>OY740778.1:13702054-14021796 GCA_963513935.1 Aphrophora alni
CAGTCTAATCTAAGAGTAAATAGAAACGTGATCCAAAAAAAAAAAAAATAAATCACCATACACACAACTCTACTACACAAAGAAAGTCATACAACAATATTAATGCTGGGAATGTGGTTTAAACATAAATTTTCTGTTTATTGTGTACACTATGAGGTAAATCGTGATGTCATGTTAGGTTTTTTGATTCAATATAGTTTTTTGTTTTAATGTGCATGTTACTTTTTGTTCTTGATGTAGTTTTTTGTTTATTGTTTATTTTATGTTTTTGTTTTAATGTACATGTTATTATTTTTGTTCATTATGCAGTTTTTTTTGTTTTAATGCACATTCTATGTTTTGTATTGAATTAGTTTTAAGATATATTGTTATCTGTAAATCTAATTTTGTTTTGTTTTTGGTTTATGCATTATTAACGTCACTAAGTCATATCATGCTTGTTGTTCACTAAATATTTGTTGTTATTATGCACATGTTATGTTTATATTTAAAGGAGTTTTAAGATATTATTGTTATGTGTAAAAATTGTTTAGCCATTGCCTTATTTAACCTACGCGTTTCCCAAAGACAGGAATGTGTAGTGTGTACCCTTACGCTTCCACCTAGGTCATTGACGTGGTCCTACGCTGATAGGCCGATAGGATTTATATTTCCTTTTATGCATATGGACGTGATGATATGGTGCACTTAGAGGATGTTGAAACAGAGTTTGAACCTGTCTGCGATTGCAATCTCAAAGCAAACTCGGAACAATCTCGAAACAATCTCGGACCAGCTTTTGCTAAGCAAAAAAGCAAGTCGAAAAGAGATTTAGACAAACTCATACAGGTTGTTCGACAAGTCTTTGTAATGGAAAAATGATTCTTTAAATTTAATTAAAAATGAAAAGGAAAATTATCAGAATTACAAAATGTCCAAAAAACATTATAAATAAGTTTTTCTTTTATATTAATAAAGAATCTAATATATCTTGATCTTTGTTTGAGATAAGAATTGTAACAACTGCTAGGAAAATTTTAAAGCAAAAGATTCTAATTAAGAAAAACATTTGACTAGTTAATTCTTTGATTTTGTGACTATTTAAATTTATAATTAGATTTTGTAAATTGTTTTTTAAATAAAAGAAGGTTATTCTATTTTTTTTTTTTTACAAGACATTAGCTTTCAATAAGATTACTGAACAATTAAAAGGAAAATAATCCTAGTTAAATTATTTTGAACAAAACATATATCAGTAATTAAAACTTAAAATATTAACAGGTTTATATTATGGTCAATTTTAATTTAGAATACCTGGAAATTATTGTAAGATGCTTAGAAGAGTAACGTGTGCCTGAAGTTCAGTGATGAAAATTTACATGTAGAAAACAAAACTTACAAAAAACTAGTATGATTAAACTGTAACACATTTTTATTGAAGATTAAATTAAACTGTAACGCATGAATTTAGAAGAATGAAGACTGTAGTTTACTGACATGATGTACATTTACTAATTTGGAGATTTCATGATCAAAAAAACTTCTGTGTAATAATGTGATTGAGAAATGACTGGATTGTTAAGCGGTTGAACGACTTCCAGGGTGCAAGGGTCAGGTGTTGGCAGATTACGATGTTCCCCGCTAGGTCTCAGCACACGGTGGAAGCCTGACCCGGAGGCGATAAAGGAAGTAGAATGTAGAAAAGGCAGATTTTATTTGTTGTCTGAAGGACGTTACAACTCTCCACCCCCCCCCAAAGACGGAGTTGGGGTGGAGTCAAAAAAGGGGCCAGAAGGGCCTCCTACAAAATTTTGAAACAGGGGCAACTAAGAGAAACAACGCTTCATAGTGCTTTTAATCACCACTCTAGGGTGTAGCCTCCTTCGGCACTTACTTATTAAATTTTGAAATTTCTAAAGCGTCTCAGCTCTTCTCGCCAATCAAAAGAAATCGGGCTAGTCCCAGGAGAGAAAGAGCTGAAGATGACGCAAAATTGTCGACATTGCTGTGCATGAACTGACATCGTACCACTAGGGTAGGGGAAGGTGGGGTAAGGGGAGGAGTGGCACTTCGGGAAGCCAAGGGAGGTGACCACTCCGGGGAACAAAGGGAGGGAAGTGTATCACACTTTGCTTACAGGAAATCGGACTCAGAGGGGGGGAACAGTCCTCTAAGCCGATTTAAAATATAATTACCAAAATAAATAAAAATAAATGAAAACTCCTGAAGCCTTTAAATCAGATCATGCTCAGCGTCGTTATTTAAATTTCTCTTCTCCCATACGAAGAAAAATTTAAACTATTCACGGCTCTTATCAATTTCCGTGATTAAAAAAAAATTTAGAAGGGCCAAAACAAATAATCAATTCCAAAATAAACAAAGAGGCAGTATGAAAAGTTGAGGAGTCCAAATTTTTCTACTGCACAAGGCAGGGCATGTAATATTTGACTTAAGGTCTTATCTGTGTCTGTAATCATGTGCCCCCCCCCAAATTAATTTAAATAAAAAAAATTTCATCAAAATTGTTATGTGTTTTTCAAAATAAAGATATGTAAAAAAAGTGTAGCCAAAGTAAAGATGTATTAAAGGTGACCCATAACTGAAAACCAACTCCGGTTTTCTTATCCCTAACAATTAAATGAGGAAACAAACATGTTGACCTGTTAACAAACAAACAATACAAAAGGAAATCAAACAGGTCAACCATGTTGTCCTATACATAAAAACTGGGCACCTATGTTAGAGAAGGGAAAATTTAGAACACAATTATTTTTATTATTAAGGATAGCAATGTCTGTTTGAATTTTGAGAAGGGAGTGAAATTGAAATGAACACACCAAAAAAATAAAATAAATAAATCGAGAGTTGTGTATATTGTATATTATGTATGTGTGTGTGTAAGAACCAAAACAAACAAGCAAAATGAATCCTCGAGAAAATTTTTGAAAAGTTTTTTTTGTTTTTATCTATTTTTGGATTTTTATTTATTTTATATTTATATTTTTGTATTCTCGATATATTTTATATATATATATATATATTCAAAAACTTAAATTCTTTATATAAATTCTTTTTTTTAAGCTGAAATCTAAACCTTTGTAATTTTCTTTTCTTTTTTTTTTACCAAAAACCAAAAACTATGAAATGTTTGTTATAAGGAATTATTTGTAAATGGTCAAATTTAATTCAGCAAATTTAAGCTAAATAAATTTTAGCACTTGTTAATGAAATTTGTTTTCCTTTTTTTTTAAAACATGTTTACCAGTAGGTTCCACAATCTTTAATTTTCAGTCGCCTGGTAACAAAGTGAAGGATTAAACCATTGTGCTGCCAAAACAGATTGAAATTGTTGTATTTTCGCAATATTTGAGTATTAATATTTATATTTCACCATAATTAAACAAAAGAGTAATCTTTTTAAATAAAGCAAATAACATTGAATAATTGTTCAAAAATTAGTTGTGAATTTAAGGGTATATTTTCTATTCAACATTCAAAGCCTGATGGAAATTTATCGAGGAAATCTGAAAAAAACAAAATGGTCCAAAAACAAATTTTTGGGAATGAGTGAGAGGGACTATTCAAAAGAAAGAGAGAAAACAGTTATTGTGATGATTACTGCCTTGTAGGATTATAATTACAAGTTCACATGACAGATTTGAATATCCGTGTTAAGTGTGGTTTTTGAAATATGGTAAAGCACATTTAAAATGTAAAAATAAAATATATTTTTCGTCACTTTTATGTGAAAACACTGAGTTTGAATTTTACACAAGTGTTTACATGGTCCGTATTCTACAGTTTAAAACAAAATAAACCAGACAATGATATTAACTTATTACGACGAAACACTATTTATATTTCGTTTCTGAATTCGAATTTACTAACAGATTACACGTAGGATATTGATAAGTCAGCTGAATATATAATTAAATACTCTTAACAAAAACAACAAATAAATTTAACAACACAAACTGAAATAAATTAAAATAATTAGTGTTTACAGTTGATATTTATTGAAACACTTAATAATCTTATTAACAGACAAAGTGCTGATGTTATAAGGGAATTATTTGAAGTTTTCAATAGACATTAAATGCACTGCTCATTTCTCTGTTACTAATTTAACCAACATAGAGGGTAATGAGTACAATCACTTAACTGCGGTGTTTATTTGCTGTGGTTTTTTTTATTTTAAAGCTTTGTCATTGGAAACATCAAGTGTAATGGTTAGTTAGTAATATGAAACAGAGTGAATAGGTAATAATACACAAAGAGGAAATGATGAATTGATTGCTTTGAGCTCTTTCACAACATAGTGGTTGAAATAACGATCAAACGATGGATCAATTTGTAAGGTTGTGTTGTTTAATTTGAGGCTATAAATTAAATTATAATTTGGTGGTAATAAACTTTATGATAAGAGCGAAATAAATAAACCAAACAATGTACTGCATTGATTGTTTATTTTATTTCATTATTGTTTTTGTTTTTAATTGTGTAAGGTTACTTAGAGATGTATTTTTTCTGCTTTTTTAAGAGAACTTGATTGGTGTAACAGTAAAAATGGGATGACAGATGCTAGAGGGGGAAATAAAAGTTATGGCAATAAACGCTGGAGAAAAAGTTGAAGTATGAATGAAACTTGATGTTGTAGTACTTCGAGACAATAGTGTATTTTGGCAGTACAATGTGACTGAGAAGTGGATGTAATGATGATGTGAAGACTGGGATTAAAGACCCAAAGTGGGGCTTCACAAAAATACTTATTTTCCAAATTTGATCTACGTTTCATACTAACGTCTAAAATTTTCGATCAATATATTCTCACATTTCCAGTTTATTGTATAATATAAATTTAAAGGAACTAAAAACTATCAAGTTGGTCAACCAACAGTAACAGGCAACAAGAACTGTTGTTTGAATCGTTTAATATTGTTATAGCTCATGAGAAATATGGAGTTCAAAAGTTGGCAGTGAAAACCAAAATAAATGAGAAGTGACAGGCAAACTAAATTTACTCACACGAAAGGTAGTTGTATACTACCGTTAACTTTTAGCACATAAAAACATATACTTTATCAATATGTATTTTTATAAGGACGAGATGTTATTTTAGAGCAATCAAAAAGATTTAATTAGTTATAGAAAATTCTTCGTTCCATACAGTATACAAAAATATATATTAATGTATACATCCGAGTGTATTGATTAAAGGGGAAATAGTTTAGGAGAAAGATACAGCCTTTCCTAAAAAAGTTTTTAGGTATTAAACTTTTATTGTAGTTATTTTCTCAACACACATAAATGTTTTTAATTTGTTTTTCCCCTAGAACGTTTTACTGTAACATTTGTAAATATTTATATATGTTTTCTCAATCAGTTTGCTATTTTAAATGCTGCAAATTGTTAATTTCAAACATAATATTGACAAGCATCTAATAAAAAAATTCTATAGTTTTTTTTTTATGGAGTGAATACAATTTTGCAAACGCTATCAACGCCTTCTTAACCGAACCACCGTTCATTTATAGTGAGCCTTACCTATGACCAACCTATACAGGATTAACCATATGTTCTGGATGTGATTCGAACGCATGATCTGAGGAAGTCACTTTTAATGAGGTAAGGAACGTCATCAAACTCGGAGTTACCCGAACACTTTGGGTTATTAATTGTATTTGTGTAGCAAGATTCCTATTCGAGTATAAAGAAGTTATTCATAAAAGTATAATACCTTTGAGAGATTGTTTATAAGTTTTAGCCTGGATACGTTCTGCTTCAATTCTAGAGAAACAAGATTCACACTTGACACTGAATAGACCTACAAACACAAAACGAAATACTAATATTTAATACAAACTTTAAGTTTAAACTTACTTTTTTATGTAAGTCTGTTACACTTATTTGCTACTCATTTTTTTTTCATACGGCGGTATGATAGTATTAAAAATCAAAGTTGTCTAGAGACAAATCCAACAAGGGCCGTTCTTATGTGAACAATAAAATAGTAAATATTTAAAACGAATTAAGCCACTGGCCATCAAGGGCAACCAGTTTAGTGAGGGATCGTTTTTGAGAAGCGTAATCTGCATTCCGAGGTTATATACAAAAGATTTTATACACCCTAGCTTGTATACATACCACTATGATCCCAATTAAAGATAAATATTATAATGGTTATAAATAATTTTACAATATTAGATGGGTTTTGTTAATGTTACATTATTCATGATTTCCTCCTGGTCCACGATAATTGTTTTGTTATTAAGTTGGAAAAGAACTGGTTTATTGTAATAATAATCTCACACTGAGGTGAGTATAGGGTTCCAATGTCTATGATAATTTCCAACCCCCCCCCCATAAATGCAGAATCGCTTGCCTGAAGGTTTATATCTACCAATAATTTACAAATCCATTTATTGCAACAGTCTTGTAAATATAGCTGTTATGGCTGATACAGATAATGCAACGGATAATTTGAAGGCAGTGTTTGAATGTTGGAAACTCTGTATCACATTAGTAAAGGCATATATACAACAATACGGTTTCATCTCACATAACATTAGTTACAACTGTTGGGATTATTACTGTCAGAGCGCAGGTAATTCTGCCTTGTCATGTTGGGCTTAACAACCCAATATTTTGTAATTAGTACATATATATCATATATAACGTACCTAGTTACAAGTTAGTATATTGGCAAATACTGAAAAGTGACAAAGGTAATTAATTAGCTATCGACCATGTGTTCAGGTGTTCTATATATAGTTTTATTCTATATTTGAAGTGTTATATTAAAACTTTCAGGTTGACCAACTGTTTCCAATTACAGAGAATGTCAACTTCAGTTAGAATCCTGTTGTGTTGTTATAATGATCAATGAAAATACAAAGTTCAAAGGTTGGCAATGAAAACCGGAATGAATGAGGAGTGACGGTCTAATCAAATAATTTACACTTAAGGGAGTTGTAGCCAGTCGTTAACTTTGTAGAAACACAAATCCTGATCAATAGGTGAAGTAAGATAGAATTATTGGGAATGAAAACTACTGTGTTGAGGATAAATTAATGAAATGTTAATATGTAAATTTAAACTCAACTGACATGTGTAGTAAAAGAAAAAAGAATTCGGATAACTAAAGATATTACTTAGTATTAGGCAATATAGAACAAATTGTTATTGATCTCTATCTCACTTTCTCCTTTTTTCTCTTTGACACTCACTTCCCTTTATGTCTCTCTCACACCTTCCCTGTCTTTCGCTCTCATACTCACTACCCATCTACTTTCTCTGCCACTCTGAATCACCCTCCCTTTCCCTCTTTCCCCCACTCTTTCCCCCACTCTCTCTCTCTCTCTCTCTCTCTCTCTCTCTCTCTCTCTCTCTCTCTCTCTCTCTCTCTCTCTCTCTCTCTCTCTCTCTCTCTCTCTCTCTCTCTCTCTCTCTCTCTCTCTATCTCTCCTCTTCCTCTCTGTTTCAAACATTCCTATATAAAATCCATTCATATGTAACAATATTGCATGCTATACTACAAACAGGACAAATAGCTTGGAAGATGGTTTATCTTTGCCTCAAACTTAAGTACAACAAATAAGAAAGGGCTCAACGATGCGCATTATTCCAAGCGTAGAACAGATACTTATAACAAACCTTACCTGTGTATCACTTGTGGAACTCTCTGTCAAATCTGTTCAGACACACCAAATGAATTAAAGCTTATAAGGAACTGGGAGTTGCTGAGAGTGTGATTAAATGAACTTACTATAAGAAATTTACGTTGAACGGATGAGTGTAAGAATGCAAAGTTGTGATTACGTAAATTATTTTTTAAATAATCAAAACTTAATATTTTAGATATACATTAATTAATTTAAATGTTACTACATTTTAGTATATTTTATTAATATATTAATTTTAACATTCTATAAATATTTTCCATTATTTTGAATGCTATTGCGTTTTAAAATTAGAGTTTTCTTTTAATCTAGTATTAATTTTATTTTTGATATTAATTTGTAATTGTATGATTTTGCATTGTTTTCTACATGTTTACATAATGTACATGGATTTAGTGGAAGAAAAGACCTTTTGGCCCTATCTTTGAGCTAAAAAGTAAAGACAATATTTATTCTATTCTATTCTCCTTCTCTTCCTCTAAACTTTCCTCTCCCTATCTCTTCTACACCTTCGTCACTCTCTCTCAACCTTCCTTCCTTCAAATTTTTATTTTATGTTGTATAATATTTTTCAAATTTTGATTAAAATCGCTAGAGCTGATTTCCAGTAATTGGTAATTTTGAGTTGTTTTGGCAACTACCCCTCCCCAGATTGTAAATAATCAAAGAATGAAAAGTTTGGAGATATGATAAAAGTACGTCCACGTACAAAATTAGATTAAACTTGGTCCATGCGTTTGTGCTGTAAAACACTGAAAATACACGGAAGATTTGACGTAATTCCCAAAACTACTTATTTTAAGTTTAGGCTCCCCCAAACGGATATATCCGCCATAAACTAGACATAGATTTTTTGACAGATCATATAACTTTCCCCTACTGCGTCGTGTATATGAAAACCTAAAATTAATAGTTTAACAAATCGATTTTAATCTAATTTGGTATTTGGCTATAGTTTTACCATATCTGGTGACATTTTAAAATTAAATTATCTAGTGACACATAAGAATAAATAAACACAAAATTACGATTTTCTATACATTGGTTTCGCCAATTTTTATCAAGTGAAGATTCTAAGGACCCAAATAAATAATGTAATGTAATAAATAAAATAATGTATTGATTACTATTTTTACAAAAAATCTTATTTCGGTATAAGATACTTAATATCTCAAAATCGTGTATACCTATTTCATTGAAATTTCAGTAAAATATGAATAACAAGTAAAAAAATTACTTTTCAGGATTAATTGTAAAACACATGAGCCTATAATTCTAATGAGCCTAGAATGCAGGAATAATTACTCGATTTTAATCAAATACGACATAAGTTAATGAGATGTTTTTAGTAAAAAAGGAAGCAAGTTTATTCCGTTTTTTAAATAAATAAATATGTTTTCATTGATCCCGTTCATTGTTCATTTTCACTTTTCGATTGACAAATTACAAAATAATATTTTGTGAAGATCAGTTTTGTTTCGTTTTTATTTAGTTTTGAGGATGTAATGAGTGAGAAAGTTTGTGCAATAATTTTGAACAGTTATACAAAATATTTTCAAGATGGCGGAAAAGAAAATTAATAATTCTCATTGTTTACACGTTGTAGACAATTTTATTCCCTACGAAATTTTCAGATAAATTAGTTTTATAATTTAAATTTCTAAAGAGATGTAAGGAAAATAATAAATATGGAGATATTTTTGAACAGATTAAAATGCCTTTACATAAGTGCCGCTCTTCATTACCGAGGAACATAATTATTCTCAGAATCAATGCGAATGTTTTGTAAAAATATCAGTTCGTGCTATTTTTTTCTAGTTTTAACTCTTTTAAAGATTAAATTGATTTGAATATTATTTACATAGGAGAAAAATTGATATTCGAAAAACAGATTTTGTAAAATGTAAATTTCAATACAAATTCTAGGAAATTCGGTAACATCATCAACTGTAATAATCTTTTTTTACTTTCTGTAGTTTACGGTCGAGTTACCCATAATATATAGCGTGGTTGAAAGCACCCCCACCCTATGTTTTAAACATTTTATATCAGATTGTTTGTTAACCAATATCACCCATTATAAATGTATAAACTTATTGTGTGTTTAACAGTTATAGGAGATCACTCAAGGTGCAAGATGTAGAAGTCAAATTCAAAAATCTTAATGTGATGCTGGTCATGGGATATATCGTGAAACAGCATTTTAATTTAATTTTATATAAACTGTGGTTAAATCAAAATTCAATAAGGTTTTAGTGTTTTCGAGATATCAGTAGGTTTATGATTAAAGATTCGACGTGAAAATTGTAATAAGAAGGCGGTCTTGCGACATTCATTTAACACCGTATTTTTTTCTAAAAATTGTGGTTGAATCAACCACAAAACTGAAAAAGGTTTCACGGTTTTCGAGATATTAGAAAGTTTAAGATTTAGGAGTCTTGTTGAAGGTTATAATGAGAAGTTAGTCATGCGACATGTCGTTTAACACCGTATTTTTGTTCTAGAAACTGTGGTTGAATAAAAACTGAAAAAGGTTTTATGGTTTTCGAGATATCAATAAGTTTATGTTTGGCTGGGATATTTTAGCTTAAGATATCACGAAGCTGTAAAACAATTTTTTTCGATTCCACCACAATTTTGAGGAATAAAAACTGTGTTAAACTATAAATTGCATGACCGCCTTCTTATTACAACTTTCAAATTGATTCATCGAAAGTGGTAAAATCTGTTATTAATAAATTACTTACTTCTTAGCAATCTTGTGTTTAGTATTTCATAACACGTTTACACAATACACTGATACACATTTGTGAAATATTAATGTGTATCAGTATGTTGTGTAAACGTGTTGTTTCATCTGATGATGGTATATGTTATACCGTAACAGCTGTTAAGAAATATTAATAAATACTAAACACAAGATTGCTAAGACGTAAGTAATTTAGTAATAAACTTATTGTAAAGCATTCGTAAGGCAATATGGAATTTATGGTAAAATTTTTTTCAGTTTTGATTCAATCATTTTTTTTTTTAATTGTTAAAGGATAAGAGAACCACTGTACCTTTTTTAATAATTCATGTGTCTAGATTCAATACATGCGTACATTAGATACCAACTGTGTCCCTTTTAAAACATAATATGTCAATAAAAATACGACGATTCATTCTTGTTTTCGATTTAAGTAGACAAATATTGTTTTAACTTACGAACTACGAATTTTAATCAAACATAGATTCAAAACCTACAAAATAACGTATATAAATAGGGAATAAAACTGCATGGAAATCAGTTGTTCTAGAGTTATAAACTAACAAATGGCGGGGGAAAAAACGTTGTGTTTAAAAATACAGATTCTTATAAATATACCATCAAGTTCCATTGGTTTCCTTGAATTTACAGAACAATCCAGCTCATTGAATGGTCTTTGATCCAAGTTTTGAAAATAAAAACCGTCTTTTCAAAAAATATTCCCTAAGGATTTAACTCAGTAATAACAACCAGAACTGATAGAATTTATCTCCCATTTAGTTCTGTCAGATTACGTTCATACAATAGGGCTTAAGATAAGAGCTTCAAATTGCAGACGATTCGAAATAAGCCGCAAATCAACATGTTGTTAAATAGGATTATATTTCAATATTATTTCAACACTCTAAGCCTTTCTGAAACGCTAGATAGAATGAGAGAGAGAGAATGATTTGATTTGACGATAATTAGAGTAAGAATATAGCAATTAAAACATTATCATTCCCTCTTAAAATTTGAATATTTGGTATTTAAGTTCTTACACCAACCTATTTATTTTCTGATTCGTAATTTTTGCCAGCCCTAACCTAATCTAACCTAACCTAACCCAAGCAAACCCAGCCTAATCTAACCTAACCTAAACTGTTGTATGTTGGAAAGATAGAGCAATACATTTTTCATAGTTTCAAAATATCTTTCAAAAGTCTTACACTGTTTTAATTTCTACAGCATGAGGAAAATTGTCACGCAAATTCTGCATAGACTATTTAAGTAAACAAAAAAAAGTCCTTCACACTAGTTCAATCTTTTTTCACAATTGGAAGGGAGGTGTAGTTGTGTTTTTTTTCTTTTTTTTTTTTTTGTTAACTCTGTAAATATGTAACCAAAAATTTCAAGGAAACTAATTTTTAAAACGTACAATTATCTAGAATTTGTTTTTAATTATATACAATAAAAATTTATTAAAATTCTTACAATACTAATTTTGTTTTAAATATGACTTTACACAGTTTTTCGCCAATTATATAATACAAAAATACGTACCTAATGGAAAATTTTCAAGCCTTCAGTTTTGTAGAACATAATAAAATTCTGTACAATTGTTGTAGTAATTTTTGTATTTTACAACCTAAATTGATCCTGTTATAAAATATTTTTACAAATTACGTCAAAAAAGATCCTCTATGTTTGAAGGTTTAAAACCAAATGATATGGATTTTGTAAGAAGAAATGATATAGGTATTTCAACGAACATCTGAACTCATTCCTCTTATTTTTTCCTATTGTTTACGATTACATCTTCCACAGGACACTTTCTCGTCCTTATATACTCACTGACACGTTTTCAAACTTTCCTTTTTACCTTCCGCCCTTCTCTTTTGCCATTATTCCACTCACGCATGTTAATTGTCAGTTTTATTTTAATAGTTACCTGATGTTGTTTCAACAAAATATTTGTCGTTTAATATATATATTTTTGAAACTTCTGTATTAGAGTTATTTCTTTCCCTTACATTAAATTAATATCTGTTTTTAATTCAGTCGAGAAGAAAGGGTTGTGAAATTACCGGTTGACAGAACACTAAAAAGTTGTCTGTGAAAGTTTCTTGAAATTAAGACCACGCTTTAATGATGTCTAATTTAATCATTTTATACAAGACTTTGATATTTATATCAAAATAATTACTTCTGAAATGAATACTAATTATAAAAAATAACGGAAAGATATTTCTAAAAAGTAAAGTAGATAATGAAAAATGAAAATTAACATTAAAATATATGTAAAGTTTAATATTTCCATTGTACTGATTGTAATCACAACTTGTACATATGTAATTAAAAACAGAATTTCAAAACTAAAATTATTCAATTTTTTATTTTTTTTTAATTCTTAGCGAAATATTCAAAATGAATAATTATACTACAATATTGTGAAACTATTATATATTATTAAAGCAGGCAAATATAAAAACATACAATTTTATTGTAAAACCGAATTTTTTAAAAAGAGTTTTTTTAATATTTATCAAATACAAACAGGAACCAACAAATTGTTATTGAATAATGATGAAAGATCAATGTTCAATTGTTAATTTGAACTTATAGAATTCTTAATCATGAATTGCTACATTTTCATTATTTGGAAGCGGTTTTTTTCTAATTTTTAATGTAAATTATAATTTTCTCAGTTTTTATAACAGATAAATAAGAGCTCAAAATAAGGTTATACGACGTATGTTTATTGAGGTATTACTAATTATAACGTATACAAATCCTGTGTGAGACATTGGGGTAGTTTCAGCGTCACGTTTAAAATTCGTGACTGTCAATTTTAATCGCTTCGAAACAAGTAGAAACTAAATTGGAGTGCATTTTTTTTTTAAATGTTGTAGGCTACTTAATTTTTTTCGTAAAATTAATATTTTAAGAGATAATTGCGTTCAACAGATAGGCCTGCATTCTTAAAATATAAACTGTAAACGTAAATAAATACACTTGTAATATTTATTATAATATATGTATTATTATTATTATTATTATTATTATTATTATTATTATATATATTACATATTTTACAATATATTACAATTGCACTTAATCTTTTTCAGAGCTACTGTTAGTAAAATTCTTCTTCTTAATAGCCCCTTCCTTTACTCCTCCTCCATAGAAAGTTTTTATGTAGGAATCTTGGACAGTGACAAAACTCTGATATTGTAGCAAAGTTTAATAAAATCGTATTTTTTTTTTATATCCTTTAAATAACTCCAATTTTTGAGTTATAAAAAAAAATTCCAGAGACATGTCCAAAATATGTGTGTATACCAAACTTTAAAATCAGTACACATGTTTGGGCTGTGTATCCGTGTTCACACGACATAGGATGGGAGTTCTAAACTGATATGATCGCAAAAAAAAGACATTCATTTTTGAGCAACCACAAACTTTCTTTATAGTACAAATATGGGAGAAAATATTGTTTCCGTCCATGATAGTATTAGTTTTGTAGTCCATGCTAGTAGTACTAAAATCTAGATTAAAAAGTCATTAACATAGACTTACGAGAGTGTCTCGTGCCCCTGAGGACACAAGAGATGATCTCGTACTCGTTATTCAAACTTCATTACCAGACAAATACTTATGTTAACATTTGGTATAAACACCCTATTCCTTCTTAAAGTTGTAGAGTATTTTTATACCAAATGATTTATATTTTTTTACACAGTAGGCCTATATAAGTTATGAAATAATTCTTCGTACGTCATTTCTGCAACTAGATTACACAAACTCTAGTCTGTTTTCTATGTTCATTTAATGATACTATCAATGTTGTATTACTATTTTAATTCTATCTTGTTGTTGAAATAATATTTCAATGTTGGCAAACTTGTTTACAAACTAAATATCACCTGTGATGTTATTAAAAATAACGTAAAACATTGTTATTGCGTTAAATGCGTTTTTATGTTCGTAACTTTCTAATGAGAGGAAAATATGAAGATTTTACAGAATTCTGAATTTGATATATTATTGAGTGTTAGTGAACCATGAAATGAAAATAATGATTAAGATTTTACAATTTATTCAGACCTATAAAATGAAAATGACCAAGGTGATGTTTCTCAAACTAGACATACCAGTACAATTTGCGTCTGAACTGTCACACAGACACATTTCGAAAACATTGTTTTTTAGGTGAGTGCTAATAAATACAATTTATTCACTGGAGATGGGAAATACATGCAACGAAATACAATTATTTAACAGAATTTGTGGGATTGTTTTGGTAATGTGATTTGTTCTGAAACAAAATTGTTCTAACATTTATTCCAACTACAATATATGATCTGGAATAAATTTATTTTTCTCATATACGGAAATGATTGTAATTGAGAAAATAATCAAATTTGTTACGTTTATAAATTGTTAATATATACATAATTTATTTTGAAAATTTGCAATGTTTTATTAACAATTGTTCTAAAGAATATTTTTTTCACAAATATTGTAATGTACATCTTTTGGAAATAAACTACAGGAATAAATGTAGCTTGAATATGTAACAGTATTTATACATTTGGTGAACATAAAATCATTATGGTAATACAGTAGGAAAATAATAACTGAATAACTTCAAAAATGTAAACTTTAATTGTTACATGCAAACATTACCTTAATTAACACCTCAATGTGTTGGTCAAATACAATTTACTTTAACGACACTTCTATGAAACAAGCGAAGCGCGATTAGGCCTTATTAAATATGTTATCAATATTTTCTGAGTCATACAAAAATTCCAAATTTGTGACAAATAGTTTTGGTTGGTTTGTACTTAGTTTTGGGAAAGTGTGTGCAAGGAAGATTGTGCATTATTTTTGCACCCTTTTGTTTTTAAAAGTGTGTGTTTTTCGTAATTACTTGGCTACTAACGGGACTTTTTATTCCACTTATTATAGTTCTTGTTTTGCATAACAACATTTTGTACGTATGTAAAGTAGCCTCCACTCTCTACTCTCTTGTCTGTGACACGGTCCTGTCGGATTTTGTAACTACGCGGATTTCATTTTGTTTAAGGTCAGAGTGTTAATTTATATTGATCACAATAACTTTGCTATTTGTTATCGTAGAGATGTGTGTTTGGTTCCATACATGCAAATTGAAAAGCAATCTTCTATCTAATTTAGTGTGTTATAATTTTAATAACATACGAAATATGAACAAAAACTCTTTAAAATGTAGGCCATTTTGGCATCTTACACTCGATTTTATAAATTTTAATAGGGTTCTTCTATATCACCACACCATAAATCTCTTATATCATATTTCACCTTAATTTTCGTGGCATTTATCGCTACCGCATTTAAACGACGACTACAGAAAGATGGCACGTCGAAACTTGCTTTTTCGATTTATCGATGGCACATGAAAATAACAAACATAATTCGATTTTTTGAAGATTATAATTTAAACTGTACCAAGTTGAAAATAAATAATTGATTATCTTTGTTTGTAGTCAATTATATACTTTATATCAAATCTTAAATATTTAAAAGAAAACTGATGATACAAATGTAAAAGTAGAACTACATTGAAATGTAATTTTATCACGGAATGTTGGTAAAATTGTGCTCAATAGAAGCAATCTCTTTTTATTATAACCTTAATTTGCCAGCTGTCACTTGCAGCAGGGTAGTTTCAATGCTTGGCAATTTACAAAATATAAAGCAATATTTCAGTATTGATCAGTGAGACGTCCGAACAAAGTAAAACATTTACAAATCTCCTTCTCTCGCTCCGCCTTACCCATATCTCTATCCCTCTTGCACTCTTCCGCTCTCACCCTTTTATCCGTCAATCTATAGCTATACATCTCTTTTTCACTTGTTAGCTTTATCTTCTCTCCTACTTCATCTCACGCTTAAACTACCCCCCCCCCCCTCTGTCTATATTCACTTCCTCTAGATCGTTACTTACTACTTCCTTTGGTCCACTATGTTCTTCTCTTTTTTCCTCGATAAATCTTTTTGTCCCTCTTTCTCTATCTATACACTCTCACCTTCTTTAAATCTATTATACTCTTCTCTATCTTCCATTATCTATCTCGCTCACTCTCAACTTCTTTCTTCGTCTCCCTTCTACCTACCTCATTTTCACTTTCTCTTTCTCGTCCTATTGTCCCCTTACTTCTCGTCCCCCATTATCTCTCCTTCTACTATCTTACTCTCTGTATCTCCCACTTCCTTATCACTCCTCCCCCTCTTTGTTTTCCCCAAATTCCGTTTCTCTCCCTATCTCTCTCGCTCGCTATGTTATTATCTTTTTCTTATTAGGTGGCAAGATATTTAATAAATTATAAATTTTATTTATACATATTTATTGCCATTACTAGTATTTTAATTAAAGCTATTTGTATTGTTATAATAATTATTGTATTTCTATGGTATTATTGTTGTTTTATGTTGGGCTTAGGTGCCAGAGTAAATGTGACAATCTTATATTCTAAAATGTTCAAGACAATAATTTTTTCCAATCTAATTTCTTCTCTCTCTCTCTCTCTCTCTCTCTCTCTCTCTCTCTCTCTCTCTCTCTCTCTCTCTCTCTCTCTCTCTCTCTCCTCTCTCTCTCTCTCTCTCTCTCTCTCTCTCTCTCTCTCTTCTTTTAATGTATTTATAGCTCTCTCTTTCTCTACAGTTTCTCCACCCCTTCCCATCTCTTTTATTTTGCTTTTCATTTATCCATATATCGCTTTCTCTTTTTCCTCCCTTCACTTTTCTGTCTCTTGGTTATTAATTTTCTCCTTCCCTTACTCTTTCTTCCATAAGAAAAAAACACGTTTCTCGTACGCTTTCCAATTTATATTTATTTAGTTTATTTTTTACACACAAACATCATCTTAAATCTACTCAACAAAATTTTCAGACGAGAATAGCACATGTCTAAACTGAACAATTTTCAAGTCAAACTAATGCATATGACTATGAAAAACAAAGGAATACATTGTTATTATCGAATAAAACATATATGGACTTTCTTTTCTTTTGTGAATCAGGCAAATAATTGTGAAATGGGTTATTGGGAAATAATTGAAAAAGTGTCGCAAAAGTGCTTAGCTTTTAGTTCATTAGGATGACATGGATAGTGAAGCTCTATATAAACTGCTGGTGACCTAGAAAAAGGATCAGTGGCATCCAAGACATCAGCGGGATGGAGAGACGTTGCTGGTCACCAGAGTGACGTGGCCAGGAAATTATGTACAAAAGGAGCTCACTGGCAGTTTATAGATATTCACGGCCTATGATGAAAAAGGTGTGCAGATTCGTATATTTAGAAAACAAGAGTTGTTAAATTCAATAATTTTCCATTGCTCTGGATTGAAGGTTTAAAGGTCTGATTAGGACAGATTATGTTTTACATATATTTTATAGAATATTCCTGATAAATTGTAACAACTATAAGGGAACAAGGAATAAATTAATATTAACAATCTGAGCCACCAAATATGTTATTTTATTTTAACCCGTAGAATATGAATATAGGTGAAAACCTACTATTCATAACAAATGACGCACTGTCAAAAAGTACAGGATACAGAACCCTGAAGACAAGGTTTGACATTGCACTCTTGATGAATGTTACGACAGAACCGACCAATATTATAAATTTTTATTTGAATTTTAGTATGCATGTTGCCCCAAAACTAATTTATGTTATGTTAATCGCAATAAAAAAATCTATCATAAACTATTTGTATCGCACAGATTAAAAAAATGTTCATATGCACAAAGAACGGCATTTAAAAGGATGAACTCATGTTTAGTGATTGTGGTAGCAACACTCTTTATTTTTCAATTCTACAGCAATATTTTCGATTTATCGCCCGACAGTAACTATTTGAGCTGTGATTTATAATGAATGAATCAGTCACTCAGTTTCACATATAGTATAATAAGCCTACAAACACGCAAATCACCATTTTCCAGTTAAATATTCATATTGAGATTTCAACAGTTAATTGTGTCCTTTGACAGGAAATTGTAGAGGTAACATAGAGTGCAATCAACAAATACGTTGTCTTGACACGCCGTTGATAGACTGGCGTAATATGACGCGAATTTCATTAGTATATTCGCCCGTTTGTCGACGTCAATCTTAGCGTCGATATATATACAAGGTACAAAATTAAATATTACCCTTGTTGTAAGTCCTGAATAAAAAGGGACTAATAAAAACTATTAAAGTGACATCCATTTTGAAATTTTCCCGAATACGTAATATAGAAAAAGTAATATGATATTTCAATAATAGCAATTTGGAGCCTTTAGCTGCTATAATTGTTTTGAGATCCCTAAATTCCAAAAACAGTTTTTTTTTTATATTGTGTGTCTATAGTTAACTTAATGTTGTACAAATGAAGACTTTTACATTTATAAATAAAATATCGTAGCGTAGGGACAGTATCAGTGGAATTCTTACTCTAAGAATACTTGCAGTGAGATATTTAAAGCAATATTACATATTTTATATTCTTTTAACTGCTTACTGCGAGTTAGGTTAGATTAGGTTAGGTTAGGTTAGGTTAGGTTAGGTTAGGTTAGGTTAGGTTTGGTTAGGTTAGGTTAGGTTAGGTTAGGTTAGGTTAGGTTAGGTTAGGTTAGGTTAGGTTAGGTTAGGTTAGGTTAGGTTAGGTTAGGTTAGGTTAGGTTAGGTTAGGTTAGGTTAGGTTAGGTTTGGTATGGTTAGGTTAGGTTAGGTTAGGTTATGTTAGGTTAGGTTAGGTTAGGTTAGGTTAGGTTAGGTTTGGTTAGGTTAGGTTAGGTTAGGTTAGGTTTGTAAGTCAACTTACTGCTCGTTAATTGACTCCATCTAAACTATGGAACCCTACTCTGGGGAATCCATCACTTTAGAATTTACTCAGTATATCAGTATTAAGGAACTTGCAGTATTAAAAATGCATTTAAGGAAATTGAAATTCTTTCACTTCCAAGTATGTTTATACTTGAAATGATTCTCTACTTCAAATTCCAGCAAATTCCAGTGTGCTTCAGGACAAGCACATACACATTATAGCACAAGACAAACTGGTAATTATCTTACTTAACAGCACAGATTAATTCTGTGTGTAGGTATATGTAAGTTATAATCCAAGATTATTATAAACTTATATTCACTTACACATACCTAAACACAGATAGAGATAAAAAGGATTCAAAATTCTTTTACTAGCCACGCCCATTGATATCTTCAGATACAATTTATTCGTGATTTCTGTTATAGTGATATAAATACCTACACACAGAATTAACACAAGAAGATAATTTTCAGGGCATCATGATCTTCTCAACTGTGCACATGTATTTTAAAGATTATCATCTAAATTTTATTTTATGTTGTCTTTATTCATCACTTGAGTGTTTGTGTAGTATTGTGTAGTATTGTGTAGTATTGTGTAGTATTGTGTAGTATTGTGTAGTATTGTGTAGTATTGTGTAGTATTGTGTAGTATTGTGTAGTATTGTGTAGTATTGTGTAGTATTGTGTAGTATTGTGTAGTATTGTGTAGTATTGTGTAGTATTGTGTAGTATTGTGTAGTATTGTGTAGTATTGTGTAGTATTGTGTAGTATTGTGTAGTATTGTGTAGTATTGTGTAGTATTGTGTAGTATTGTGTAGTATTGTGTAGTATTGTGTAGTATTGTGTAGTATTGTGTAGTATTGTGTAGTATTGTGTAGTATTGTGTAGTATTGTGTAGTATTGTGTAGTATTGTGTAGTATTGTGTAGTATTGTGTAGTATTGTGTAGTATTGTGTAGTATTGTGTAGTATTGTGTAGTATTGTGTAGTATTGTGTAGTATTGTGTAGTATTGTGTAGTATTGTGTAGTATTGTGTAGTATTGTGTAGTATTGTGTAGTATTGTGTAGTATTGTGTAGTATTGTGTAGTATTGTGTAGTATTGTGTAGTATTGTGTAGTATTGTGTAGTATTGTGTTTTTTGTTTTATTATTGCAATATGACGAATTCTGTGAATAATACTGATGATGGCATCATCATCCCGAAACGCGTCTAAGGAAGACTAACAAAATAAGTCACTGTCGGAAAGCGGATAATATAATTATATTACTATTTAATATTTAAACCTTCTTCTAAAGCAGGTCAATTTTTAACAAGTCAATATTAAAATTATAACACTTTTAAAAGCAGCCTTAGACAATTAATGTTATCGGTATTGTCTTATTCGCTGGAGAAGTTTGTGGATCTTATATCTCTTAAACCTGGCTAAATAGAGGTGATCTCTTATAGCAGCCTCCAATGATATATTATAATTCAAAATAAAAGGCAGATACCAACAGTTTCAATATTTGTATGAATTATATTATAAAAGAAAGTTAAAGAGTTTCAAAATGAAAATTCAGAAATATGTATTGGCTTCTGGGAAGGAATTCCCAACTATCAATCCATAACAAAATGCTCATATACAAGCAAGTCTTAAAGCCAGTGTGGACCTACGGATTACAGCTATGGGGTTGTACAAAGAAGTCTAACCTAAAAAACATACAAAACTTTCAAAATAAGGTGCTCCGATGTATTGTTCATGCACCATGGTATATAAGAAATGACAACTGGCATAGGGATTTGACAATAGATAAGGTTAGAAAAGAAATAAAAAAGCAAGCAAGCAAGCACAGACATTGAGCAACATGAGCATCCGGAGATACGCAGATTGAGGGATACAACTGGTTTAATTAGAAGACTGAAACGAATAAAACCATTGGACTTAATGGACTTTGGACATTAAGGGAGTAATGACCAATGGGTTATTTTCCCTCAAAGTGTATATATTATTAAATGTAAATTACTAGATGGGTTTGTACTCAGTTGTATTAATAATAATAATAATAATAATTATAATTATATATATATATTATAAATTATATTACGAATTATAGCTTCTTGACTTTTAGATTGTAAGGGGTAAATATATTGTTGTTTATTAATTGTAGGGAGAAGAAAGGAAATATTTTATATATTGTACTTATTGCACTGTCTCTATGACTTTGTTTTATTGCATTCTGTGACTGCACTGTATTTTAATTTATTGTATAAGAGTTTGAATGATAATATTACTGATTGTTTTTAGTTTATTGTTATGTTTGTGTTTTTTTTATTTCTGTGTAAATTTGACTTCTTTCTTGGACTTGGACTTTCAAGATAAAACAAATGAAAATCGTAAATGGTACTAAATGATATATTATAGACCTAAATGAAAAGGAAATAAGGAAGAACGTTTCATATAATATGCTCTCCATTTTGAAATTTCAATACTGGCTGACACGTTTTTTCTCATGTAGATGTAAAATATACTGTATAAGTTATTGAGATAGGTCAATAAAAACGATTTTGTGACTTTATTGGATATAATCATTTTCATAAGCCTAACTTACCGAACATTTTGTAAATAATTTCTATGGTTGTCTATCGTCTGCTCAATGTTGTACAAATGATGTTTTTTTTTCATAACTCAAATCTTATAGATGCCTGTCATAAAACCAAGTTTTTATCAAAGTTTTCTTAAATCTAGCCTCTAATTACCCCATAAAATGTATTGGTTGTCACCCTCTTCCCAAAAAAGTCATTTCTTGAGTAAATCGAGAATAAAAGCACGATTTTTGTCAGAAACATTTACGCTGAGGACAAGATTTTTGAAACAAGTGTAAAAGCTATTTAATAAATGAATTTTTCAAATTTAAATAACACAACCAATCGTGTTTATTCTATTTGTTTTTGTAACGACATAATAAAAAAAATCAAACAACAATAAAAACTAGTTTGTTAATAAAATGCTAATCACAAGTCCCACTTTTAAACTATACAGAGTATTAACTGTAAATAAAAAATAAAGTCCTTTCAATGGCGACAATTTAATATATATATATATATATATATATATATATATATATATATATATATATTTTTAACATCTGATTATAAAAATAAGGTGAATATTAAATTATGAATATCCCTACACAAAACGTATGCATTTTGTTCTGATGCAAAGTAACTGAGCTATAATCACTTTAAATTGACACTTACTTTAAATTTTCAATTCTTTAAAGTGAAGTATATATTTTTTTCCAACAAATTGTAATTAGAATTTTCTTCCTTCAGAGGCTTTATGCAGTTAGTACGGACTGGACAATCACGAGGCATCCTTACAGAATCCACACTTTCATGTAGTCTAGGGCTCTATATTTCTTACTTCCTACCAAATTTGTCTTAGCAAACTCTTTTTCTCTCCACTCTGACGCTATTAGTACTCAAGAGGTAGACTTTATTGTATGTATATTTCTTTCTTTTTTAATAAATCGATCCAAGAGGTTTTTCTCCTTAAAAATCCAAATTCAAATTAAATTAACTGTAAAACTGTATATGGAATTGAGAATGTGAATAACAAATTGAAATTTTACAAAATTTCTCGTTTAAAATTAAAAGTAAGCTTATCAGAAGTTAGACACTAATCTTTCAAGCGATTATGTATGCGCTACTACTTTAGATATTCTAGCTTATCCCTGTGGAAATACTTAATCTTAAGAAAATATTCTTTGTTAAGACAATATTACGTCAACAGGAAAAACTGCTTGTTTTCCTGCATTACAACCATTTTCTAGTTAATCTATAAAACTATAAAAAACCCTTTGGTTTTATTGTAGTATTCTTTATACAATATAAAATCATTTTCCTGTTTTCCGCTGAGAGTATCTCAGACAATGATTTAGGCTTATCCAGTTTACAGAGTATTGGGTAGGTTGAATTTGATAATCGCTAAAGACTTCAACCTCTGTATTTTTTTAAACCGAAAAAGTTATTTTCAACATGCCGTCCGTACTTTCGCTGCCGAAACCACAATCATTACGATAGGAACATGAACCTTCTTATTGGGGACTATAGGGTATTCAAATAGAATCCAATCGAAACCGAAACCACAATCATTACGAGAGGAACATGATCCTTCTTATTGGGGACTAGGGTATTCAAATAGAATCCAATCGAAACCGAAACCACAATCATTACGATAGGAACATGATCCTTCTTATTGGGGACTAGGGTATTCAAATAGAATCCTTCTTATTGGGGACTAGGGTATTCAAATAGAATCCTTCTTATTGGGGACTATAGGGTATTCAAATAGAATCCAATCGAAACCGAGAAACCACAATCATTACGATAGGAACATGATCCTTCTTATTGGGGACTAGGGTATTCAAATAGAATCCAATCGAAACCGAAACCACAATCATTACGATAGGAACATGATCCTTCTTATTGGGGACTATAGGGTATTCAAATAGAATCCAATCGAAACCGAAGCCACAACCATTACGATAGGAACATGATCCTTCTTATTGGGGACTAGGGTATTCAAATAGAATCCTTCTTATTGGGGACTAGGGTATTCAAATAGAATCCTTCTTATTGGGGACTATAGGGTATTCAAATAGAATCCAATCGAAACCGAGAAACCACAATCATTACGATAGGAACATGATCCTTCTTATTGGGGACTAGGGTATTCAAATAGAATCCAATCGAAACCGAAACCACAATCATTACGATAGGAACATGATCCTTCTTATTGGGGACTATAGGGTATTCAAATAGAATCCAATCGAAACCGAAGCCACAACCATTACGATAGGAACATGATCCTTCTTATTGGGGACTAGGGTATTCAAATAGAATCCTTCTTATTGGGGACTAGGGTATTCAAATAGAATCCTTCTTATTGGGGACTAGGGTATTCAAATAGAATCCAATCGAAATACAGAAAAGATATCAAAATAGCTGCGATTTTATTTTTTTTAAATCTCGTGTATACTATATTTTGAACAATTGTGGCAAACACCCAATACAACCATTGAACAGGTATTTTATTTGTAGTTCTGGGTGTTTGTTTGTTAACCTCTATCTCATACGTTACGTAAAATCCACTTAATCTATAAAACGTGTAAATTTAAATTCTGCATGTAATGATATCAAATCCCACAACCCTACGACGACAAATAGCGAAATTATTGTCAAATATGTAATTTCGGATCTTGAATTTAGCAACTGTTATATTCCAATATACAAGATTTGGAAGCTACCGGAGCAAAGCCAGTGAAGATTAGAGTATGTGGGTGAATGTAATATACCCACAAATACATGGCCAGTTATGCCATACCTACGTCAATGATAAAGCACTCATCTAAGATAACTCTAAGAACAATTTATGTAATAATTGTATTAAATCTAATATACTTTCAATCCCCTTCACTCTGACAATTATTTACAATGTATTTATGAGAGTCTAGTGAGTCACTGCTCTCTATGAAGTATACTAGTTTGAGTACAATATTTTGTGTTATATTAACGTTGAATATGTTAGTACTACGATAGTTAATGCTGTTAAGTTGGTAGTGTTATGTAATTGTACTAACAACTGTTCTCCGTTCTAGTATAGTTAGATTATCTACCTGACAACTCTAAGTGGATCTTCACTTTTCCTACCAGGTCTCTTTTTACCAACTTTTTTTTTACTTCCAACTCTGATGCTTTTATAGTATTCGTTTCACTAGAGTGATAGACTCTAATCTTTTTAACACCTTGTTTGATATACGCGAGTTTACACTTCTGCATGACCCCTGCGGCACAGGGTTCTATATCACAAGTAATATTAATGAAAAGGTTTAACAGCATCTTACTCTACACACTGCAGTCTCTATACCAAATTCCCCAACCAAATTAGAGTAGTCTATACGTGAACCCTTCGTCTCTCTCTCTCTCTCTCTCTCTCTCTCTCTCTCTCTCTCTCTCTCTCTCTCTCTCTCTCTCTCTCTCTCTCTCTCTCTCTCTCTCTCTCTCTCTCTCTCTCTCTCTCTCTCTCTATATATATATCTTTTAGATTTTATCGTCCGACATAATAACATCGAGTTAGAGTTTAAAATTAATCTTCAGCAGGAATAAACGATAATCATGTTAAAATTAACTCTCACAGATGACGCTTGCTATCCCATCTAATTACTTACAAATTAAGCGAGGACTTGCTTCCAGTATATTTTTTCCACAAACTTTAATATCACTTTAAGGAATATTAAATTTAGATACTGCTGATATATTACATGTATATCATTTTTAATATTTGAATTGATTGAAGTATTTTTTTAATAAGAAGAAAAAGACAACATACGTGTAAAATGACGTCACACACAGACACACACACCCCCCCCACACACACACATTCCTATTATTGATAACCAAGGGAAACAAGTTCTTGTTTCAACTCGACTGTATGTATTTTTATTTGAATTTTTTTATGTGTGTGTGTGGGGGGGGGGTGTGTGT
Source organism: Aphrophora alni (assembly GCA_963513935.1). Lineage (NCBI taxonomy): Eukaryota > Metazoa > Arthropoda > Insecta > Hemiptera > Aphrophoridae > Aphrophora > Aphrophora alni. Next base: position 13,727,837 of record OY740778.1, read on the forward strand.
GTGTGTGTGGGTGTGTTTTTACACAGTTAAAATGTCGCAACTACGATGAGAAATGTATGAATTTTGCGAGTAATGATGGCCTACGTTAAATAAATAAACTGATCAAAAGTAATATTTTCAATTAAAGTAACTGTTCACATAATAAATGTTCGATCTCAAAATTTAAAATATAAGCTTCAGTATTTTTCAGTAAGTTGGAGATCTAGCTGAAGTTTGAGTTGGAGTCTAGCTAGGTTCCTCGGGATCCATATATTGCTCCATACAGTCAGCTCCTGAGGGCAGAGAGACATGATAACAGAGATGAAAGAAAAAGATCTAACTAAATTGTACACGGTGGAAAGAATAGCACCAGCTAGTATCTTTTGCGATTGCATACCAGTACTCACTCTAAGTGAACCACTGAGTGACCGAAGTACTTGATTTTTCTAAAGTAAGTTAAAACATTAAATGGTTGTGGTTTCCTGATTTAATGTCCAATCCTAGATAAAAATAACTTTATTGTATGCAGATATAATAATTGGAATTTATTAAAACATCAGTTGTTTATTTGTTGCCCTAGCAACGAGTTTTCCCATAGTTCAATAATTTCAAACACAGGAATCTGTTTACATATTACAAGATGAAAACTTGTAGTAGTTGACAATTATAATTTATTGTTAATAGTTAATATTGATATTCAACCTTTGTCAACAATAATCGTCTCGATTCAGTATTATTATGAATGTGGATAAATTTATCAGCCGGGTTAAGAAAGGTTTGTACTCCGAAAGGTTTTAGGGAACGTACAGTGTAGTCGCTTATACAAAACTTGTTAGTAAGATTGAAACCTCCGGGTCCATTGGAGAGATGAAAAAGGCGGGAATACCTTCAATTGTAAGAAATTAAATACATGTTGCCGAAGTCTTTAATAAAGAAAATATTTTGTCAAATAACACTGAAAACCGAGAATTTAGCGTCAAGAAAAATTACACAAAACTTTAGTATTAGCGAACAATATGGCGTGTCCTTAGAAGCCAAATGAAAATGTATCCTTATAAAATAAAATTGAAATTTGATCTGAAAGAAAGTGATAACCCTAAGCGACTTGACTTTGCCTTAGGCCCTACTCATTAGCTAAAATTTTGCTAAACCAAGTTTGGCTTCACAAAATCTTTTGGGCTGAAGCATATTTTGATCTAAATGAATCTGTCAATACACGTAATTGCAGGTTATGGTCATTTTCTAATCCTTATATAGTAACACAACAGTGACTACATAATACAAAGAGTACACTTTGGATGGGGTTCTCTTCAAGTTTTATTTTATGTGTAATTTTTTTTTCACAGTGGTGTCGTAAAAAACAATAGTAGGATAACGTTATTTGAACTTGCTGCATGAAACGATAAACCAAGAAATGCAACTGATATGTATGCATGATGGAGCACCTATACACAATTACACCCAATAAATCGTTATTTATAAGATATCTTTGCTAATCGTGTGATTGGTAGTCAATGTATCCTGTATCATATACCCCAAGGTATCAAAACCCAATGGATTTTTACTGTGGACTTTTTAAAAGTATCGAATGTAATGTAAACAACCAGCTACTGTTGAAGAACTGAAAGAATCAATTATTCAAAACGTAGCTGAAATAAACAATATACGTTTAGAAATGTCGCATCTAACATATAACATAGAGGAAAGACTACATCTACACCACGAAAAGAATGAGGGTCACTTTGATCACCTGCCTTAATAACTCTAACAAGTAAGAATTAAGCTGAATTTTCCAGGATTTTATTTATCACCACAATATTTCTGATTAATGGTAAATCCGTCTGAAGGTTGCAACTATATTTAATTAACTTTTAATAACGCCCCAACCTAACCTAACCTAATGTAATCTTTCCTACCTATTGCAATTGGGTGTGTCTGTTTAACAAACATTGTTGTTCATTTCTGTTCATCATCTTCATTATAAAACAAGTTAATGGGCGTTACCATGGTTCCTACAAGGCTTTCTAAAAATAATGCCTAAAACTTGATCTTTTGAGCCTTCTAGAAAATGTTAAATTGTATTAGTAGAACTAGATTATTTACGTAGTATGTAAGGTGTTTTGATTTTATTTTAATGGTTTATATTGATTTTGTAATATATTAACTATAATTGAAAGAGAAAGTTCAAGGTTCAGGCTCTAATCTGTACTCACCAGGCAGACTGCCGTGACACGTGAATAGTAGGATATACTCAATGAAAGTTTTACACACTCATGTTTAAAATTTTGATATCTTTCCTTTATGTACCAATACTTTCATGATTTTAAATTTTACAAAAGAAGCTCAATTGACATTCAACTACTTAAATGGTAGACAAAACATCATATTATTATTATTATAAAGTTACAAATTTTGCACATGGGGTTTACATAATATGGATTTGGTTCTCTGTCCAAAGTTTAAACACACATCTCATTAAAGTACATGTTAAAAGACTTTTACTCACATGTTACTCTCGAAATTAATTAATTAACACATCACCACCTCTACAATAACCTTATTGATTAAAGGTTTTTAATTATAAACTTTTTAAAATGCTCCATGTTGATTTTGGCAACAGAGCGATCTGAAGACGCGTCCTATATTATCTGAAGACGCGTCCTATATTATCTGAAGACGCTAAGCTGGAGTCCTTTATGTCGGTTGGAAAACGGAACGCTCGACTGCTTTGCCTAGCTTGCATTAGTGATATTCCTGGAATTTTGATTTTTCCGTTCCAATTGGTACCCGTAGTTTTATTGTTGTGTCAAACACCCACGTTTGTCAATTGTAGCCTAGAGGGTGTTACATTATATTCACAGTAGGCGCTTAATTTAAATTGATTGATTTATAATTATTTGTCTTAAATATTTTTTGTTCAAAGTTTTTATAATTGTTATTTAAATCATTTTAATTTTTATGTAAACTTCTTAATTATTTAAATATGAATCTAAATCCTAATAACTTAATTTATTACTTATTTGTTTTTTATTGGTTGGAGAATGTCCCATGATTACAAGTACAACGGCGAGTTTATTTAAAACAGTTGCAATACAGGTTTTCAGAACCTCGTAATTGTGTATGTATTCCTGACGTTGGCTAGATATGTATTCCACTCACTTCGCTTGCATCTGTGGCTCGGCCTTGTAATCATACGAATTCACATTTTCTTGGAATTTAGGTTTTGAAATTACATGTTAATATATATAACATCGCTATTTGACATCATTTAGAGGTGGTGTTAGTACCATGACATGCAGAATTTCTTTTGCATATTTTTGTCTAATTTAGTGTGTTATAAATTGACACATGAGTTTAAAATTGTTACTATTTTCATTTTTTTTTTCAGGTAAACTTTTCTGATTTCCAAAATGGTTTTATATAAGAACACCGCTGACTTCTATACAAAATTTCAAGTTACCATCATAATTAGCTATCATGCTTATGTACATACGACAACGACAACGAAGAAAGACGGACGTATGTTGAAAATTACGTTTTCGATTTCCTGAAACCATAAAATGTGAAGATCAGTCAAAAAAAAATGAGGTCAATATTATTCAACAACCAAACTTACCCCTTTACTTCGAATACTGGGTAAAAAGGAAGAAAAGAACGTAAAATAAAGAATAATTGAATAGCGTCTAAGAGGGTAGGTGAAGAGAGAGACCTGACAGGAGATTGATATAACACAAGACTACATGAAAAAAAGTGTAGATTCACTTACGTTGTCTCGGAATTTCCACTCAATGAGTCATGAAGGATACATTTTCGTTTTACATGTATCAGACTGTACTTTTTTTACATTTGAATATTGTAACTAATTAAACACACACACAGTAAATGTTGCAGTCAATTAATAATGAAAGAGTAACATATAGAGAGCACAGTGTCGCATAATTAATCACTGTTTAAATAATGGATTATTTTACGCTTGATAAGATTAATACATGTTTATTACATTCAATTGTGTTTCATTCGACAATATAGTTTTCATAGATAATCGAGTTGATATTATCACATATTGCACAAACTTTCTCGCTCACCCGTCCCTTTAACGAAATAAAAACCAACTAAAATAATGAGTAACTAATTAAAATCGATAGGTGGCAGTTAAAAAATAAAATGAATCAAGAAGGCATTATTTTACATTTATATATTTATTGCTTTACTGGTACCATAAACCCGCCCTCAGATTAAATCTTATTTGATTGAATTCGAGCTTTAAATGGAAGCAGTCAATGTTCATTTTAATTTTTTTGACAATTATTTCTAAGACGTAATATCTCATGAAAAGAACTCTGTCACTAGTAAAGGGATGTTGTCGCAAGGGAAACATCAGGGTCAACCCTAATAAAATGACACTGATCCAATTTAGAAGGAAGATCGTCACTTAGGATTTGAGTGATGTTAAACTTTCTTGGACACAATATCTAAGCGTGGACGAGGTCAAATATTCGCACATGAGGCGCCTCAAACATGAGGTCAAAAAAATGAGGCGCACCTCGGAAAAGGTCAAGATATTGTTAATGGCAGCAAGAATGGGTAGACAGATCCTGGGGACTCAGCAATGAAGAGATACTTCTAAACTGGTATTATACGACCTGTGATGTGCTATGGTAGTGTGGTGGATTATCACTCCGACTATTGTTCACGAGGTGGCATGTCTATGCACTACCAGAGCCTAGTCCACTACACCAAATGATACAAAGGAAGTATTACTTGAGATTCCACCCATTGACCTGTTTATAATCATGGATGCAAGAATACAGCCTACAGGTATAGGTGCAGCGGCTCCTGGAGAAACTCACATATGGGTCATGCCAGAATTACGGAAAAATTGGCCACCCGATTCTAAGTATGGGTACAGATTGGATAAACACCAGATACTCTTTTTTAAGACCTTTTAAAGTTAAAATGGCTCATGGGGACGGAAATCGCGTTTTAAGAAATACAGGAATTCTTAGTGGTACACCGATAGTTCAAAAACTATGGAAAGTACTTGTGCCGACTGTATACAGGAGAATTTGAGGCGGCACTTTAAGAAAACTCGTATTCACGTATACAAATAGAGTCCGGGTGTAATTATTGTACTTGCAAGCACTACAATAAAATCTAATCAGGTATGGCTATGACCTTGAAATCCTCAATGCCATATCCCAGGGAAACTGGGTAACGTTGCATTGGGTGCCAGGGCATAAGAGAGTTGAGTGTAACAAGAACGCAGACTATCTAGGTAAATCGGGCTCTGCATCAAAGTTTGTAGGACCTTTGCCAGCTGTAGGAATATCCGAGTGATTGGTAAATATGGCCATAAACAGGGAAATTCATGCAAAAGACCAGCAAAGATGGGGTACTCCCATAGTAAGTCGTTACGTAAGGACATCCCTTCAGTCCGTCCTTAAAAGACAATAATGACGCGCTGTAAAGGGAAACTCAGACAAATTACTGGACTTATTATAAGGCAATGAGGTCTGAGACTGTGAGTGCACTGGGTGGTAGTTTATCATGGCGGAACTGTTTCTAAACTGTAAGGGATGGTTGAGGAAACTGCTAAACCACATAATTTTCAATTGTAAGGCCCTGACCAATTAGAGGCGAAAGGTTTTTGGATTACAAATTCCTGTGAAACTATCATTGGATGAGCTAGTTAGAGGATTCCTCAAACTCGTATACTAAGTTAAAAGTAGGAAGCTTTAATTGCAGAATAGGCCATCGGTCGCGGTGTCAGGGCTCGTTAAAAGGCGCTTTAAACTCCAAATTAAGTCAATCGAACAATTAAACCGTAATAATGTTGAAGGAAGTTGGATGACCCTACCCGGTATTTCGTATGTTAAATATGCTAACTTTATGTACCTTTTTCTTAGGACATATAAAATATATCACAAAAAATTTGTTTTATTTTTAAGGTAATTGTATTATCTATATTTTAAGGTCAGCATTGTAGAAAAAATAGTTTCTTTCAATTTAAAAATTAATATATATTTTTAAAATAACACTACAATTTTTAAGCTGCAATCTGACAAAAGCTGTGCTTAAGATGTGTAGCATGATATGCAAATAAAATAGAAGCAAAAAAAATGTGAGTATTGCTTTTATAGTTTAATTAATTGAAATTACCCTGTTTTCCGACAAATGCATTTGAAAAATATGTTATGGTTTTCTGGATCCTCTGCTTCCTATACATTCTTCAACTCCCATGAATTTTTTGACGGAGCTATTTTTAATATCTTTCTCATCTTCGTCCTTTTCTTTAATTTTTATTTTCTATTTTAAAATTTAAGTATGTCTTGGAATGAATTAGTATGATTTTAAATGCTGAAATAGTTTATCTTAGTCACAATATTAAAAAGATAGAAATATATCTACTTCATAGTTTTTTGTTAATACATCTGCAAAAATAAATATTTTCAAAATGGCTGTTTCCTGTGGAGTTGGAAACTAGGAACCTCGTAAACTTCCAATGAAGCCGACCACATTTTGTGTATAGTAGGCATTCCCTCCGCCATACCACTGATTAGAAAAAACCAAACTGTTTTAAACATTGTCAGTTACTATATAATTCATTCTTGGTTGTTTTTTTTTTTGTTTGTATTTTCTATTTTAACGTCTGTTCAAAATGAATTGGCAGTCTTTTAAATGTTTTCAATAGTTTATTTTAGGCAAAATATTAACAAGCGACCATGGCATCTATTTCGTAAAATTATTGTTAATACATCTACAAAAATAAATATTTCCACAATAGGTGTTTCCTGTGCAACAAGATACTAAACCAACCACCGATTAGAAAGAACCAAACTGTACAGAATAAAACTTGTGTCCTTGATTTAAATCGAACAAACGATCTTCATGTCCCACTGTTCAGATATGAAGACTTTAACGACTGACCTACCAGAACATAAAAATAGTTATTTTCACCATTTTTGATTGATAAAATTCCCATTCTAGTATAATAAATCAACAGAGAAATTTCGTAAAGTATAATAAATTTCAGTGAAAGGTTGTGAAATTTTGTTGTTTTACATATCATCTTTCACATTTGAATACTGTAAGTAACTGATTAAATACACAAACAGTCAATTATTCTCTTTGATAAATATTGAAACAGCGACATAGAGAGAGGACTAATTATTATTCTCTGTGTGTCGAATAATTAATCACAGTTTAAATAATGGATAATTTCACGCATAATAAGATTAATACACTTTTATTGTACTGAATTCTGTTTCTTTTCACAATCTAGTTTTCATGGATAATCGAGTTTATATTTATTGGTAATAGGTTTAGTGTTCAATATTTCCAATACCATGTGCTTTTAAATAAACAGTCCGAAAATGTTTTGCAATTTTGTAATACACCCAAACAAAAAATAATATACGGTTCTGTAAATAGTACATATTTCTCATTTAAAGGTTAAATAAATCGCTATTAAATCAAAATTTAAACTCTGCATTTTGTTCTACCATCTTTATCTCTCTATGATGAAACATAGAGAAATTATTTTTAAGAATGTAAAATCGAACTTTGACCTACTAAGAACATTTTATAATCTTAAAGTTGCGAGATCCTGCAAGGCAGAGTCATTGACACAAGCTTAGCAAGTGGAGAACATTTCAATTATATACAACTTTGAATTTTTGTAATATCTTCACGAAGGGTCCTAAATCGAAACCTTGAGATACACGATATTCAAGTAGTACTACAGATGACAAATTATCCCTGGCATTAACCATAAGTATGACTTAATTTGAAAATTAATTCACTTTTAAATAGATTCTAAATTTCACATTCGTAATTCAATAAATACTGACAAATATCTTAGTAATTTCATTAATCTATTCATAATCTTAAACTCTAATTAGCCTGTACAAAAACCAATCAGAACCATGATTGTATGATAAGAGAGGGCGCTCAAAATCATATATTTGATTTTATCCTTTGTGTTTGGGATCTTAAATAAAAAAGATTCAAAAATAAAACAACGTTCAAAAGTAGATAGATTTGTGATTCTTGGTTTTTGTTGGATTCTGAAAACAAGTGTCTTGCTTCTGGTAAAGTACTACTAATTGAGTGAAAAAAATAACTGAAGAAAAGGCTACCGGTAAGCAATATTATAGAGAATCTGTTCCTTTCCATGGAATGCTTCATTGAATTCTATTGTGGTTGTACAACCACAAATAATTCAGTGCCCGGAATGTCAAAGTGAGTTGAAAACCGAAGTGTAAATCAATCAAATTCATGATATTGAATTGACTGACTGTCACGTGAAAAAGTAATTAATTACATGACCAATACGAAACAATATTTGGATATGATTCAACAGAATTGAAGTAAGTTTAGAGTTGTATCACTCTCAATTAAACAAGGATCCATTAAATAAACGCTGTGAAAGGACAAATTGTCCCACCGATCTATCCCTTAAACCAAATAAAACCTACGTACACCCTAGTTGGGAAGTAATTTCTGTAGTTGCCAGTCAAAAAGTGTAAATCACGGTCGTAATCTTGGACAAAATGTGTGTATATTTAATATTACCTAAGCTTGATACATTTTGCCATTTGTAAATCGTATTTCATTACAAGTTTTCAACAATAGTGAATAAGATTCATTATTTCTAAACCAATATCGTATTTACTTGCTATTTTGCACATGAGTTTGGGTCATTAATATTCACTTTTTTCACTAAATCTTGAATGAAATCAATGAAATAGATTTTGATCAATTTATAAATTCATTTTTGGTTTTTACTCAAATATAGCTTTTTTAGAGACTTAAAGATTTGTGTTTGTCTTTAAAGACAAAAATCCACTCGGTCATCGTTGCCTTATAAAAAAAAAGTATAAATAGAGCATAAAATAAAGACTCCAAACCCTTTGAAGAGTGTAATAGTATTAAGTCGGAAAAGTTGGTCAAGAGAGACGTGTTAAGGAAGATGAAAGAGAGGGATCTAACCCAAGACTACTTTAAAAAATCTGTAGTACCAGCTAGGGTCCTTCGACATTGCAAGACTGTACTAAATGAAGAACGTTTTGAGTGCATGCTTGAGTAAAATTTAATGAATAAAGCTGATTTTGATAAAATTGTATTTTTTTATTTTCCTTATGGTAGCTACCCCCGAATATTTCCAGTTACCCTGAATCAAAAAAGTTGCAAGATACTGCCAAAATATGGTCACTGAGTAAATATATTTTTCTAAAATATTTCAAAACTTGTTTGATTCTGGTTCAACATCGAGAATCTGGTAGTGACACTTAACAGTCTTTATTTTAATAATACGTGTGTAATCTTATTGCAGTTAAATTGACATCTAACTAAGCTTCAACCCTCCAAACAACTAAGCTCAGTAACTTCAATATTGATTGCCAGGTAACGCTAAGGGAATTTACACAGCTCTTCACGAATCAATCTACATTTAATAACCCTTCTCCCCTCCCCCCCCCCTCTATACCTTCCATCTCTAATACTATTGTTTAAATACATGAATGTTCACATATAAAGTGGTTGAATAGGTAGTTTATATTGTATTGAAAGTAGATGTGTAATTCCATTGTTTTTAAATTGTTAATGAATGTCAAAAACGATTATTTGGGGGTTGGGTATTCGGGTCGAACTTATAGTATTTGGGATTCGTGGAGTTTGGTGGCTTTATATCAAGGTACCTATAACTGAGAGGGTTGAAAGATAAACTCAACATTAAAACAGTTACATTTTGTAATTGATCAAAAAAAAAAATTGTTTTTGATTCGAGATTTATTTTATGTCTTTAATCTAGTGTTTTCCTACAAAATTATAATTTATATAGATAGAATTGTGTGTTGTTTCATTTAAGTTAAACTTCGGATCTTAAAGTTTTAACAGTCACCAAAGAAATGAATATGTTTGACACTTACCTCAAAGAGAACATGTGAGATTTTATTTTAAAAGTTAACGAATATGTTAGTATCGATTGGGTATTTGAAAATATAAAAAGAATGTAGGAAAAATAACACTAAACACAAAAAATAATTTAATTTGATTTTCTTTTTGTGTAATGAAGCAGACTTAACCTTAACCTTTTATATGTGTGTCTAACCTTAAACTCAATATTAAAACTGTTGCATTTTGTAAATGATCGAAAACATTTTTTGTAGATTCGACATTTTTTTATGTCTTTAATATAGTGTTTTCCTACAAAATTATAATTTATCTATAATTGTGTATTGTTTCATTTAAGTTAAATTTCGGATCTTAAAGTTTTAACAGTCACCAAAGAAATTAATATGTTTGACACTTATCTCAAAGAGAACATATGAGATTTTATTTTAAAAGTTAACGAATATGTAAGTATCGATTGGGTATTTGAAAATATATAAAGAATGTAGAAAAAATAACACTAAACACAAAAACATAAATTTTTAAATTTTTATTTGTGTGTGTAAAGAAGCAGACTTTATGTAACTTTTTTAATCATTATACAATCTTTATATATATATATATTAAATTTCATTATATTATCTTGAATTAGTTGATTAGTCGTATGATTGGTTACAAATGTTTCGCTGGCATTGCTAGATCATCAGAACTACACAAACACTAAACACTTAAACAATACTGAATTTAAACACTTTTTATTAATTTGCAGATATTGACACGTGGTTAATATATAAACCATCAACATTTTAAAACTTTTTATGACAACCCACGAATAAAACGTGGCAATTACCTTTATTGAGTGTTATGTAAGTGTTATAAGTGTTTGTGTCAATCTGCGATACTGGAATGACAGCAAAGCAGATGCTGTAATCACATAGAAACCCCGAAATTGCACCATTAGTTCAAGGTCATGTCCAAATTTTAGATGTTTTCTTTTTACTTTATTTTGTCTCAAATAAAAAAAATAATTAAACTAACACAACCACCTGGATCTAATAACTTTAAAATGAATCATTTTCTAGTTACTTTCATAGGATCCTTATTAGACTTGTAACGATAGACAAATTCCATATATATCATCCAAATAAAGATATTCATAATCACCAACCAAAAACATATCACATTTCTTCAAAACCCATAAAACAGTAGATATAAATATCATTCATATTTTGCATCTACATATAATATAATTTGTGTAGCATGCACATTAGATAGAATAAAACTCGAACACATGATCTCACAAAAATTACGTTAACTGAATCAAACGCGTTTCAACGACAATGTCGCCATCTTCAGTGATACATGAACTGCAATAACTAAACTATAACTGTTTTAAGTTATATTAAGGTCCAGTATCCCCGTTAATCAACTGAATTCCTTTCATCTCCTCTAGGAGTTTATAAACTTCTCTGTTGTTTATGAAGTTTTTGAAAGTTACAAACCTAACCTACCTAACATGTCCTCTCCTGTATGAGTTTATATACTCCCCTGTTGCTCGTGACGTTTTTAAAGGTTGCAAATCTCACCTATCTCCTAACCTAACCAAACCTAACATGTCCTCTCCTGTATGAGTTTATATACTCCCCTGTTGCTCGTGACTTTTTTAAAGGTTGCAAATCTAACCTAACCTAACTTAACCTAACCTTACCTCTTCTCTAGGAGTCTATATACTCACCTGTTGAGCGTGACGTTTTTGAAGGTTACAAACCTAACCTAACCTAGCCTAACTTAACCTAACTTTTCCTCTCCCCTAGGAGTCTATATTCTCCCGTGTTGTTCGTGACGTTTTTGAAGGTTGCAACCTAACCTAACCTAACTTAACCTAACCTTACCTCTCCTATAGGAGTCTATATACTCACCTGTTAGTTGCTCGTGACGTTTTTGAAGGTTACAAACCTAAACTAACTTAACCTAACATAACCTAACTTTTTGTATTCTGTCCCAATGAATATTTATGCTCTGGTATCTATAAAGTTAACTTAGAATATTTATCTATTACCTTCTAACATAACTTAACTTTAAGTCTTAAATCATTACATACCCATACAGTACATAACTTTCATTATAATACGTAGTCTATATTAAGAAGTTTATAATTAAATCTTGTTAACATGGTTTCAATCTCTATTGAAACACTATGACTGATCAAATAACAATATAACACAATATAAAAAAATGACTGTAACATATAAATATATATATTATAGGGTGATTCGCGAGTAGGCCTAACTTCTAGAGGTTTAACAATAAGGAAAAAAATTATCTGAACATTTCCTTAAAGACGATTAGCGTTCCGTGTCTCTGTGTTTTTTATAAAATAAAATATTTTAAAAACTTTTAAAGGTAGAGATTTGAAATTTGGTGTTCAGCTTTATCTTTAAAAAACCATATTCATGTATAATTTGAAAAGTTTATCTTTAACGATTTCAAAATTACAGCTAGTAAAATGTTTCATACTACTTTGGTTTTCATGTATTTTTTAATAGAATATAATTACTGAGCACCATTTTGAAACTGATAAAGATAAAATGTTTAAATTTTAGGTAAATACGGTCTGTATTAAGATAAAAATGAATATCTAATTTCGTATCTCTACCTTTAACTATTCTTTAGAAATGATTTATTTTATTAAAAAAACAGGTACAGAAAGACAGAATAGTAACCTTTTGAGCAAATGTTGAGATGAACTTTATTTCTTCTTCTTAGTTCCCCTGTCACATCCCGAAGTTATGCTGGTTACTGGCGAATCAATCTGTATCTATATTTTGATAGTGATGAATCTAAATATTATGTATAAATGATAAATATAATTGAGTGATATTATGATTTGAAAAATGTAACATAATGGAAGAGATTGCATTTTCCGATTACATTATACATCTCCGACACTCTTAAACAGCTAATTTAATTTATCTGTCAATAAAAAACCACTAAAAAGCTCATGAAATTGACCACAAAATATCTGAATCTAAATATTATGTATAAATTATAAATATAATTGAGTGATATTATGATTTGAAAAATGTAACATAATGGAAGAGATTGCATTTTCCGATTACATTATACATCTCCGACACTCTTAAACAGCTAATTTAATTTATCTGTCAATAAAAAACCACTAAAAAGCTCATGAAATTGACCACAAAATATATATTAGGACGAACTTTGGAAAAGTATAATTTTTTTATTTGATTATCTCCTTTCCGTTTTGGAGGGGGGGGGGCTCAAAGCGAGACGTTCTCAACACAGTGTTACAGATGGCGTCTCATTGGGTGAAGTTTGTCACTTCAAGCATTAAAACAAATTAAGATTTCTAGTAATTATATGTCTTACGGAAGGAAATCTGTTCTTTATCAACGCCAAACTAAGTTCGTTAAACGAATACAACTACCAGAACCATAAAAACGTTCCCTTGCAGCTGCTCTTTCTTGAAAAGATCTGTCAAGTCATCCAGAGTCCACAGTTACCTGTCCCTCCCCCCCCCCTCCTCTCATACAAGTCGACATTTAAAAGAAAGCAGTAATTTCAACTTCCGGTCGGCACTTACTGAGGTTCCTTTCCTTTGTCGCTCTGCTTTGACTAGCGTTGGCAAATTACTAAAGCTTTCAGGAAGGGAACACTTAATTCCCCCAGGGGCTGAGAGCGTTAAAACAAATTATTGTCACGTGACACATTAGGTGTGCTATATAATTTGGGGTTCTGTTAAACTTCTGAAGGATATGATTATAAAAATAACGTTGAATAAAAATATATATAATATTTTGAACACATCTGACAAATTAACAGTTGGTTATATATGGTATTAAGGTTACTTCTTGGTCTATGGATATTGTTTTTCATGTCGCATACTAATAAAATTGGATTTACAAGAACGGTTAAAATCATTCAGGAAAGAGAGGTTTATTGTTTATAGACCCAATATTACAACCTAAATGGTAGGGACAATTTGGCACGATTTTTTTTCTCAAGAAATGCAAACAAAACTTTTCCAGATATTTGTGAATAATTTTCCAAAAATGAATATTTCGATTCTATGTTAGAGTAACAAACAGTCAATCTACTCGATTTTTTAATAGGGGATAATGATCGCAATGATTTTTGTCATTCAGTGCAATTGTCACTACATCAGATTTTCAAGATTATTTTTTAAATATGAGGATTAAATAATTATTTTCCAAAATTGTGGCCATTTTTAAAATTTCTTATAGAAGCTCCATTTAATGTTGAATTTGGATTTTGAAGAAAGCTTTTTTATTCTTGGGTATTCTTTTATGTTCTTACTAGTTTACGGGACATGAGCCCCGAAATTTCGTTTAAATAAATTGGAATAAAAACCAATTTCTTAATCCTCCGTTTTACTTTCGGTTATACGTGTTTACAGGAAGGAAACTTGACAGGAACAAAGTATTTAGTTTACTAGAAACCTTTTCCTTAACTCCATTGCTGACCTTCAGGATGAAATTAATATATCAGCTATATAGAGTACAAGTTCATAATAGTGTAGTATATTAGTAAGTATATACCAGTTCAACGGGCGTATATCCTGGCCAATAAGGTCCCCAGACTAACCGCCCCTTATATTTGTTTACATAGGGTACAGTAATGACTACATAAATACTATAAGACACGACATAGGATAGGGATATAGTCTACGCTTTACGGGTGCTGTTCGTCACAAGTTTGACACACAGCTATCAGAAAGCGCTAGCAGCAGGTGCTTGACTGTACGCATCCCACTTGGTTGAGACTGTACAACTGTTGACCTCTCTCTCACAAACCTTCTCACTTACTTCCGTTAGCATAGTCAGTGTTGTCAGTTCGTGCGCTGAGATAAGCGATTCTCGACCTTCCCTCGCATCTCTGGTCCCATATGTGGCATCAGTGCGTTTTCTCTTACCCGCCTGAAACATTGTTTGACCGTAGAGCCACCTAGCGCCAGTCACATCAACTTCAGATTCTCTAACAGAGCGACCTAGCGGGTATTGGACAACTCAAGAATAAGCGTAGAATATTTAACATGGCCATGTCGTGTATTATAGTATTTATGTAGTCATTGGGGTACAGTACCTAAAAATTGAACTCTAAAAAGAACGTTATGCTTTAGTCGTGATAAAAGAAAAAATAGAGAGATCTTCTTTTCAAATTCATCACACATCATTAAAAACACTATCAATTTTGTTTTCTAAGAGTCATATTCAACAACGGTGGACATTTTGAACATCAGCTGTAAGACTAGTCTTCATTGTGTAACTATGTAATAATTCACTTAATTGTTAAGTTAACAAATGTTAAAATAAAAGTCTATTATTCAATAAAATACAATACTGACTATTTATGTGTGTAAATCGATATTATTCTTCAAAATATATACAACCAAAACATAAAACAAGATTATTAAGAAATTGGCGCTCATTCCCATTTATTTTAAATGGCGTAGCAATCACTAGGGGTGTAGCTGGATCTACACCCTTTACATGTAGTCTTGGGTTATACACCTCACTATTACTTTGCCTATCAGGTCTCAATTAACCAAATCTTGTTTTCTCTTGGTCAAGTTCCTGGTTTTTTAAGATGATGATGACCGAGAGGTTTATAACCTATTACAAAAAAAACTTTAGTTTTTAGTTTAAATGAATACGGAAATATATAACCTGTAAAAAATAATTAAAATTCATTAACCCAATGGAGTAGTTCGTGGAAGAATGGCATGATTGTAGATGTGGAAAGTAGAACACTTCCTCACAGTCATTTTATAGATCATGAATTTTATTTAGCAAAGGTAATTCAAATTGCGACACTTCAAAACAGTGTTACTTAATAAAATTACATTTAAATTCAAAGGGCTTTGCTACGTAGCACAAAATTAAATAGCGTGATACTGTTGCTTTAAATTTAAATTACACTATTTACTGAAGTTGTTAACGTAACATTATTTAAATAAAACATTACCTTCAATCCGTTTTATAAAACTTTTTAATTAGTTTTATCCGTAAATGTATTGTAATAGAAATACTCTCTTCATAATGTACAATATGGTGAATATATATTCAAAACTATATAGTAGGTATCAAAATCAAGGTAAAACTACAAAACATCATAATTTGTAACTATCTGAAGTTGAAGATTATGATGATCATTTTGTTATTTTAGAAGCTGCAAATGGATTAACCATTAATTAATTGTTTGGATTGAAAATGAAAATACTTTATATATGTAATTATAAATTTTAAAATAATAAATAAATAAATATCTGTGGCAAATCTATAAACGGAAGAATTTAAAAAACTGGAATTTTTTAATTTGCACTTTTGTTTTACATGAATGATTTTTTGCTTACCCTAGGTTGCATAAATTTAAAAAACAAATGTGAAACTGTACTTGATTTTAAAGATTTAATTTAATACAAACCCATACCATAGTACGGTATACCATAATCTGCTAACCATAACCATTGACAGTAGTTTGTTCAAATAAAATCTCTCCAAAAATATTTTTGGCTCTCATTTGTTATAGGGTCATCGGAAAAATATTTTTGGCACACCATTGATTTTGTCTTTTAAAGGCCTTTAAAATCAGGGGTAACAAGATGGGGTTACTATTGATCATTTTAAAGTTACCCTCTGCAACCCCAACTTCGAGGCGGGGGCTCAAATTCTTAACTACGTAAAAAGCTACTATATTTAATGCTAGAAAGATGTGCCAAAGTTTAATTGATTATTTAAAAAAATAATAATAATAAGTGGAGGTGTGGGACTTTTTGGACACACTGTATATATATAACAAAGTATAATTTTTGAATTCAATTTGCTGTTTTCCAAATAAATCAAGCACATATATTTATATTGTTAAGTTGCAGAGCTCCTGTCTCTTCGCCTACAATTTCCGACATTCCTTTGCTTTGATCGTTATCCTAACATCTATATAAACTGGTTCAAAGTAGAAATACAGTTTAGCAGTGAAGAAATGTAAGCGTTTATCAAACAAAAAACGCATGTCTAAATCCACAACACGGTACTTGAAAAATAAATTTCTATCTAGAACTTTATTTTGGTTGGTTTCCGAATCCAATTATAATTTGAAATTGTATTCAAAAGTGAATAAAGAATGTTTGAGCTATGTTCAGTTTTACTTTGTTTTAATAAATTGATTTCCATATATTATACTTTTTACTTACATTTACGTTAATGAATTTACTGAAATTATCCCAACATGGTGTTAGTTTGTGCGTGGGAATGGTTCCGCTTGAAGGAATGCAGGCATGTTTGTGTAAATCAAATCATCATACATTTTCCTGTACTAGTATATACAGAGTGATTGAAAGAAGTGTGATCGCTGTTTAATTTGATAAGTACAAAAATAACATAACCAGTCATGATTTTTTATTTATTTTTACCACATCATCAGCCATTTATCCAATATTTCCTCACATACTCAGGAAGTTACCACACTGTGCATGGGTGTGGCCCTAGAGATCCTAGCTGGATCTTCATGCAATTTTAGGTTAGAACGCTCTCTTTCATCCTTCTTATCAGAGTCTTTTTTGACCAATTCTTGTTCTCTTCAAACCCTGACATTATTAGAGTATTCTAGGTCTAACATATCTATTTAATTTTATTTTCTAGCTTTTTTCGCCTTTAAAACAACAAGGAAAAAGTTTGTCTTCTTTAAAAATTAACGTTTCAGGATTAATTATCGTTGACAGGTCCGCCGTTAAAGGTTGATTTTATTCAAATACTATATAAGGTTATATATAAACAATATCCATAGTTCTACATTTTTACTGATAATTACTAACTGGCATTTTTGATATCGAATAATTTCGGTTATTTGGTTTTGAAAGTGAGTGAGAATGTTTGTGGAATATTTTTGTACAGTCTAATTTGTTTCAATAGGTTAATTGCAGAGTAATTGAAATAGGTATGATCGCTGTTTTATTCAAGGAGTACAAAAGCTACAAAAAAAAACATTCGAAAAGGTAACCAGAGGGATTTTTTGAGTTAAAACTAAAGGTATTACCAATATCACCCTCGATTTTTCCAATGTGGCGTTCAGCTCTAAATTTCCTTAAGGAAACAACTATTTTTTATGACGATTTTATACAACAATATTTTTAAACGTTTTATTCTTTTGTATTTTCGACATCTTCAACCGTTTAGGAGCTACATGCACTTATATGTTTCAAAAATTCCTCAAGCTATTTCCAGAGAAGATTTTTCTTATTTTCAAAGTCAAATAAAGGTGAAATTTAAACTAGAGATAGGGTAAAAGGTGTAATGGCAATTCTGTAATCTGAGAAATAACTGAGTTATCGAAAGAAAACAAATATAATTTTCTATAGACTTAAAACAACTTAGCCACATAGGGACAGTTATTTTTATGAAGTTGAAGTCCTTTAAGCGGAATTTTAAATTGTAGGTACCTCTGACAGGTACTAGAGTGATATTATAAGTGGTCTTGAATTTAGCTTACCTACGGACCCTAATATTGAGAAATCAATAAAATTCTTGTATGTAGCTCTGTAACCGTCTTCAAATCCAACAAAGAAAAAGACGGTTTTCTGTTCAAATTACTCTTTAGGAGTCAGTATGTGAATATATTTTCGACAGTTCTAAAGAACCCTAGCTGGACTACAACTTTTTTTATGTATTCCTTTGCTAGATCTCTCTCTCTCTCTCTCTCTCTCTCTCTCTCTCTCTCTCTCTCTCTCTCTCTCTCTCTCTCTCTCTCTCTCTCTCTCTCTCTCTCTCTCTCTCTCTCTCTCTCTCTCTCTCTCTCTCTCTCTCTCTCTCTCTTTCATATTTCCTACCTATTTTCTTTAGATCAACTCTTGTTCTCTATCGACAATAACGCTATTTAAATATTCGACCACTAGGGGGACATTTTTGTTCCATTTTTCTTTTTTATAAGACGATATTGACCGAGAGGTTTGTTGCCTTAAAACAACAAGAAAACCCAATATTTTGTACGACGAGAAAAGAGTCTGGACACTTTGAATAAACCGTGTTTGGGTTGAATGGAAGTTGTCAGGTTTGCTTAGAAACACGTAATCTTATTATAAGATTTTATTTATAAGTATAATAAAAAAATAATAACACCTAGAAAACTGTTAAATAGTTGGATAAAATAAGTCCATCATGATTTTAAACAGTGCGGATTCAGGAGGGAGGACTTGGAAAACAGAGGGTTTGCAATGAAAACTACAGAAGTGGGGGTTTAGAAAAACCAAAATAGAGTAAGTATTTTTCGGATAAATAAAGAATTGAGATAAGCCAAAAATTGTATGAGAACTGGCGGAAGGTGAAGATAAATCTTTTTAAATGCAGACGACTGTAAGAAATAATAATAATAAAAATAAGAAAATATAAATTTGTATTAACAATCTAAATTATTTTTTAAAGTATAAAAAAAAATCATTTTGATTTTGTAGTTTCATTACTATTTCTGGGAAAATATAATTTTTTATTGTTATCTTTTATGTAATAATAATTAATCAAACCTCGGAATGTACGTGTAACTTAACCTAACTTAACCTACCTACCAGGAAATACCACCGTATAACGCCAATAATCTTTTCCTCCTTTAATACCAGATTGCAATAATATTACACTCATGTAAAAACCTTCGTCTCTACAGTCGACTTCAATTTGTTGGTTTCAAAGTTACTCCCAGCAACTTTATTCCTATTGTCAAGAAGCAGAGCTGTTTATTCCCTCCTCCCTTCCACTTCTCCAAGACATTCTGAGAATCTTTGATCTTTACCCTGTCTTGGAAATACAAAGGTTTCAAGTAGGAATATAATTTAGCAACCGTGTCAATGTAAGCGGTTGTTTACAAGGAGAATTAATCTTGCCACATCAGTAGATTGATGATAAATAATCATTTTGTTACAAAAAAAAATTAATTTGCTGTTTAAATTAAGGGGTATACTAATTTTAAATCATGTTTTTACTTGTTTAATCACTCAAAATTTCGAGGGTACTTATCACAATATCACCCAAAATTTCGATTTTTTTAAAAATCGGCTACATCTATTTTAACCAAATGTTGTTCAATAAAGGTTTAAAAGTCAGTAACGAAATATTTTGGTAGTCATTAATTTCACCCAAATTACATGCATTGTATT
This sequence comes from Aphrophora alni, assembly GCA_963513935.1. NCBI lineage: Eukaryota > Metazoa > Arthropoda > Insecta > Hemiptera > Aphrophoridae > Aphrophora > Aphrophora alni. Next base: position 13,747,890 of record OY740778.1, read on the forward strand.
TTTTTATTGTTAAAACGTGAACATATAGAGTTGTCTTAGAAGTTCAAAATCAACTGAAGGTATTTTTGATAAATTGTTGGTGAAATCAAACAGCATTAAATGAATATTACGATTTATGATTAATTTTTCTGTACATGCTCACTTGTGTACGTTTAGTTGTTATTTTTTAGTTTATATACGTTGTTTTTTAAACTTTTTTTTTACCTTTTTTTCGAAAATTCAAAATTTAGTACCTATATAAGACAAAAATACAAAACTCATGTTTTATTCATATCTGCGTTTTATTATTTTTTTTCTCTAAAATGTAACCTATAGTGTCTCAAACAAATCATATTTTGTCATCCATTAACTTAAATTCCATTTCGTGAAATACCGGCAAAACCAGAAAAATGGCATGTAGCTGTTTTCAAAACCGTAATTTTTTAACATCAACAATAACGATGTTGTTGAAATTATGATTGATTCTTTTTCTTTGCGGATTACTGTAGTTTTGAACGAAAGTGTTTATTTGTTTGCCCATTCCCGTCCCGGTTCTTTTGCTATTGCTATTGATACACATTTATTTTTTAATTTCTTAAAATTACAATGGTTTTCTTAAAAATTGTCGAGATTACAAAATGCGAGAATAAGGAGTGTGTAATCTTCTAGTTTACCAAATTCATCTACTAACCTTCAAGGGTGAACCTTTTGAGGTCGGTTTTGCGGGATTGTGTTATACTAATGAAGCCCTTTAATTCTATGTCCAACTTGACCTATGCTCTCATTTAAGATTTCCTACTTACTCCTTGTTGTCCGTCCCCCTGGAAAAGTAGCGGTCCACTGAAAACGTACTAAAATAGGTTTTGGTGTCCATTAACAACGTGCAAAGCTTTGTAACTCTATCTGTAATGGTTACAAAAATATTAAGCCGTCCCGGGACTTATTTAACACGCGATATATAGCAAATCGGTTTTGCTATAGGAGTGAGAGACAATCCAGACAGCAACACATAATCCAACCTGGAAGTTTACTTACGAGACAAAAACTTTACACAACCAGAAATCCGCCGTAAGTCATCATCGATTATTTTTACTTTCTACAAAATGTATATGGGAAGTTTGGTAGTAATTAAAAATTAAAACTTTATTTTTTGACTGATCTTCATGTCTCATGGCCTCAGAAAACCGAAAAAGACGGTTTCAAAGTGCCGTCAGTCCATCGTCATTGTTGTCATTATAGTCTGTACGTAACGACCACAAGAATTAGGATAAAACATGTAATTTCTTAAAGAGGATTTGTGCTCATTTACAACCCAATTGAATTTCATAAAAACTCAAATAAAATATCAATGTGTTCTCCATTTAAAATAGATTTTGTCAATATTTCGTAAATTAGATAAATAACTTCAGAATTCAATTCTTTACGTCATTGCACCAATCACACTTTTCTACTGTATCAAATAGTGAAGTTATTATCTAAAATATAATTTCGAACCGTTACTTCAAAAGAAAAATGTCAACGAAATCCGGAAGGGCCGAGTTACGGACACAAGCGAATCGAGCTGGAACTTTTGTATACACAATTGCGAAATCCGTTAGAGTTTAGCCTTAAGGTAGTGACGTCGATAATTACGAGGTACAGAAAACCTGTCTAACAACACTTTTAAACAAACTAACCCTGCTAGGTTAGACTCCATGATCTATAAATCAAATTTTACGTTTCCTTCAAGACTCAGGAAATAACATTTTGTCTGGGTAAGTACAATGATAACGCCAATCTATTTATTTTTATTTACTTTGAGCTAATACATCATTCACAAAATTTAACAAATATTTCTGCCAATTTTTTCCCTTAATAATGAAATTTTCAAACAATAAAATTTAAAAAAAGTGGGGGGAAAAGTTCAAATGACTTCCATAACTGAAGCGGCTTTAATGAACGATACATTGCACAACCCTGTCTATAATTGTAACATTAATATTTATTTATTTGTATGAATATCAATGTTAAACATACTCTCTGTTGATAATAAATTATTAATCAAATTTCAAAACTTTATGACATCATAAAAGTGAGATAATTGAATTCGGATGTTAATTAAACAATTACTAATTGGATACCAATATCATAAAGCTTATAATCAAAAAGTTTTCAGTTTGTCAATTATATTTACATGATGTGCATAGAATAATTAAAATTATATATCGAAGTAAAATTTAAAAATATTTCATTAGAAGGACGAGAAGGAGGGGGGTGAATTTTTGATTGAGATTTTATTGAATATAAAATGTATATCGACTGGAGTAGTGGTAGTGGTGATGTCAGCGTCAAATATACTCTTCTAGAAATCTATAGTGTCGTCCGACCTCTTCAAAAACAGGGAACTCCCTCCTAGATAAACCCCTCCAACACCAACTCCTTTAGGGAGTGGAGCACATGAAGAAGGTCAATAGTAGTGATCGCCTTTACATTAATCTGATACCATCTCGAACGTCTAGACTCTTCGTCCATTACTGTAACACATTCGACTAAGAGATGCTGTGGATTCTCCTACCGTTCTTTACAGAATCTTGGGGTCGCATCATTGTCATCTGTCCCAATAGGTTGTAGGTGTAGAAGGAACGGACTGTTCTTTCTATTGTCTTTAAGTTCAGCCTTCTTCCCTTTCCAGGGTCCTTTTTCTATCAGGATTCCGCCTCAATAGCCTTTCTCTACTATGTTTATTGTCTCCCCATTGTCGAAGAAATATCGACGAAGCTGAAGTCTCCCATACTGATAGGTATTTGTTGGACATTTAAATATTCTCCTTTACACGGCAACACGTGAACAATTGGGAACATACGTTTTAATAAAAAAAAACAATATTGTTACCAAAACAAATGTAACTTTGTCTTTCTTGGAACAAAACTTGGGTTCATGTCAGCCTATAGCCAGAAGAATATTATCGTGGTCTCTTGTTCCTAGTTTATTAAATGTAGGGAGATTGAATTTTTGTAAGATACAATTACTTTATATGATCTGAAGATGGACTCACGAAGCCCGAAACTGCAGTAATCTGTAAATCAACGGAAGGATTAGTTGACGTACCGATAAGGTGATTCATTTATTTATTCATAAATATACTAATCCGTTGGCTACAATGTTAAATTTGAAATACAATTTTTAATATACAACAAACATTATAGATAGTTTTGTTTGTTATGTGTATTTTAATCTTTATAGGTACGTGTTTATACTATCATGAATTTAAATAAATTGCCTAATTCATTTAGTAAAAATCTAACTTTGAAAAAGAAAAATTTAATTTTTCAACATAATTCACTATTTCATTGTAAAAATTGATAATGAAACGTACTAAACTCACATACAAATTGATTATGCAAAGGAATATCTGTCAAAGAAGTATGTATAGTTGACGAGATATTAATATTGCACAATAAAGTGAGTATCGACTAGTATCGATTATCGATTAGGATTGATCATGCGTATTACAAGTATTGCACATAATTTCCTTTTCAGCGAAATATGAATATTATGATGTGAAGGGATGTTTTATTCACAAGAGAACTTATCTTTTTCGTAAAAGTTATGTTAGGTTCTATCAATAATAAAATTAAACTATTAGGTTCATAACCTACTGTATATATAAGATATTATATTAACAAAATCTTAAAATTTAGTAGGAACTTTAATTAATCATATGACGTTCAATGCTCATGCGTCATACTTGTGAATTTTCATATAGTTCTTTTACGATATATATGGATAAATTATAATCAAAATCTCGTAAATTAACACCGTTTTTTAATTGGATTGTTGAGTTTAATGGTCAAAAATGTAATTAATTCTTGATATTTATGTTGAAAAATCACGGTAAAATTAGTTTAAAACAGGCTTTAAAAGTAACTGTTTTAGAAGTGAATAGGTAGATTTCTAATTCACATTGGGATTTATATAACTTACGTTTCCGTGAATTTGGTACTTTTTATTTGAAATTTGTTCAGTTCAAAAGTGAATTCCACTAAAAATATATTATAATTTTTAAATATAAGATATGTACTATTAGAGCTTGGTATATATTTGTTTGTCAGATCTTGATTGATAAAGTATATTTTTTCCTTTTTAACGACGTTTTTTAACTATCTTTATAACATTTTGATTCCACCGTATGAATATATTAGTAAGAACATGTTACTACTATTTAAAACTTGTGTTGTTCAATTCTTGTAAGACAAAGTTCCAAACATGAGTGTGTTTCTTATTTTAACACTTTATATAGGAAGACTACTCGTCTTATTCTTGTTTCCCATAATAGTATAGGGAATTTTATGGGATGATTAAATAGACCGTTTTCAATTTTTTAGTAAGTCTACCTTCGTGTGGGTGATTTTTGGAATTCTGTCTGTCATCGTGTGTCATCTGTTGAAAAAAGTGTTCTACGGATTAAGTGAGAGGATGGATTTTTAAACGAATTTTTGTTTGTTGGCATATTTTGGCACTTATCGTAGTTTTATTATTATTATTATTATTATTATTATGTTACAGTTGCCTTTAGTTATTTTTGTCTTTGCAAAACGACTGTATTATGCAATTTTAATATATAAAGAATTTTAAATAACAGTTTTATCTATAATGATTATTATGTCCATTAATTTGTTCTCAACAATCTTTTATAGAGTGGTCTGTTTGTGTAATTAATTTGTTTATATAGTTACACTTAACAGGACTTTATTCTGTCCTTATTGTGTTAAAACAGTTTTCAATAAGAACCTTATCTTTAGTGATTATTATGTACATTAATTTGTTCTCAACAATCTTTTATAGAGTGGTCTGTTTGTGTAATTCATTTGTTTATACAGTTACACTTAACAGGACTTTATTCTGTCCTTATTGTGTTAAAACAGTTTTCAATAAGAACCTTATCTTTAGTGATTATTATGTACATTAATTTGTTCTCAACAATCTTTTATAGAGTGGTCTGTTTGTGTAATTCATTTGTTTATACAGTTACACTTAACAGGACTTTATTCTGTCCTTATTGTGTTAAAACAGTTTTCAATAAGAACCTTATCTTTAGTGATTATTATGTACATTAATTTGTTCTCAACAATCTTTTATAGAGTGGTCTGTTTGTGTAATTAATTTGTTTATACAGTTACACTTAACAGGACTTTATTCTGTCCTTATTGTGTTAAAACAGTTTTCAATAAGAACCTTATCTTTAGTGATTATTATGTCCATTAATTCGTTCTCAACAATCTTTTATAGAGTGGTCTGTTTGTGTAATTAATTTGTTTATATAGTTACACTTAACATTACTTTATTCTGTCCTTATTGTGTTAAAACAGTTTTCAATAAGAACCTTATCTTTAGTGATTATTATGTTCATTAATTCGTTCTCAACAAACTCTTCTTTATTCTGTACTTATTTTGCTTAAACAGTTTTAAATAACAACCTTATCTTTAATGATTAATATGTTTTTAAATTTGTTCTGATACACACTTTTCTAGAGTGTTCTGTGTAGTGTAATTAATTTGTTTATATAGTTACACTTAACAGGAATTTATTTTATGCTTATTAAGATTTTACAGTTTTAAATAACAGCCTATAATGATTTTATGATTAAACATTTGTTCTTAATGGCATTTCTAGATTGGTTTGAATTGTCCAGTGATTACTTCATATAGTTAGACTTAACAGGGCTATATTTTGTAATTTTATTTTATATCTAGTTTAAAACAATAGCCACACACACACACACACACACACACACACACACACACACACACACACATTCGTTCTTAGTTAGCCTTCTTAGAGTGAACTATATGGTTTATATACATGAATCTAACAAGACAAAATGTTTTAATTATTGTTATTTAAGTAGTTTTTTACAGGCCTCTATATAAAGATTATTATGTTTATTAATTCATTCTTCATATGTCTTTGAAGAGTGACATGTATTCTGTAATTATTTATATATTATTTGTGTCTGTATTTGCACTTAACTGAAGTATATTCTGTAATTTTTTTGTTTCCATAGTTTTAAACAACTTTATTTTGTAAATATTAGTTTGCATAGTTGCGCTTAAAGGGAGTATGATTCTGTAATTATTTTGTATACATTTTCATTTAACAGCCTTGTTTATAATAAATATTTTGTGCATAAAGTTATTCCTGTCAGGCTTATTATAGAGTGCTTATTTTGTTTATACAGTAACACTGTATAAATTCATTGCGTGGTTATCTACAACTCTTTAACTTGTCGGAATGAATTAATTCTGAATTCTCTCTGAAGCTTTTTAACGCTACGAGTTTCGTACAAAATTTGCATGTTTAATTTAGTCTCTTTATTTGCATAGTGCCTCGCCCCATCTCTTTCTGTGACGTGACGCATTTTGAAATCAACTTGTATTTGGATGATGAATTGTTGAGTTTGCGTTTGCATGTGTCGTATTTCCAAACAATACATCGAATAATGCCTTTTATTTAGGAACAATCATTTGAATAATGTTAGGTTTCATTTCAATTTTCTTCGCTTTAGTTGCAAATAAATATATATCACGATTGAGGGATAATTGGAAATAACGAAAATTAATCTTGAAAGGTAATATCAAAAGCTAAATTTTAAACAAAAAATACAATGCACGATGAGGACATGTCTATTGCACTATACAAAACTAGTTAGCTCTAAAAAAAAATAAAACATAAATATAGACCAAAGGCGAAATCTATGGTTAATTTTCAATTTCGATTAACAACCACTAAACTGATATTTTTGGATACGAATAAAGTTGACCATTTTTATTTATATTTTGGTGATGTGTGGTTGAGAAAGTTTGTGCAGTGTTTTGCACAATTTATGTACCTTGTATTTTAATTCTAGCTTCTTTTCTATTCACAGATATATCCTCTAACAAGATATTTACAAATTTTCCGTATTTAGTATTATTAAATATGTACACAATTAGAGTGACCTATATATTGATCATTAAAACCAGGCAATACTTCCCTGGATTATTTCAAATATAGAAGTAAAGGTTTCAAGCAACATAATTAACCTACATTGGGCATAGAGTGTACTGTTGCTATGTACAGTACTTTAACTAAAAGGTTATGAATTCTATTGATTATTAAAATATTATTCACAGCGTGGAGAATATACGCTGATAGATGACAATTTGTTTTGATTTATCAGTTCTTTTTCTAACATTAGGGACGATTTTAGTTACTGTGTTGTATTACCTGCAGATTTGCTGATCATTATTTACCTGAAACAATTATTTTGCAATAAATAACATGTCTGTTACTGGGGAAATAACGTGTTTTCACAAAAATAATTTGAAACTGCTGTTATAAATTCTGAAATTCTGTTCATTTTGTTGTTTTGTTTGGAAGTTTATAAAAGCGTTTACAATTTTTTTCTGAGTTAATTTTATTTGTGTGGGTTCAAAATGTGTTGAAATTGATTTCTCACACTTAACATAATAATATAAAAAAATAATACATAAAATTTTATAACAGCTGTTTTAAATTAATTTTAGGTTAATTTAATTGTGCTTACTTTATTTGTGGAGAAAAATAAACACATAAAAATGTGATCATTCAAAACTGCTCAAATTCTTCACTAAAACGACTAGTATCTCTGTAGCTATTAGTAGAACTTATTAAACTTGTTGATGTTTAAAAGCAAAAGACCTCGCGTTCATCATCGCCTAAAAATAATATAAAACGCCCTTGCTCTCGAGTACTCTAATACTGAGAAAACACGAATTATACAAGCGTTAGGAAAGGTAAAATATAGAGATCAAACCCAAGACTAAATGAAAAAGGTGTTGACCCAGCCAACGTCCCTTGTGATTGCCAAGACCGTACTCACTGTAGTCAGTCCCTAAGTGATATTGTATTAAAAAATTTACAGAGTTTAAATTTTTTTTAATTTCTGATTTATACGGAAAGAACATAAACAATGACCTCCAGTCCTTGAATACTGTAATAGCGTCAGGGTCGGAATAGAACAAAATTTGAACAACAAAGACCTGATAGGAAATATAAAAAAGATAGTTTTAACCCAAAAATACGCGGAGAAAGTTGTAGATACAGCGTGGGATTCCGACATAAGTGCTCACTATGAGTGAACTCCGATGGGCTAAATAACTATAACTGAAAAACTAAATGAACTACTTCTAACCCCCAGATGTGTTAAGGGGTTGAATTTGTACTGTAAAGACAGATATAAATATTTTAATGCCAATTTGAGATAGACAACTCTTCAAAGGTTTGTGAATATAGGCTTGTCAATCTACAGACACCTTAGTTAAATCTACAACGTTTTTTTTATATACTCTTGGGTAAGATGCCATTATTTCATCTTTACTATCAATTTTCTCTTGATCAACTCTTTTGCAAGCTATTAAGTACTCAAGAGCTAGGGGTTATTTTATCTTATTTGAAGTCATTAGGCGGTAATGATTTTTAGTGATGAAAAATTTAGATAGACAAATATTAGATACACAAAAACAAAAGATACACAAATCTTTCGGTGGATTAGCTGCAGGTTATTTTAATCAATAAAATTATAACCTTTTTTTTTTTTTAACTGTAGTACACATTGTGTTAATTTTAGACTTTATGGATAAATTAAACAACGAAAAGGTCGTCAATACTCTACTGATGTGTAATGGATTACACCTATTGAATTAACTAACAAGTGGGTGAGGAAGCTATAATTAACAGTAAGTATGGAGGGGGTACCGTAGACACAACATTAATTGGCATGGTCGGAACTCTAGAGGGAGTACAACGTAATTCGAAATCAAAGGTTTATTTACACGTGCTACAAAATTCACTAAATTTAACTAATACTTTATTTAAAAATATTTAATTGATAGTTTAACTAAAAAATATATATTTTTAAAATTATTAATACCACTTATGCCTCCTAATTAAAACAGCCCTTAGAGGATTGTTTATAGCGAGTACAGGTGTGGCAACCCTGAAGGAATATCACTGGATCTACATTTTTTTGCATCATTAAATTACAAATATAAAATTTTACAACTATTAAAAAAACAATGCAAAAAAATACTTATTTAAGTTCGAAACTTTCGCTTTCTAACAGCCATTTTCACAACTACTGGCTCACTCACGGCTCACACATATTGAATAAGGGCGTGACTAGTACGCTGAATCTTAGCTGGATTTACACTTTTCTTCAAGAAGTCTTAGGTTAGATAGATTGCTCTTATTTATCTTTCATAACAGGCGTCTCATGACCTACTCTTCTTCGCTTTCCACTCTATCTTATTAAAGTACTCAAGGGTCGTAAAAGGGTATTATATGATATTTTCTTCATTTTTAATTTTCCAGCATATTAAGTTAAAATTTTGAACTCTGTTTTTGGTCCCAGAAACCAAAACGTAATGCTCGATGTTCGTCTGTCGTCTGTCGTCTGTCGTCTGTCGTCTTTTTTTTTTTTGGCAAAAAACCCTTTTGTTTATCATCAATCACTTTATAAGAATAGGACGAAAAGAACATAAAATAAAGACTCCAAGTCCCCAAAGACTCTAGGAGCATCATGGTCCAAAGATAAATAGAGTTAGTTAAGGGAAACCTATCAGGATAGATGTAAGAGAAGTAACCTTAGACTACATAAAAAAGGTGTAGCTAAGGTTCATCGTGTTTGCCACACCTGTATTCACTATGTGCCAGCTTTCAAAGAGAATAGAGTTGTCAAAATGTCTGATAGAAAAATGAAACTGTGTGAACTAACATAAGTACAGCTTTTTACTGTTTATAATTATAATTTTCTATTCATACTATAATACTTTTCTTGAGTATTATATTTATTTAAATTAATTATAAATTAAAAATTATTTATATCATTAAGTTCTTAAATAGCACAATAAAAGAAATATTCACTATAAAAAATAAATGTTTTTTTATATTTTTATCTCGGGGTCAGATTTGGGTTTCACAATTAAACAGAAATATATTTAAATAATAATCAGTTTTAAATAATAATTAGTTCATCTCACCATCATTTATAATGTTCCTTTTATATACTTCTTCCTGGTAATTGTTCAATATAATAATTATTTCAATATTTCAATATTTCACTTAAACTGTTTTTATTTTTCAATCGTATCCTATACCTTTAAAAATATCAACTTCACTTCAGATCATCTTATATCAGAATAATTTGAAAATTTCTTCCTCTTTTTTTTAAATTGTTATTATAAATCATATGATTTACTTGTTGTTTCAATCACATGGTTCTTGCACCTGCTTATTAAATTTTGTATTCTTCTATGTAACATTTGAATAATTTTCCATAACTTTACATTTATAATCCTATTCCATTTACAAATTTATTCTTCAATTATATAAAAATGTTACAACTGTCCTCCAAAATTTTAATTCTTTAAAAAAATTTATTATTTTTTTTTTTAAACAAATTACTAAATTTTTATCAGTGACATTTTTCTATAGTCATTGACTATTTTACAAACTTTACATACATCTCCCTTTAATTTGAATTTAAATTTATAAAACTTTTCTTTAGTTGGTGTCAGTGTTAAATTTCTCATTTGTATTATTTCATAGTTCTTTATGTCGCCAATTTGTTCATCCCCATTTCGCCACTTATCATAATATTTATATATTTCTAATATGCCATATTCCTCCTGTCCTACTATCTCACTTCTAACTCCATCTTTTATTTCTTTATCCATCTTAATTACCACTTGCCTATTATCATAATTAATTATTATATTATCTTCATTGAAATCTAACTTCATTTTCAGTTCATTTATACTATCCATGCCTATTATTACCTCTCGTAACAAGTCTGGTACTACTAAAAATTGCATTGTACATAATATCTCTCCTATTTGGACATTTAGCATTATAATACTCTCGATCCGCCGACTCTTCTTCCCTGTTGCTGTCACAATACTTACTCCTACTACTGGTAATTCTTCACACCTTCCTAACTTATTCTTATTCTGTATAAACCATTCTTTTTGTATGCATGTAGCATTACTACCTGTATCTATTAAACTCTTTACTTTTATTTCTCCTAACTGTATTTCAACTTCTGGATTATCATTCTTATATTTTTTATTTCCTATGGCTATATCCTCCTCCTTGTCAAATTCTGTCAAAAACTTCTTGTCGCATAATACTGTAGTTATTACAATTTCATTTTTTGGAATAGGCCTATCTTGTTTTACATCCTCTAAAATTAGTTCTTCACTAATAAGTTTTTTATACCTCCTTTCTGTTATATTTTGTTGCACTGGAATATCCTTTATTAACTCTTTATTTGTATTATTATCATGGCCTATAATCTTATGTGATGTTCCAGTGCTTTCTAGTTTAAAGCCTGGGTCGTTGTACACACTGCTTCTTGTCTTTGTTCTGGTTCCGCCCTAATCATATTCATTGCCTTAGGTCTATTACTTTCTGGTCCTCTGTGTCCTGCATTACTTTGAAATTGAACTATGTTCTGCCTAGGTGGACTGTTTGGTGTAAATCTGTATGGCATGTTATCATTTCTAGGCCTATACTGTTCTCTGTTACCATTTCCCTGGTATTGTGGTCTATATACATTATTTCTATTGTTAAATGGCCTGAAACTGTTAAAGTTATTGTTATTTCTGAAAGGTTGTATGTTTCCATCTTTATATTGTGGTCTAAATTTGTTTTCATTTTCATTTTGTCTGAAATTTCGCCTTACTTCTTCATTTTTCCGAATTGTGTCATTTCTTTCTTCGATGTCCTCCTCATTTAGAAATCTTTCCATGTCTCTAATTGAAATTATCTTTTGTACACGCCGTGCATCCCTTATTTTGTCATCAAAATGTCTAGCCAGTCTTCGTACTATTTCATCCTCAGATGGTGTTGGTGTTAAATTTCTCATAACTATCACCTTTTCAATAAAATATTCTGCTCTGCTTAGCTTTCCATCTTTTCTATATTTCTCCACTTCTAAACTGTTTCTAATTCCGTTTTGTACTTCATCGTTCCAATATTTTTCTAAAAATCTTTCTTGGAAATTTTCCAAGTCTTCTATGTCCTCCCTTGTAATTTGCCACCATCTAGCAGCATTTCCTTCCATAGATATGTCCATTATATCCTTAATGTCCACCTTTTCTCTACCTTCTCTTTCCCTTCTCTCTTGCATCTTCTCTACATATCTCTTCAACTTTCTTATATATTCAATTGGGTTTATTCCCCTTCCATTAAACTTAGGCATTGTAGTCTGAGCGTGGCTTTCATCATTAGCATAGTATATTATCTGAGTAGTTCTATTTTCCATACTATCCTTCTTATTTAATCTCTCCTCCGTTTCCTTCATTTTCTCTTCCATATTACTAGCTACCCTTTCAAAATTTTGTTTATTCATTTTAACCCTATTATTTAACTCTTCAATATTCTCCTTCTGTTCTTTTAATTCCTCTCCCAACATCTGAAAATTTTCCTCTACTTTCCTCCCAAATTTCTTATGATCTTCTATTATCCTCTCTTGTTTCTCCTCTATCTCTCTCTTAAACTCATCAAATTTATTATCAATCATTCCCTCTAACTTTTCAAATTTTTTCTCAAATCCTTCCAATTTCTTCATCATTTCATTTTTATTCTCTTCATTTTTTGTTTCCATTCTTGACATTGTTTCCCTCATTACATCAAATTTGTTATCCTTCTCATCCATCTTCTTCATCATTTCTCTCAATAATTTCTCCATACCTGATTCTTCTTTATTCACTGTAACAAGTGTAACACCTCCTCTTTCTATTTCTATCTCCCTAACATTTTCTTCTACCTCAGAGCATGGTACCCTATCTCTTTCATCCTGTCCTACCCTGAATATGGGGAACATTCATCAATTTCCTGAACCTCCAATATTTTAACCATTTGTCCTTCCTCCTGTACCATTCCCTTCTTAGGCCTATCCTGTTTCTTTTGATTCTCCAATTCTCTTTTTTTTGTGTCTCTTTTGGGTTATCTCTTAATTCATAACGTCCTTGCTCTGACATTTTAATTATTTATTTTGTTTAAATTGAAATTTCTTTTAATTGAATAAGTTAATATTAAAAAATAATATATATTTAAAATTATTAAATATATATTATAAAACCTGAAATTTCTTATTGTTTAATTGCACATTTAATCGAGCCCCACGTTGTGGATGCCAAATTTATAATACTTTTCTTGAGTATTATATTTATTTAAATTAATTATAAATTAAAAATTATTTATATCATTAAGTTCTTAAATAGCACAATAAAAGAAATATTCACTATAAAAAATAAATGTTTTTTTATATTTTTATCTCGGGGTCAGATTTGGGTTTCACAATTAAACAGAAATATATTTAAATAATAATCAGTTTTAAATAATAATTAGTTCATCTCACCATCATTTATAATGTTCCTTTTATATACTTCTTCCTGGTAATTGTTCAATATAATAATTATTTCAATATTTCAATATTTCACTTAAACTGTTTTTATTTTTCAATCGTATCCTATACCTTTAAAAATATCAACTTCACTTCAGATCATCTTATATCAGAATAATTTGAAAATTTCTTCCTCTTTTTTTTAAATTGTTATTATAAATCATAATTTATGATTTACTTGTTGTTTCAATCACATGGTTCTTGCACCTGCTTATTAAATTTTGTATTCTTCTATGTAACATTTGAATAATTTTCCATAACTTTACATTTATAATCCTATTCCATTTACAAATTTATTCTTCAATTATATAAAAATGTTACAATACATTATTTTAATTATTTTATTGTGAAATTTAATAATTTTAATTTCAATAGCGAAGGTGTGATAATCATTTCTAATGAATTTTATTTCTGTTAAAATATGTTATTTTAATTAATCATAATATTTATTAGACAAAATTATTGCTTGTCATATTTCTTTATACACCTCTCTGAAACACGGTTTAATAACTTACCTCTCCTAAGGTGGATTAAGATTTTCCAATCGACATGAGCATACCTCACACACTTTCGAGTTGTAACTTAAAACTCGAATATTCGTTCACATTGATAAATCGTATGGGGTCCTTCTACAGACACAGGAAAAGAATGGACTGAAATAGGATAGCAAATAACTTACCATGAAGACGAATGAAACAAAAACTATGGGTTTTGCAAAGAGAACTAGAAAAAGTCGGTAGAGGAAACATATGACAGATATAGGTTCAGGAGACAAGTAAGTAGTAGAGGTAAACCTTTGACAATAAAGAAAAATAACGGTCACATCGAAAGAGGAAGTAAAGATGTAGCAGAAGGTGGAAGAAGTTCTGGTGCTTGAAAAATGTAGGTTATGTTAACAAAGTTCTCAGTAGGCTGAACAAAAATTTAAAAAATATAAATGGTAGTAATTACTTATTATACAATAGTAATTAGTACCGTGGTTTCTACTTAACGTTCATTTATTGACTATCTTTTTAATCATCGATCTTTCTCTCCTTCCTTTTTACAAAGAAGAATATGTCAGAATCCTAAAAACGTGAATTTAAAATTTAACTCTCACTAGATACTAAAAACACTAGAGATCATGGACAAACTGGTCACACCAAGATGATTGCAAGGATTCAAAAGTGTTTTGTGAGACTGTAGACTCATAAGATTGGGCACTGGATATAGATTTTGGTACAGTAAGCTAATTCAGGATGAGATTGGTCTGTAGCCACTTACAGTCAAAGAATGGCTCTCGATGAAATTTAGTTACATCATTTAGATCTCGATCTAAGGTTAGTTGACAAATACAGACCTGTGAACAGGCTGGACTGTTTCTGTGCTCGTAAATGAATCAATTTTGAGAATAACGAAATAAAATTTAAGGATAGGTGGCGACCAATACTTTTTGTTTCGATCCTTAGAGGCATACTGTTGAGTAAAATTTGATAAAAATCATTAAAGCTAATTTTGATAAAAGGGTAATTTTATTTTGACAGTTACTCCAATAATTTTAATAATTTAAAAAAGTCCAGAAATCCAGTCATAATATCCCCACAAGTAAAAATTAATTGAATTCAGCACACGTTTGTCATGTAGAGAATTGCACAGTTACTTGACGTTAGAGACATATATCCTTCGAAAACCACTTTCTTTGAGTCGGAAGATCTTAAAAGAGATATATCCTCCGACAAAATTTATTTTGCTCCATCATAACTTTCTCAATAAGTGAAATATTAAAAATTATTATTAAATTAAGAAAGTTGATACCCAGCTTCATCATCGAATGTAATACAAACGGATGCTCTAAATCTATTACACAAATGTTAGTTTGTTAGGAGTTGCAAGAATTGTTAAATCGTTAAATAGATAAAGAGGTATTATCCAGTAGGGTAAGTTTGATTAAAACCGTTGTTACGCAAGTTTTCTGAACCTTTTAATTATGTTTATCACTTCTTTCTGGTCGTCCACTATGTCCTAGAGAGTCAAATAAGTGTATATATTAAACATTGTCCGTATCTGGGCCTTGAGGAGCCTCCAAACTATACATGTGTCAATGAGCCTTCCACTCGTTACGCTCCAGTCTGTGAATCGGCCTTATCTAGTAACTATAGGAATATTAAATATTTTTTAGAGGTTAGGGTTCAAACCACATTTTCAATAATAACAATTTGTCATTAAAGAGAGGTTTTTTCCCCAAACATACAGAATTTAAATCGACAAATGGGCATCTTTTATATGAGCATACTATAATCCCCTATACAAAATTGAATGTTCCTATATTATTGTGTGTGACCACTATCGTTGTGGTCACAAACGTCGATACTTACAAACCTCGACAACAATGATGGATGGACAGGGCTGTTAAAACTCACTTTATCCGTTTCCTAAAGCATATAATCTAAAAATCCATCAAAAAATGGAGGTCTCTTTTTACGATTAACTACCTTATCCTGTTCTTTGTATACAAGTTTGAGTAATAACTAAGTATTAATAATTAATATACCTAAATTTGAGTTTTTAAAACCTCTACATTTATTACGATATCAATTCTACAAACTAAATGTTGCAATCGACGGTTCAAATTTTATCAGTGTTTTCAATGTTTATATTTGAACTTGAATAATTAATTTAGTTACATGAATTTCCCCCTTGTTTACATTGTCTAATATTTATATAATATCGGAGAAATACAAACAAATATTCGACTGTTATGTGTTCACAATATTTGGTAAATTTAATTATATAAACACACGCAATTAATTATTTGCATTGATTTACATCTATAATGTTAATAAATATTAGTTAGGGTGGATGTACTTTTTTTTTTATTAATTCCAAAAAATGTATATAAAACGTAAATAATAACAGTTTAGAAGTATTTCAAATATATGAATTTAGGTACTGCGATCTTTATTGTTGAACGTCTCCACCAATTATTATAAAACATTTACTGATCCTATGTATTAGAATAATTGGTAAAATTTGTTATTCTGTGTAAATATAAATAGTTTGTGTGTGTGTGTGTCGGGGGGGGGGAGGGTGTTTTTAAATGACATGTCTCTACAGGATGTGGAATGTTTCACAACCAAAAACTTCTAAATCTAGTTAAATCAAATTTGATACGTGTGCTTATTTTCGACATATAAAGAGATTTTTTATACTTTTTCGTTACTTCAAAATTTGGAGGTAAATTATATAAGAAAAAAATACAAAATTACGATTTTCACAAATCATGATCAAATGAATTTCTTCACATTTTTCTCAAGGGTAACCTCTGAAAATCCAAACAAAATTAATTCACAATTTTTTTAAAAAAAGATTCGTAAGTTATTTCTAAGAAAAAATCTACCATTTTGCTTTCTATAAAAAGTCAATTTTTCAAAATCGGATTTCAAAGATTTCGTTTAAACGTTAGTGAATTGTGAATCTTAAGGACACGAAACAGTGTACAAATAAAACCGTTAATACAATACTTATTTTATTAATTAAGGTTCAGAAATAACTGACGAAGACATAACCTTGATCGCCGTCGTTAAAAGCTTGATTTTAATCAAATTTGATTTACTATAAGTTCAAGTTTATAGCACAAGATTAGTTAAAAATTTTAAAATCTTTTTTAGATAAATGACATTTTTTCCATCGTGTATTTTCGAATTAAAACTATCAAACTGAAGTGAGGAATGGTTTTTGTTATTTTTGTTTGTTTTGGATTAAATGTGTTACAAAGTTTGTGTGTTACAATGTCTTCGCGGCCAAAATATGTTTGTCTATTCTAAATTTATCTCTAATGTCAAATAAAGTGTTTAATGGAGGTATTGTTATGTAGCCACTACTTTGCCTGTAATATTTAATTATATTACTGAAACACAATATTTAATGTCTTAAAAACTATTTATTGATTTAGATTTTAAGAGATTGTGAATAAAAGTTTATGTAACTAAATTTTCAAATATAAGCAATGAAATCATTTAATGAAATTAAAACACATGTTACGAATACTTCCATTAAACTGCCCGGCTTCTTTATTTTCAATATTATTCATGCTCGTCTGAAGTCTCAATTGTCCTGGGAAACTCTTACTCGCCAAGTCCGTGTCTGGCTATCTTCAAGAATTACTGCAGCACCTTCAATTAATTGATTTATCTTGGCCCACTGAACACAATTCCTCCCACCCAAAGGTTTATATATCATTGTAGCATCATCAATGACGTCTGTTTTGCTTGTAAAGTAAATAATTTCGTCAGTTTCCAAGTCTGTCAAAAAAAAAATGTTGTCTCTCTGGTTTCTTAAAAAGGAACTTAAACTATATTCCAAAGGCACAGGTTGTAACATTAACAGAATTGGTAATAACAATATAAATGTTTGAATAAAACTCAAATGTGTCAATATTTATTCTTAAACTCATAATATTATTCATTTTTATTACTCAGTTATTAATTAACCCAGTATATAAGAATAGGGTAAATTAGTTAATTTAAACAAATTTCGATATATTTCTTTTTTTATTGATCCTTACATTTCATGTCTCAACAAACCGATAAATTGATTTTACACATGACGACAGATGATGTTGTTGTTGCCATTGTTGTTTGTACGATATTGACCATAAAGAAATAAGACAGACACATTAATTTTGGTGTAGGTGAGTATAGTGTGCTCATATAGAATTCTATTGAAATTCAGAAATATCGAAATAAAAATGTAATTTTTTTTAACAGTTTGTTATTCGTATATCGTGTGTTAATCAATTTTAAACACACTAAATTAACTACAAATTTGCAGATTTCGATGCTGCATGTATTGATAATAACCTCAAGTCTATTTCATGACAAATATTTCGTATCAAAATGTTATCTCGAGCTTTGACCTCGCAAGAAAATGTGATATTCGTATAGTTACTAAATCTGAATCCCGACAAAATATCTTATTCGTATAATTAATAGACCCGACAAGACCGAGTTAGCGACACGAGAGTAGCGAGGGACTGAAATTCCTTAATATATAATTATCTTATTTTCTCGCTAGGGCATAGCAGTCGTTAAAATAGGTTCAGAAAACCTGTGTAACAACTGTTTTAAACAAACTTACCCTACTGGATAAGACCCCTATATCTACCAATACAATTTAATAACTCCTATAAGGGCGAACAAACTAACTTTAGGGGGATTACATTATTTAGAGGATCTCCATCTTTTTTTTTTTTTTTTGTCTTAATTTCTTTGTTTTTTTTCTATTTACAGTAACAATATTTACAGAAATATAATGACAATTTATAAAGTTGGTACAGTTTATAAAATTTAACCTTCATTTACAGATAATTTTTGAATTGTAAAAAAAAAAAAAATAATAAATGGATGTCTCATTTTTATTGCACCACAAATAGTACATTTAATTAAAACACTTTTGTAAATTTGTATATACAAGAAATTTATTCAAAAAAATAATTTGGGTATAAATTTTGGCTAATAAATAAAAATCGGGGGGGTGGGATTCTAAAACGCTACTGAACACTGTTGTAGTAAATATAAATATTTAGGAATTTCCTTGAGCTTTAAAAAAACAAATTCTATTTAATTAAAAACCTATCAAAGATACATGAACTTTCACAATTATCCATACCAAAAGCGCAAAAAATAACATTCTAAGAAATATAATACACTTTTGTAATATGATACAAAATTGTTAATGACAGAGGCTAAGGTAATGGTTTCCCCCCCCCTTTTTACCATTACTAAAATTTTAGTCCATACTAAATCAATTTTTGAGACATATCCTACATAAATTGTCTTCGATAAAAATAACAATAATTTTCAGACAAAATATTTTTGAAATAACACTTATTTACATGTTACGTATAAAATTTTCTCTTTAAATATTATACAGTTAAATACATACAAGATATTTTTTATACAATTCCAAAGGTTAAATGAGTAACATTAGGCCTATAAACATATAAAAAAATGAATGTTTAAAAAAAAAATTTAAAAAAAGTATAAATAACATTTGCCTAAATAGAAAATATAATATAGTTCAGAGAAAAAACTACCCCATTTCTCTGGAAGAGAAAAAAAACACCCGGCTCCCCTAAAGGCATAGCCCGCTTTGGGGATAGCCACTCGTACATTTTTCGAAATAGAATATGACAGCATATCTATTACACTGCATGATGGAGATGGGTAAGTACCATGATGTCCTCATTGTAGTTTTCCTTTTTTAATTTTTTTTACATATATGTAGTATAGAGAAAATTATGATACGTTGAAAAATAGATTTCAAATTACTTGCAGCTATATCTGTTTTTTTGTCCGAGTACAAAAAAGAGGTCTTTGAATGATACACGTCTGTCTGCGTCTGTTGTCTGTGCAGTGCTCTACAATGTATTTTCGTGGACGGAACTAATTAAATATGGTGGTGGGCACATTATGGCACTATTTTTGGACTTTATATATATTCAGTATAACAAACACACTTTAGCTGTTGTATCACTGAAGAGGACGACCTTGTCGTTGAAGCGCGTCTGATACTTAGGCGTATTTTTTTTTATGAGAATTGTGTTCTGTATGTTTGTTATACTGTATAGTTTTTCTCATAAGTCAAGCTCAACATTTAATATTTATACATATTATTTTGATAACTCATAACTTTTATCTGTGCCAAAATATAAAAAGAAAATCCATAAATACCATTTTATCAAAACAAACTTTTGACGATTTTAATTAAATTCCGCTCAGGATTATCCTCTAAGGACCCAATCGAAACATTAGTCGCCATCTTTCTACAAATCGAATTTTACCACCGGTAAAAAAAACTCAAAATTTATGTAAAATACGTAATCTCTCAAAATCGACTGTAACGATTTCGTTCAAATTTTAATCTATTATGAAGGTATCAAAATTTTCGTGCAAAATAACAAGTAATAAAAATAATAAATTAATGGTTTAGTGCGTGCAATATTAATAGCACAATATGAGCACACATACGGCACATCCTGAAAGGTAAATAAGCCTTCGCAAACTTCTATTGAAGATCGAGGACACTCCAGACAAATCTGATTATTAATTACCTCAATGTAACAAACACTATATCCAGTGACGAAACTTAAGACCAAAATAGTCTCATAAAACAGTTTTGAATCCTTCCATCATCTTCGTACGACAAGTTTGTTAAGGACAATACATAAAGGACATAAAGGAACCAGTGTTTGTTGCACTGTACGGAAACATAGTTACTCAGTTGGTTAAAAAGTTGTTTACGATTCCGTCATATACATCTTCGTAAAAAAGAAGGATGGAGAAATCGTCGAGTAAAAGGAAAGCAAATAAAGAACATTTATTTAAAAACTATTTACTAATTACTATTGTGTAACTGGTAAGTAATTACTACTATTCGTTTCAACCTACTGTGGGCTACGTTAATATAACCTCAAAATTTTCTTCTTTGAGAACTTCTTTATACCCTAGCTTCGTCTCTGCTTTTAGTCTCCCTATTCGAT
This sequence comes from Aphrophora alni, assembly GCA_963513935.1. Classification (NCBI taxonomy): domain Eukaryota; kingdom Metazoa; phylum Arthropoda; class Insecta; order Hemiptera; family Aphrophoridae; genus Aphrophora; species Aphrophora alni. Next base: position 13,768,854 of record OY740778.1, read on the forward strand.
CGTCTTTTAAAACATTTTTTGACCGTCCACTCTGTTACTGTCGACCATTTTCTCTTCTCCTACTCCGGCTTCTTCTAGGTCTCGATGCACTTCTTTTACTCACGGTATTTCTAACTAATTATCTGTCTTTTTGGTAGTTCAGTACTTTCTTTGCTAGCCTCTATAACTCCATTCTTATCAGGATGTCACTAGAAGGTCAGTCTTTTATTTCACATTGTTGTTCCTATATTTTTGTACCTACACTCATTATTATATATTATTAATTTATTATTTGCTTTTGTCGTGTCTATAATTTTGTAACTGATAGGAGACTAATTCTACAACTTTCAAAATCTACATGATTATAAATATCACGTAACTACAGTTCATAAATTCCATTTTTCAATATCAAATTTCCCATTAAATATAACAATAAAATGTCAATAAATATTCCAACATATGTTTCTGAAACTACTGCATGAAACAATAGATTGTATTTCAAATAAACAGCAGAGATTGCGTATGGAAGTTGTTTACCGATATTCAACCATTGTTGGTTCTCTAAAATGATTAATGATCTCTCTTCAATGGTAAATATTAATGGAGAAATATTTCAACAGTTTCTGAATCTACTTCCAATAAAGTTGCTAAATAATATTTGTTTAAAAGTAAATTCTGTAAATGTGTCTATAGTACACACTTCAAACCAACTCCAATATATCAATATTGTATCCTCCAAAATTTCTAAACCTTGTGTGCATTACTACATCGCTTTCGATTAATAGATGGTATGGTGTCTCCTTATCCTCGTGGTAAATTTGGAGATCCCACCATCTTCTAAGTTGATTCCTGAGTCTACAACGCCCCTATATAAACCATATGCACTTGTTTTCTCTTGCTACTTATTTACCTCAGGTGTTTTTGCCTGGCTTTATAGGTGACTTGCTCTAAGCTAGTGATCGCAGGTACTATACTGAACTCCTGTACACTAAGGCAGTGCTCTAAATCCCAAACACGTTGAACTATTTTAATCAAATTTCCCTTTTGGGAATATGTTTGCCATATCTTGGTTTTTCCCTTTTTTTATTACTTAAAATTTTTGTGTAAAAAGACCCTTTAAATTACGATTTTATCAAAATCTGTTTAAAATATTTTCAAATTTTTTTTCAGGTGAACCTTCTAAAGAAACCAAAGAATTGTGCTGTGCGCCATCTTTTAAAAATTATTGGTTTGTTATCAGCAAAAATATAAAATAAGTAATATCTCAGAATTCTCGAAATGAAATATGAAGATTAATGAGCCAAATTCTTATTCATAATCATACGTAAGTTGCATAGCTAATAGACTATTTTTTGTGTTCTTTTATTCTCTAGTTTTATCACTTGATAAACGGAGTTGATTTATACTCTCGAAACGTCGTGTGTTAGTTTTCATTTACACAAAAGATGGGAAACTTTGATTAAACCATATTAAGAATATGGACAGTCCATTATCTTTAAACCCAAATATAGAAATAATACCATATCGGTCGGAGATGGGGTAAAAATACTCACATAAAATGTACTTTTCTACTCACGGATTTTCGTTATATCTGAGGGCACATAATCGGTATTTTTACCAATCATAAAACTTATGCACTAAAGTAAAAGTGACTTCTTTACACATCCGTAAATGTGCGCTGAGTACAACCAAAATTAAAACAAACCGAATTTTGTATTCTAAAAATGTTTCAGTAAATATTCTGTTATTGATATGACCTGGTCTCTACGTGAACAAAATGAGCAGGGGTGGTTGGGGGTGCAATTGAATTGAAATCAACTGCAAGGCCCTGTATAACGTGGTTTTCAATATTATTTGAATTTCATTGCTATTCAATACTGAAACCTACCCTTAATTGTACACACAGGAAAAACGGTGAATTGAAATCCAATTTTTACAGATTGCATTTCTAGTTTATAGTTGCACTGCTGAATGTTTGTCTGTAGTATAATATATTTTTAATTCCGGAGATTTTATATTTTGAAAACTGTAAAAACTAATAAATGAATACAACTTAACAATAATTCTGCTCAACTCCCATACACGTTGTAGTGCTTATACTGTCCAGTTTACCTCAATTACATATTATGTGAGTATGGGGAAAGTTCAGGGAAAGTGTGGGGATATGTAGGGACAAAATTTAAAATTTTCAACAAAAAAAAATTAGATTTTGAATATTTTCTGTTGTATATTCTGTCGTATATAACTAAGTGAACAAATTGATCACCTGTTGGTGTAGTGAAGAGGTGTCAACTATAAGAAATTCCACATACTCAAAACTTTTTTAAAATCAACTTCAACTATTTTGATGAAATTTTTATCAAGCCATTTTTTAATATTAACCAGTTTTTGGTCGCCACCAATTTAAAAACCCGGTTCATTAGTAATACTCAAAAAACACAAAATAGGCTTAGTGGCTGTTGTAAGAAACATTCTCAAAACAACCTAAACCAATTTTGTTAAAACATTATAAAATTTTAAGATGATTGACATAAATTCGTGTGTAAAATTGAAAACAATAATATTAAGATTCTGCAATATTTTGTGAATAACAAAATTAACTTTCACAATCAGTATTAAAAACTATTGAAAATGTTTACTAATGACGTATTTATGCCACAAACGAATGACAAGTTAAAGACTGTTATTTAAATACATGACTGTTCCTTTCAATCACGCCTTCCAACGTTTATTTTCACTTCTTCATTCACAACTTATATTCTAGGTGACATTTCTTTTTTATTTGGTTTTGCAGATGGTTGAGTGAAAAAGAATGTACTTTTTTTTGCAATATATATTCAGTACATTTAAGTCTAAAAAAATATTATTTTTATATTAAAACTTAACAAAAACATAATATCACAATAATAAATAACATTTTAAAACTATTTATTACGTAAAACTGAACTTTTGAGAAGAAAAAAAAAAAAGAAAAAAAAAGCTTTACTTAAAACCGGAGTTATATTATTGACAATTCGCCGGCGGATTTTCATTTTAAACTAAGCTCAGATGTTTTTACTGCTCTGTTTGAATGTTTAATATTTGTTGAGACTATTAATCAGCGTTTTATTTGTTAACAAAGAGTTGAAAGAAGTAAATTACTACGGTTGGCAGAATGGATTATGCAGTCTGCACACCAGACAGGAAGTCGGAAGTAATTATTGAACATGGTTAATTATTAATTACAATACGTGAATGCCAGCAATGTAAAATAAAAACATATTTTTGAATTTATAATTTTAACAATGTAAAATAGTATTAATTATAAGAACATGTATAAAAGTAACTGTTGCTGCATATTAGAGGGAAATTAGAATATAAATTGATGTAACTGGAAAGTTTGAATTTTTTTTAGACATCCAACTGAGTGGTAAAACCGAAAAATTAGCAATATTGAACTGGAGTTTCGCTAGAAAAGTGCATTTTTGATGCATTTTGAGTGCGTCGCTACAATTTTTTTAAAAAATATCTCCGGCTCTATGGGTCGTAGAAAAATAAAAATTGAATTAAAATACTCAGAAATAATTGGGCCATCGAAATGTGAGTGTATAGTAACATTGAGAATATTTCCTTACTTCAAAAAATTCGAAATTCTGGATTTAAGATTGTTTTCACTAATAATGCAACAAATGGGGTAAGAACCGTCAGATCTTCACGAACAAAATATCAATATTTACAATGAAAATCGGTGGTCAAATTTGGTAAATAAAATTCTTTTTTTACGGCCACGTTTGGCCATTTTCGAAAAAAAAGAAAGCACTGCACTTTAATGAGAAGTGGTCGTAGAGTAAACACTTTTTTAAATTGTCATTTTTTAATTACGTTCTAGTGAACATATGCAAGAATTTGTTTATCAAGTTAAAGTGCCTTTTTTAAATAAAATAAATTTGGTTTAATTTTTAAACTAACCTAACTATATTTTCCGTAAAATTTTATGGCAAAAATTAAATGGTGAAATCCATAAACGGGCGACGTCGTTGTTTAGATTCGGTCCAGATTTACTGGAAAAAATGACAAATTTTGTTTATTAAAAAAGGGCACTTTAACTTGATGAAGTCTTGCATATTTTATGTTACTAGAAATTAGGTAAAAAATTGACAATTAAAAACAAAAAACGTTTACTCTACGACCACTTCTCATTAAATTGCAATGCTATTAACTCTTTTCAGAAATGACCAACTGTAACCGCTAAAATTCATTTATTTTTTTGTTAATTTGAACACCGATATTTAGGGTAACGACATATAATTTGTCCAGTTTTCTTGAAGATCTGATGATTTTTACCCTATTTTTGCTTTAATAATGAAAAAATCTAAAATTCGGATTTTTTGAGGTTAGGAATTACTCTAATGTTCCTATACCCTACCATTTCGATAATCCCTTCATATCCGAGTACATTTTTTTTTTTTTACATTTATTTTTACGAAACATCGAGCACACAAAATGCATAAAAAATCCAGTGAAACTCCAGTCCGATTTTGCTATTTTTGGTTTCCCACTCATTTGCATGTACAAAAATAAAATCACTTCTCATCAATATTTTTGGACTAATTACCTTCCTCTATCAACAAAATCTCATGTACAAAACACCAACATCAAACACCAAAAAATGAACACTGATCTAATCCGTTGAAGGAAATTTCAACTATTTTTATTTTCTCCAATATTTGTAATACAGAAAATGTAATGTTATACACTAAAAAATCCGAGTTTTTGCCGACAAATCTGTTTTGAAGTTGTTAGAATCAAAATACTAGTTTTGCAATGATGTCAGTCTGTCAAGTGCGGGGTTTGCAGCTCAAACGCGTGCTTCGAGTTTGATCAAATTGGTAAAACAACCCTGAAAGTTGTTTGCTGGATCTACACCTTTTACTTATAGTATCGGGTTAAATTCGTATGTTTTATGTTTCCTATCCTTGACTAACTTTTGTTCTTTTAAATCCTTAAAGCTATTTAAGTGTTGGAGTAAGATGTTTTTATTTTTATGGTATTTTATTCTAATTTTACATAAGGCGATGATGACCGAAAGGTTTTTTAATTTATTATTGAAAATTCAGAAAATAAAGAAGAAGTTGTTGGGCGCCATTATGGTACTTACCCAAACTCACCTTTACAATGTAATTCAAGGAGAGTCTAAAAATATAAAGGTAAAATATTGATTTCTTGGGCAATGTTACATTGTATTAATAGATTAATGGGTACTGATCATCGTCATTATCATTAATATTTTAACATAGGTTATACATTTAGAGTCCTCGTAGCCGTTATTATAAAATTCAACTCGCTTCGTTCATTCAATTGTCTCGGATTTGTCTGGCTTCGACGAAGTACACATCTGAAGGAGCTTCCACTTGCTACACTCAATAAAAGCTTCTAATGAAATACGATTTAGGATGACAACTTGTTTAATTTATAAGCCGCGCCAGTTTAGAACTTTATATAAATATATTTTCTAAGACGTTAGTCAAAGTTCAATTTCACTTTACGAGTAACCAAAAACGTTTTTGTGACTATTATTTTTCCTTTGTTCTTTTTGATTTCGTTGGATGAGTGAATCACAAAGTTTTTGCAATGTTTTGCACCATTTATTATCATACAGTTTCCTGCATAAATCGTCTATACAGGGTGTCCCATAAGTAAAGTTCCAAACTCTGGGAAAAAGTTACATGGGTCGAAATAAACAGAAAATAACGAATAAATTTTTTTCGAAAAACGCTTCGTTTACCAGATATCCGCCATTTTGTATTTTTTACAAAATAATTGTTATTTCAAATTTTTTCAACCGATCTTTTTAAAACTCGGTACGTATTAATAAATAAAAGAGACTTACTGTAGAAAAAAAAATTCAACTTGGTCCAATTTAAAATTTCAAAATGGCGGCCATTTTAAACTTTTAATCTAAAATGGCGGAAAAACGGTAAAAAATACATAAATTTACTAAGAACAATTTTTTTTATAAAATTTTATTTCCAATCTGTCAACACCAAAAACATGAGAATCGAACAAAACATAACCGAGATACATTGAAATGTGTTTTTATAACAACAAACTAGTGATAAATAATACGACACATGTTTCGAACTATTTGAAACGGTACGCCGTTTTTCAGCATTTGTTGTACCTCTAAAATGATAAATGAACACTGTTTTAAGAGAAATATTAAATCAGATTATGAACGAAACGTAAAAGTAAAATTCTAAATAAACTTGTTTCAATGTAAATCAATTTAAATTTATTTATTTCTTTAATTGATACATTTAAAATAGTATAGTTGATTCAAACGTCTCTGCCAATGTGGTAAACAATAGTTATTTGTGCAACTAGTGAGCAAAGTGGCACTTTTTTAAACGAGAGAAAAATGTTGACGCACGAGGCTTGCCTCGTGCGTCAATTTTATCGAGTTTAAAAAAGTCACTTTGCTCACGAATTGCACATTATACTTTGTCTACAGTTGTTATTTTTACAGAAATCTTGTTACCATTGTTTTCCTTTAGCCATGACAAAAACAGTTCATACTGGTGGTCGTACTTTTTCCTTGATTTGACAGGAAGGACATTTAGTACAACGTTGTTAGCTTTTTCCGCTAATTTAGGCGGGGTATTTGACAGGTTTTCATCCTCTAAACTGTCCATATTTTAAAACTAACTAACTTACACAAAATATAGCAGTAGTGCTAAACAACACATCAACACTGAGTAGAAGTTCTCACGTCGAAACTGAGGTTATTTATGAATACTACAAATAACTTAGGTGTGTTGTTGAGGAAACGGGATTGCCAACTTCAAAACTCGGCAAACAAAAAATACTCTCAGTGTACATACACTGTCAATCATCTTCATGAATAATTACTTCCTTTTTCAACTTTAAAACGTTGTTTATTTATGTTATTTTAAATGTAAGAAATAATCTAACCTACATACGGGGCAATTCCTGTATATTATAAATCAATTCAAATAAACTTAACCTAAATTTCGTTTTGTTCGGTTGTCATTCGGAGTGAGCAAAGTAGTGTGCAAAGTGTAACTGTTGAGAAATCAGCTGTTTTGCAAACTAATTTAAATGAACAAAATGCCACTTTGTCAACAACTGTAGACAAAATTATTTGTATTACCAACTAAATATGTATTATTCAGTAGGTGCTATCTTCACAGGAGTTGTTCAAGGAGTCATATTTAAATTATGAAAGTGTAACTATTTTCCGTTAATTAAATATTAAGGTAAAATTGGAAATGTTTTAAAATGAAAACAATTTAATGTGTGAAATCTCGGTAATTACCCAGCACTTTCATACAGTTTAATATTAACAGATTCTCTAAATGTTATGGCCAAAAGTTGGTTTCTTAAAACCTATAGGAAATGTTAAATTGAATTGGTAGCTGGATGTGTCTTATCCAGTAGGGCTACTTTGTTTAAAACTGTTGTTACACAGGTTTTTAAAACCTTATTATTGTGTATCGCTATTTTCTTGACGTTAAAGATGTGTTTATATTAAAAAGTCTTCATTCGCTTCGCTCGTGTCACTGTCGTGACTGAGTCGGAACAAACTAATGAATATCAGATTTTCTTGATTAGTCAGGGTTCGAAATTACGTTTAACAATAACTTTGCTATTTTTTATTGTAGAAAACTCGGGTTGTTATCATTACATGAGAAATTGAAATCTGCAATTTTTTATTTAATTCGGTGCTTTATAAGTGATCAAAATGACCAGTAATTTAATAAACCACTACTATACTCTCGTATAAAACATTTTCATAATATTATCTTAATTTTTGTGCCCGCTATAAGTACAGACAACGGACGGACGGATTGTCTAAAATCACCTGCTACCATGAAACGTAAAGATGTGAATAAAAAAAAAAAAAAATAAATAAAATTAAAAAAAACAGAGTTGAAAATTTTGTACGATAACCAAACTTATCAAATAATTTGTATACGGTGTGAGTAGAATTGTTTAAAAAAATCCAAATTCTATTTTCTAAAATATTTTTTACGTTACTGACAGCTTGACATGATTTGCGTAGTGAAACCCAGCAAAGAGGGGTTGTAAGGGGGTGAACTATTGAATTGAAATCAACTGCAATCCCGGTATAATGTGGTTTCAAATATTATTTGAACTTGATTGTTTTTCGATACTAAAATCTATCCTTAATTGTATACACTCGGTTGCAACGGTGCATGGAAATCTATTTATAACAACTTGCATTTCTAGTGATTTCTGTGCTTGAAGGTTCTCGGTAAAAGGGAATATTTGTATTTTTATGCTCTGGATATATTTCAAAATTTATTTTAAAAAATTCAACGTAAATTCTATGCAGGCGATTTTACTTGTTGTCGTGTAACTTCATGTAGTATAGAGAAATAATGTATTTGTAATAAAATCGATGATCAGATATTCTCACAAACATCCATTTTGAAGATCCATGATCCGTTAAATTTAGAGAAGTAATGTGTTTGTAATAAAATCTATAATGATATATTTTTAGAAATATCCATTTTGAAGAACCATGATTCCAAAAAATATTAGAGAATTAATGTGTTTGAAAATAAATCGATAATGCGATATTCTCAGAAATATCCACTTTAAAAGATCCATGATCAAAAATATTATGGTAAAGTAATGTATTTGTAATAACATCGATAATGATATCCTCTCAGAAATATCCATTTTCAAGGTCCATAATCCCTAAAATTATAGAGAAGTAATGTATTTTAATAATATCAATAATCAAATATTCTCAAAAATATCCATTTTGAAGATACATGATCCGTAAAATTATAGAGAAATCATGAAATTTTAATAAAATCGATAATGAGATATTCTCAGAAATACACATTTTGAAGATCAATGATCCAAAATATTATGGAAAAGTAATGTATTTGTAATAACATCGATAATGATGTACTCTCAGAAATATCCATTTTCAAGGTCCATGATCCCTCAAATTATAGAGAAGTAATATATTTTAATAATATCGATAATCAAGTATTCTCAGAAATATCCATTTTGAAGATACATGATCCGTAAAATTATAGAGAAATAACGTATTTTTAATGAAATCGATAATGAGATATTCTCAGAAATATCCACTTTCAAGGTCCATGATCCCTAAACTTATAGAGAAGTAATGTATTTTAATAATATCGATAATCAAATATTCTCAAAAATATCCATTTTCAAGGTCCATGATCCGTAAAATTATAGAGAAATAATGTATTTTTAATAAAATCGATGATGAGATATTCTCAGAAATACACATTTTGAAGATCCATGATCCGTAAATTTATAGAGAATTAATGGATTTTAATCACATCGATAATCAAGTATTCTCAGAAATATCCATTATGAAGATACATGATCCATAAAAGTATAGAGAAGTAATATATTTTTTAATAAAATCGATGAATGACTTATTCTCTTAATATGAATTCGATACACCACAACTGTCCGTCTAACTGTTATTTCTATAAAAGCGGTAAAGGAGAATTTGTTTTAATTTCAACTTTTACAAAATTTTAATATTATTTCACTTTGGAATTACGCACACAGATTTGCACCATGTACCTTGAAATTTCGAAAAAGTTTTAACGAAATCGCTAAAGCCAATTTTGAAATATTACGTTTTTTTTATAACAGCCCCTAAGCCCATTTTTGTTTTTGCCGATAACTAACTAACCGGTATTTTTGGAGGATGGTTAATAATAGGATGTTTTGGGGTGTTAGAAGCTTCACTTTGGGAAAATTTGTTAGAAATAGTTAGAGTTGATTTTGAGAAAATAGTAATTTTGTGTTATTTCTTATTTCTGCTGCCGCCTTTTCTCAAACTGTGTTAAATTTGTTCACATTGTTCAGAGGGGATTATATCAATAACAGAAAATATTCTAAATATATATTTTTTTTGTTAGAAAATTTAGATTTTTACCCATTCTTCCTCGTAATTTCCCAACACTTTCCCCTATACTTCGCATGTCTGTTAAAGAAAAAAATAATAAATAGCTCCACGACAAAATGTACATAAGTTGATTTAAATTATTTTTAAATTTAATATTTTTTTTTAGTTTTGAAATTATTTAATATCAAATTTCCTGAAATATTATATTCTACTGAGAATTTTTCAGTACTATAAACTAGAATTGCAAGTTGTGAAACTAGATTTCAACTCACCGTTATTCCTGTGTGTTCAATTAAGGCTAGATTTCTGTATTGAAAACCAATAAAATTCAGATAATATTGAAAACCAATTTACACCGATCCTTGCAGTTAATATTAATTCAATAGCGCCACCTCACCCCTCAACGTCTGCTCTTTTTGTTTAGAGGTTAAGAGCAGGTAAAAAATATTTTTAGAACACAAATTTTGGTTTGTTTTACAGTCAGCAAAATTGTATGGGGTTGCAAATGTTTACTTTAGTGCAGAAGTTTTATTATCTGTCAAAAAATGGATGGTGATATTTCTCGACTATAACGAATATCCCTGACTCCAAAAATGTATTTTGTGTGAGTATTATCCCCCCCCCAATTAATAGTTTTTATTTACATTTTGGTTATAAAGTTATTTGATAATGATGGATTGCTATATTGTTAATATGGTTTAATTGGACATTAATTTGGCATTGTTTGTGTAAATGAAAACTAACACACGACGTTTCGCGTGTATATCAACTCCGGTAGTCAAGTCATAAACCCAGAGAATGAAAACTAAAACACCAAAATAATCTACTATCAATTGAACCTGTTAAAAGTCCGAAATACTTAACTTTAAATTGGAATAGGCAAATATAACACTAGTAAAAAACTCATATCAACCGAAACTAATTAATTGAAGCTTCATATATAAATTGATCGGACAATGTTATCAGACAAAATTGTAAGGTCATTATGGATTCCGTTAATAAAAACTGTATTGAAAATTGGAAATAAAAGTGCATGTACTTTAAATAAGGCTGAGCGTTTACTTTTAGAACCTCTTGTGGGAATAATGACTCGATCTCTGAATAAACTTTTGAAAGATAGCACAAAAAGTTGTTCACTCCGGTGAACAGTTAGGACACTTTCCTGTGGCACTCCATGTAACTTTCAGTTGTTTCCCGCTTTTTGTATGGTGGGTTTTTGATTATCACTTTTGCATTTAATCTTAAGTTTGACTATTGATTATCAGCTTCAACCCTGGATATCTTTGTTAAATGATAGTTTTGTTTTATATTCCAACGTGGCCTTATGTTAGTTTTTCTTACATCATGCTCTAGAATTGTACTAAACAATATTACCGTATGATATTTGTTTCAAATTAAATGAAAATTGAAGAAAAATTACATTCTTAAACAACCTATATACAAACATATAAATAGGTGGATGCATACTAGATGGTTTCGTTCCTAAAATTCGATTTTTTTATACAGAGTAAAGAAATTACTTTTCACTATCATAATGAGTTAAATAGTTGAATTTAAACTTAAGAAAATCTTGACCTTCACATTTTAATAAAATTTGAACTAAATTTATAAAACCAATTTTCAGGAATTTCATCTTATATAATTAATTCCCCTATGACTGTTGGGGGGAGGGGGTTGTTTATCGATAAGTAACGAACCGATATTTTATCAAGTTGACAATCAAAACGCTTCGTTTCGTCTTTAGAGGCTAAATTTTAGCTTCTTAAATTTGAACTAATGTTTTAAAGCCGATTGTGAAAACAATCGTATTATGTGTTTTTTTCACATCTACCCCACAAAATGAGGATTATAAAAAATATAAAAAAGACATTAAGAGTTAAGGAAAATATTTGACACAAAATTTTACTAAAATTAACACGTTTTGACTGTAAAGCACAGACGTTAGACCACAGATATCATTAAAAAAAATAACAAACAACAAATACACTTTTGTGTATTCATTGGACCTCAAAACGGATTTAGCTTATCAGCAAACAATTCGACTTTGATTTTTTGACCCATCGCAGAAAGTTCCCCATACTACTTGTGTAACTAAAAAAATGGAAGGACATGAAATCTTGAACACCCATTATATACAGCTCCATAAAGGAGAAGGTAATACCTATAATTTCTACTAAATAATTGTAAAATGTTGTTTCACAATTAAATAACAGAGTTCTGTTGTAAATACAGTAAACGTACATTTTTAATATTTTTCATTTCCCCTTCCAAGCGTGAGTCTTGTCTTAATGACCTTGTCTTATAGGGGTGCAACACTTAACCCACCCTTCAACACCATTCCAAGGGAGTAAAGTAATGGAAGATAGGAAAAAGGGAGGAAATATTGACGAAACAAAACAAAGATAGGTCGTTGAACTCTATTCGAGCTCCGAATATTTGTTGAAATGTGTATTACACAGATTGTTTCTATGTATACTGGTTTCGATTGCTGAGGGGAAATGGAGGGGGGTGTAGGTTAGGTTAGGTTAGGTTAGGTTAAGAATGAGGTCGCTTTAAATCAATAAAGTAAATAAACAATATTTAAGAAGCACATTTCTTAGACCAAATTTGGTTTTTACATGTTTAAATATTGATGTTAATTTGTGTGTCTTCTTTTTTTTTGTTTTGTTTGTGAGATATAATAATATTTCTATTATTTTTTTTATTTATTAAAGATAATGTATTTAGCAACTACAATAAAAAATTATTTAAAGGAAAACCAAAATTTGTGTTTTTTTAGTTTAAAAATAAAATTATCTTGAATACAATCTCTTTCAAATCCTAGCATTGTTTTATTATTTTATATTTTTCGACTCGTCTCGGAGTTTTTCCATCTTCACTACAGAGTACTAAAGTGGGTCTTGAAGATGGAGGAACTCCGAAACGCGTCGACAAATAGAAATAAAATGACAATGCTAGGATTGGTAGACGATTGTACATAAACTAATTATGTAGATAGTAACGGACCTAATTATTATATTAAGTGGTTTATAATTTAAAATAAATGTATTTTATTATTTGTTTAAGAGATATTAATTGAGGTTTTTTTTATCTTCATATTTTCAACATCTATATTGCATTATATACTGTTGAAATTAATATAAAATAGTTCATATAGAATTATAAGCTGTATTGTGATTACAAAATTGTCAAAAAATAGTGTTTGTAATTGTTTTCTTTTTTCCAATTTAAAAACTCTGTTCTTTATTTCTAATAACATCCGTAAATAAGTTCCAATAAGATGAGATAAACTATAACCAAAATAGCTTTTGAGTGGGAGTATGTTTGTGTCAGTAGTTAGCTAGGAATAAAAGCTATTGAGCCTTAATGAATGGGAGGTTTTGGTTGAAGTCAGATTATATATTTACGAATTAAACGACAATAATTTCCCAAATTGTCCTCATATATCATATTTATTATATTTCTATAGCAGTTTCAATAAAAACCTATTGAAAATTTCCCCCCATTTTTGAAAGTGACGATTGAGAGTTTAATATGTTTTTCTCATTCTTGTATTCATCTTGAGATTTTTGAAACGAAAATAGTGAGAAATATTGATATTTAAAATGTCTTTCCCCTCAAAAAGTACAAAAAATCATGTAAAACTTACAAAAAATATTACACAAACTTTGTCATTAATGTACTGTATCCCTAAAACCAAATAAAAACTAAATTTAACTACCATGAAAATAGACAGTTCAGTAGTTGGTAATCAAAAATCGAAAATGAATCATGGATGCTGTCTTTGGAGAATATTATGTTTAATGTTTAACATAGGAACTAACCTTACCTCCATTATGCCATGCTTGAGAAAAATTGTATTGGCGGTTTTCATTTTATTTTAAAGCCTATTATTTCCAAACCAAAACGTATGTTTACTTGTGATTTTTCCCACTTCATGTTTCAATAAAATTTTAGCAAAATCGGTGAAACTGATTTTATGAAATCGTGTGTTTTATAACATCAACATGGCCGATTTTTGTTTTTTACCGATAACTCGCGAACAGGTGTTTTTGGTTGCTTTTAACACGTTCAGTTTTGGTCCTTAAAGACTAAAATTTAGCAAAATTTTACCGTAACTGTTTGAGACAATTGTATGAGAAAATCGTATTTTGTGGTTTTTTATAACAGCTATCGATTAATTTTGAGTAATAAATAAATTAAATAACGTCCTGAGATGTTGTCAAACTCAATTAAATTCGTAGTACGCTTCTAAGATGTAGAGGATTGTACATACGACAGTTTACACACGAAACATGACCTTGGAAAACTACATTTGTGGACTGAGTTGAAATCAAATCGCATAACTTTCTCTAAACTATGATTATGTAAGAATTTAAAAGGTCGATTGCGATACTCTAAGAATAATGAAATAATAAACTTTTAACCGATACATAATTATTTAGGGTTTGCAAAACTTATTTCCCACTCTATATCCAACGATTGATCCCTAAACATGTTTCTAAACTCCCTCAGGACTAAATTCATACTGAGCAAAACCCGACAAATCATAGCTTGATCGCACATTTCTTCACGTAGGGTTGAGATAACCAACTCTTGTTCTTTTTCGAAACCCCGACGCTATTTGAGTATTCAAAGACTAATGGTCTTAATTTAAAACATTGTTCATCTTATAAAATATTAGGCTGGATTTGTGAGATGGTATACTTGATAGAATAAAACTTTTACGTAAATTCACACAAATAGTACGTTTATTTATTCAAACGCGTTTCAACATCAAAGTCGCCATCTTCAGTGTTGCACGAGTTACATTACTAAGTTTAGCAAAGTATTATATTAGTTATAGTTTAGTTACTGTAGCTAGTGTATCCCTAAAGATGGCGACTTTGTCGTTAAAACGCGCTTGAATTTATAAGCGTACTATTTGTTATTTGTGTGAATTTATGCTCTAGTTCTAGTTGAACACCTTTCGTTTCTATTTATATTTTTGTTTTCATAGTAGGGCTTCTCTCTCTCTCTCTACATACAAGGGGATGACGACTGAAAAGTTTATAGGAAAAAAGCTTGTTTCTAACCACTATTGTGTAAGTTACAAACGAGATAAACATCTGGCCTAATTCTAAATCGTGATACGTGAAAATCAGTATCAAAACAGAGGTTAAATTTTTGTGTAAATATCATATCTGAGCAAGTAAAACAGCTGTTATACCGTCGCTAATATTTGCTGCAATATCGTTCATCACAGGACACGTAGAATGTCAACAAAATCAGCTGTGTAGTTTACCGTTCGTGTCGAAACTTTACGAGTGAATAGTCTCCCAACAAGAACTAGAGATGACATTGTTGATTTTAACAAAACGCAGACTCACTTGATTGTACAAATATATCTTCTCTTCTACAGAGGATGCGCTGACATGATCCGAAGTGAATTTTTGTTGATTTAGAGAATATTTAATATAGAAATACAATCTCCGATGGAAACTCGCACAACCTTAACTCTAATTATCGGCGAAATTTTAAAGCAATTTTTGTTAATTTTGAGAATATTCAATATAGAAATACAATCTCCGATGGAAACTCGCACAACCTTACTCTAACTATCGGCGTAATTTTAAACCAATTTTGTTGATTTAGAGAATACTCATTATAGATATAAAATCCCCGATGGAAACTCGCACAACCTTACTCTAGTTATTGGCGTAATTTGGAACCAATTTTGTTGATTTAGAGAATACTCATTATAGATATAAAATCCCCGATGGAAACTCGCACAACCTTACTCTAGTTATTGGCGTAATTTGGAACCAATTTTGTTGATTTAGAGAATACTCATTATAGATATAAAATCCCCGATGGAAACTCGCACAACCTTACTCTAGTTATTGGCGTAATTTGGAACCAATTTTGTTGATTTAGAGAATACTCATTATAGATATAAAATCCCCGATGGAAACTCGCACAACCTTACTCTAGTTATTGGCGTAATTTGGAACCAATTTTGTTGATTTAGAGAATACTCATTATAGATATAAAATCCCCGATGGAAACTCGCACAACCTTACTCTAGTTATTGGCGTAATTTGGAACCAATTTTGTTGATTTAGAGAATACTCATTATAGATATAAAATCCCCGATGGAAAGTCGCACAACCTTACTCTAGTTATTGGCGTAATTTGGAACCAATTTTGTTGATTTAGAGAATACTCATTATAGATATAAAATCCCCGATGGAAACTCGCACAACCTTACTCTAGTTATTGGCGTAATTTGGAACCAATTTTGTTGATTTAGAGAATACTCATTATAGATATAAAATCCCCGATGGAAACTCGCACAACCTTAACTCTACTTATAGGCGTAATTTGGAACCAATTTTTGTTGATTTAGAGAATATTCAATATAGAAATACAATCCCCGATGGAAACTCACACAACCTTAACTCTTCTTATCGGCGTAATTTGGAACCATTTTTTGTTGATTTAGAGAATATTCAATATAGAAATACAATACCCGATGGAAACTCACACAACCTTAACTCTACTTATAGGCGTAATTTGGAACCAATTTTTGTTGATTTAGAGAATATTCAATATAGAAATACAATCCCCGATGGAAACTCACACAACCTTAACTCTTCTTATCGGCGTAATTTGGAACCATTTTTTGTTGATTTAGAGAATATTCAATATAGAAATACAATACCCGATGGAAACTCACACAACCTTAACTCTACTTATAGGCGTAATTTGGAACCAATTTTTGTTGATTTAGAGAATATTCAATATAGAAATACAATCCCCGATGGAAACTCACACAACCTTAACTCTTCTTATCGGCGTAATTTGGAACCATTTTTTGTTGATTTAGAGAATATTCAATATAGAAATACAATACCCGATGGAAACTCACACAACCTTAACTCTACTTATAGGCGTAATTTGGAACCAATTTTTGTTGATTTAGAGAATATTCAATATAGAAATACAATCCCCGATGGAAACTCACACAACCTTAACTCTTCTTATCGGCGTAATTTGGAACCATTTTTTGTTGATTTAGAGAATATTCAATATAGAAATACAATACCCGATGGAAACTCACACAACCTTAACTCTACTTATAGGCGTAATTTGGAACCAATTTTTGTTGATTTAGAGAATATTCAATAGAGATATACAATCTCCGATGGAAACTCGCACAACCTTAACTCTAATTATCGGCGTAATTTTAAACCAATTTTTGTTAATTTAGAGAATATTTAATATAGAAATACAATCCCCGTTGGAAATTCGCACTATTTTAACTCTACTTATCGGCGTAATTTGGCAAGATTTTTTTTAAATAGTGTATAAATACAGAGTAATTCACAGAGAAACTTTCCGGACATGTTCTAGTGATAAAATAGAGTAACATTTCTTATAAATATGGATCTGTAAACGCCTAGTTTCCGTCTATCCGTCATTGCATTTTTTTACAATAAAAAAAAACAATATAGGCCTAACATTGAAATTAAATAAGATATTGGGTTCAGATTTTGTACACGCATTTTATGAGTTATTTTCCACAAGTTTACTAAAAAAACAAATACTTCAATTTGTATATTTTCAAAATGGCAACCATTTAAAAATGTTTAAATTCGAATTGGATTAACAAAAAAAAATAAGAGAGGAAAATGTTTTTCTCTTATAGTGACAAACAAAATGGTATTTTTGGCATCAGAAAATAATTTTAATACCAGTACGGTAATAGTATATTTCATCACTTCCACCAAAGTGAAACTTTTCAATACAAGTTCCAAGGCGGAACCGAGGCCGGAAAATGAGCGAGGATCGAAAAGCTTCTTTTGGATCGAGTGATAAACTATATTTTTCGTTATACTGCAAATATTATAAGAAAACAATTTCTCAAAAACTAAAATTGTATAACCTATTTACCTTCAAATCGATGGTAACAGCTGTTTTAACGGTTATGTATAATCGAGAGTATCGGTTGATTTTGTAGATGCTTTACAATCGTTAATTCGTATAAACGTAAAGTAACAGCTGATGACTTCCACCTCAGTTGATGTTTTAGGTCTTTAGCCTAAAATGAGCAATTTAACATCTCAATGCATGTATTGAAAACAGCTGTTTTGAAGCAGTATGACGAAAATTAATTTTTTTCTTTCCATTGTTTCTGAAAACGATTCCTTTACAAATTACGTCTTGCGAAATCTGATTAGAAATGAAAACGTATTATTATCCTTTAGATACAATTGGAAACTTGACATATACTTTACTTACATATTAAGATGATTACATTATATACACAATACAATACACAATTATAATAAGGACCTCCAGATAAAACCTATTTCACATGAATTAATATTTCGTACAGCCTAACGCTCAAGCTGATAAAAGCGGCTGACTGGTTTACAAATTATTCAAATACATCCATACAAGGAAGATAGAATATTTCCTTCTATTTTCTATTTATCAAACTAAACTGTCAAATTTTGCACTATACAGGGTGTTACAAATAGGTTGGGTTGGCTATGCATTTTCATGTTCTATGTGTGATTCTAAGCTGAAAATGAAGAATATATATTTTTTTTTCAATTTCCACTTTGTTTAGCAGCTAGACGCCATTTTGTTTTTTTACAAAATTCACTGAAACTCTGGAAATATATAAGATATCGAGTTCAAATTTGGAATAAGCATTTTACATGTTACGATTAACAAGTGTATCAAATACAAAGAATTTATTTTTATAATTTTCAAAATGGCGGCCGTTACAAATTTTAAAAAAAATTAAATATTTTTTCTCTTGTTCATTTTTTGTAAAGTTAACGGTTTTCAGATATTTCACGTTAAAAATTTGTAATGGCCGCCATTTTGAAAGTTATAAAAATAAATTCTTTGTGCTTTGTAGGCCTACACTTGTTAATCGTAACATGTAAAATGCTTATTCCAAATTTGAACTCGATATCTTATATATTTCCAGAAATACAGTGAGTTTTGTAAAAAAAAAAAAAAAAAAAAAAAAAATGGCGTCTAGCTGCTAAACAAAGTGGAAATTGAAAAAAAAAATTCTTCATTTTCAGCTTAGAATCACAAAAAGAATATGAAAATGCATAGCCAGCACAACCTTTTTGTAACACTCTGTATATAAACTATTTATACTCATTAAACAAATATTTTACCCAATGCATAAACATAATGCCTAATGCGCTTGAATACATAATTGCTTCCATGCACGCACGAACGTAAACATAGTCCCCTCGCCCTCTCACATAGATAAACACGCACGCACAGCGACGCGCGTCCACACACACACACACACACACACACACACACACACACACACACACATTACATTTAGTTAAAGAAATAAAATTCAAAAAAAAATCTACATTATCTAGTTCTTTCAAATATTCTCGAACCATTTTTTTTATAAAGTTAAAAGACGAAAATAAATATACTGACTAACATATCATCCTATGTTGTACACCGAATATTGTTTATTTTATGATTTTACCGTAGGAACATCTGTACTACTATTTAAAAAAAAAAAAAAATTAACAGGACGTAGACTATTGTTTAAAAATAACTCCCATAATGTAAATAGTTTACAGTCAAGCTACTATAAGGCACGTTCTGTGTATCTTTCGACAGATGGTCCAGGAACAGAGGATGTGGTAGCTCGGGTTACACAGATGCTTACAGACCAGCTGTGCATGTTTCCAGATGTCATGCCAACATTATTCCCCTTATTAGCAATAAGCTGGTATACACAGAACCTTTAGCTTAGTTTTATTTTTTATTTTTCATCACAATTATTTCCAAACATTAATTTTACACTAATTAGATGTTTGACCCACTATTTGATTTTTAACACAAGAAGAGGTATATTTTTCGGTTTAAATACAATTTTTTGGAGTCATCTTATATAAACGTTGCACAATTATAGCGGAAACTTTCTCATCCACGCATCCACAAACCAACCAAAACGGGTTATGATAAAAAAAAGTCACTTCCATAGTTGTAACTCAAAAAATGGAAATGAACCGTGAACTTCGTCTTTAAAAATGATTCATAACTTCCTTACCTTGTGTCTGAATTCCCTAACCTAACCTAACCTAACCTAACCCTACTTACCTTGTGTCTAAACTCCCTAACCTAACCTAACCTAACCTAACCTAACCCTACTTACCTTGTGTCTAAACTCCCTAACCTAACCTAACCTAACCTAACCCTACTTACCTTGTGTCTGAATTCCCTAACCTAACCTAACCTAACCTAACCCTACTTACCTTGTGTCTGAATTCCCTAACCTAACCTAACCTAACCTAACCCTACTTACCTTGTGTCTAAACTCCCTAACCTAACCTAACCTAACCTTACTTACCTTGTGTCTAAACTCCCTAACCTAACCTAACCTAACCTAACCTAACCTTACTTACCTTCTGTCTAAACTCCCTAACCTAACCTAACCTAACCTAACCTAACCTTACTTACCTTGTGTCTAAACTTCATAACCTAACCTAACCTAACCTAACCTAACCTAACCTAACCTAACCTAACCTTACTTACCTTGTGTCTAAACTCCCTAACCTAACCTAACCTAACCTAACATTACTTACCTTGTGTCTAAACTCCCTAACATAACCTAACCTAACCTAACCTAACCTTACTTACCTTGTGTCTAAACTCCCTAACCTAACCTAACCTAACCTAACCTAATCTATCCTAACTTAAAGTAAGCTAAACATCCTCATCGTATATTTTATTTGATTACGGTATATTGAAACTTTAAGCCGATAAAGATTTTGTTGTTGTTTTTTGTGTATTAATTAAGGTGATATTAATTTATTTGCAAGTTCCCACAAGGGTTTTACTCATTAATTATCCCATTTCGCTAAATTTGTTTTCCTACTCGTTCATCATCACCTTTAAAAAAAATAACATAAAATAAGAACCCTTTGCCGTTGAATACTCTAATAGCGTCAGGGTCAGAAAGGAAGAAAAGTTAGTCGAGAGAGATCTAATAGGAAAGATGAAAGAGAGGTTTCTAACCCAAGACTACATTAAAAAATGTGTAGATATAATTTCTCGAGATTAATAAAACCGTACTCAATATACGTGAACTCAGATGGGACAGTTTACTAAAATCGGTGGATCCGATTTTGAGAAATTACAGCTTTTTATATCAATACTATGAACATATTCTTTTTTTCTTACCGGAAGGTAAAGAATCGATATTTTTGGAGATATAGCAACCAATAAATTTTGTTTGGTTTTTTAGCGGCTATATTTAATCAAAATCGTAGTTTTGTTTTCTTTTGTTTTTTGGGAGCTCCTACCCTCTGAAAATGAGTTATTAATTTTATTTTTAAATTATTAAACTTTATTAAAATCGGTCCTTGTTCTCTAGCCCGCACAGACAGACTAGAGAAATAAACTATAGTCAAATAGACCATAATTAAGAAAAAAACATGTTTTAAACTCAGAGACCTCATAACAGATATATCTACACATAACTTACATCGATTTTGTTTGAAACATCGAAATTTTCTCTGTAGTTTTCTGAAAAAACAAATTTCCACGTGCAATAAACATGTAGACATTATTATTTTAATAAAAGAGTCAAACCTGTGTTACAACTAGGCTGATTGTGTTCACAGTTGTAAAGGGGCAGATACTTTCATAAAATGAAGACTTTTAAATGACCTAGATCTATTGATTTTTTCCGTGAAACAAATATACATTCACGTAATAAGAAAATCTTCTACTTTTATTTAATCCCCCATATATAATATTTCAAAAAATAAAATATTTGGATCAATACATATGTAAAATTAGAAATATAAAGGATTTATCGCCTTGCCTCTGTAGACTGGTTGCGAATTACTAACACACACGTGAAATGATAAGGGACCTTGGAACATCCAATACATTTTTTAATGGCTATTGAATTGTGTGCGTTATATCTCAAAAAACTGTTCAGCATTTCACGTTGTGAGGTTAAATTAGGTTGTATTCATTATTAAATAAAAAACTATAATAAGTTATATGATTTTAAACCGCATTTAACTTCAAATCCAAATAACGTGTTTCAGAGTTGTTGGACACGCAGTGTTCAAGTTAGAGAGGAAATGACACTTTATATTTTCCCTAACGCCAACACATTTTTTCCCCCACCAAATGAACAGAAAACATTTAATGTTATTTGATACACAACACATATTATTTCCAAAAATAATTTTTAATCAATAGTTTTCCTTCTTAACTACCCCAAGGTTTTTTGTTGCAGTTATATAATTCCTATATATGAGACTACCCAAAGAATAAAAATTCAAAATTAGAAATATTTAAGATTCATTGTGTTGTCTGTGTAGATTTATAGACAGACAGACAGATAAATCACCTTATATTATACCCACGGACCACGTGAACACAAAACAAATATACACATGACAAACTTCTCACGTAATCTGCTCAATTCGTAATGACACTACACCACCCTATAGCAGAACAAATGAAGTAAATATTCAATCTCTATTTCGAAGACAAATGCTAATAGCTGTAGTGACAGTTGTCGGGTTTCCAAACCGCATCGATTTCACTGTTATGTTAAAAAATTGAAATTGTAATTACAGTAAGACTATTCTCCTGTGATCAAGTCCTCCATTGAATAAGTAGCAGGCAAGTACTGAACAGAGAGAACAGAATACTCTGGTACTCTCTGTTCTCTGGTACTCTGCAGTGGCGGATCTATGGGGGGGGGGCTTTCGGGCTGAAGCCCCCCCAAAACATTTAAAAAATGTTTTGTAAGAAAATTTTATGTTTGCTCAAAAGCACACAAGGCGTTTGCGGTTCCTTTACAGCGACTAGTGATGAAGACAATGACAGTGTTAGTTCTCAGACCATCACTCCAAGTCTCCAAACAAAAATTCCAACTGTGTCCCCGTCATTATTTATTCATGTCTAGCCAGTAGAACTACTCTGAAATATTAAATGTACGATGTACTTAAAAATAAATCCTTTTCACATTTTTAATCTGCCTTTTATTAACTTTAATGTATTTCATTAGTAAATTAGTAAACAAAACATCCTGAAAACCTTTAATATGAAACACACGTTTTTACTCCATAAAACAACGTTAAACTACTGTTTTGGTCGCTTCATTATATGAAAGTCCTTTCACAAAATTTTCCCCTGTTCAGCCCCTCCAAAATAAAATTCTAGATCCGCCACTGGTACTCTGTACTCTGGTACTGAAGTAGCACATGATAGTAACATAACCGGAAACCCGTTTAAGCCAACCCTGTTAAAAACTAACAGCATTGAACGTATTATTATTAACACGTTGGGTGCTCGCGCCGACTTTAATCGGCGTCTCTAGCGCTGCCATGAGGCGCGCGCCGACAAAAGTCGGCGCCAGACCAACTCAAATGATTTGACATAAACATTTTTAGCAATAGGTGATGGTATATACTTATTTTCCAGCAGTAAACGTGTTAAATGAATAGTTAGAAAAGAGTGTAAGAAAGTGAGTAATGTGTTTTTTTCTTGTGACAGCTAAACTCAAATTTGTGTTATATAAGAAGAAAGTCCCGAGATATGGCCAAAATATACTAAATTTTATATATTTACCACAGCTTTTTAAGGCACTACGTCAGAGCATGAATATCCAAAAATCCAAAGAGGCAACCTCTAAACGAATATACACAACAACCTCTACTTCTATTTTTTGACCAATCGCATACTTTCTCCATACTACAGTTATGTGAGATATTTTATGGACAACATCATGGTACTTACCCAGCCCTATCATAAAATGGAAATCCTCTAATCGTCCAAAAGTTGGTTTCTTGGGCCTTTTGAGATATGTTAAATTTGTTATATCTAATATTTTTTTAAATGTGTATATATTGTAAAACTACAGTAGCCTCAGACTAGGAGTGTGCCTGGTGTAAGGGGCGTGTCCTCCCTTCTACTCGCTTCCCTAACCTGACTTGACGGTACAACCCATTCCAAGAAAACTAGGTACAAAAATTACTGCTTAGCTGCATTTAATTTCTAAAGTTACAACTTCGTGACAGACTTTTGTAAACGTTTTACTCTTATTTACACCGATAAAAGAAACGAAAGTAGGGTACGCGTTTACACAGAAGCATTTTTTTTTTTTTGGAGTTGTACCGGTGAAAGTAAACGCAACAAACAAAGTTAGTAACCGTCTTTTCCTTTCCACCCCAGACACATTCCTACCTTGAGGATGCTGTACTCAGTAGGGTAAATTTCATTAAAACAGGTTTTATGAACCTCATTTTTACGGCTATCACTACTTTTTTTGTCGTCTGGTAGATGTATATTAACGTGTCAGGTATCGTAGCTGTACAGATTTAGATGTTCCCACTAACCACGCTCGTTCGCGCTGTCGAATTGCATAACCACTAATTTCACATTTTATCGGTTTTTGAAATTAAATTTTTACCATAACTTTGTAATTTGTCATCATAAATATCTATTATTGGTACCATTACAAGCAGAATTAAAATATTTAAATTTAATATATTTTAAATTTTAATGTAACAGCAGATATTTCTTGTTGAAACTCCATATTCAAGGATCAAATAAAGCAATAAAGCTAAAGTTTCAAAATTATTTTAATAATATAAATGAGCTACAATTGTTTGGCCTTGCGGCATCATCGGGCAACTGTAGTTTTTATTTTGAAACTTTAGCTTTATTGCTTTATTTAATCCTTAAGTATGCAAGTTTTCATCTAATTTAGTGCGTAATAAGTTGACTTTTATACGAGATATGAAAAACAAACTAGGTACTTAAAATGGTGGCCATTTTGATATTTTTATACTAAATACTAAATTTAATATACTTAACTTTAATTTTGTGGCCGCTATCGTGCTTAAACAGCTTTATATTACACAACTAAGAGGTACTTGATGACAGAAACAAATCCGGATAAACATAGTTAAAAAAATTATACTTTGTTGTAGGTTTTCAATTTTTGTCCGCTATATTGAATCAAACTTTATAGAAGTGTATATGATTTTCATGTTAATTTTTACAGAAAAACTATGGTGAAAGCCGTTTTTCGATAAATGTCTTCGTTTTTAGGTTATAAGTATTAAAGTTGCAATGACGGGATAATTGCGTGAGCAATAAAACGGGGTAAAATGTGATTTCGAAACTTGTTATCGTGTTTTCCCTACGGAATACATCCAATAACGAACCAGTAAAAAATGTTGAAGCATTGTAACTTAATTTTACAGATATAATGAAGAATTAATAAGATCCATTGTTGAAGGTAATGCAAACAGCTGATGTAAACAAACAGCTGATTTAAACTAGGCCTACTTTCTTAAACGGATATTACTTGAGGTTAGCGTACTAACAATTTATAGTGGAACCACTTTGAACATTTATTGTAGAATAGTGTTATTTCAAAACTTATTGTATTAGCAAAGTATGAAAACATTTATTTAAATTTAAAAATTAAATATTGTAATATTTAAAGTGAATAATAACAGTTGATATTTAATTTGTAGTTGTGTTATTAATCGTTAGTTATTGTTTATTATTATCATCATTATACCTTTTAAAATCTGTTGTTGGATGTATTCTACAGGACAATCATAGATGTTCAATGAGCACTGTGGTGGATTTGAACAATATAAAACACTAAAACCCCTACCACAAGTTTGGTACAATAACAAACACACAAATAAAATAAAATACAATGTTTATTTGCCTTATGTTATTATAGTAACCTGATGCACATTTCGGTAACCAAGTATGTGTGTTATTGTACTAAACTTGTGGTAGCTGTGTCGGTGTTTTATATAAGAAAAACAGCAGAAAAGTTTCAAAGGGGATTTTATACTGTTTTAATGCTAACACGATTTTTCCGTTATTGCAAATTTGAATGCTTGTAACTCAAAAACGAAGGCATTTTTCGAAAAACTACTTTAACCATCGTTTTCCTCGTCAAATTTTACATGAAAATCATGTACCCCATGTCCACTTTCCTATTTAAAGTGATAGCGGGTCCAAGATGGCGGACAAAAAACTAAAATCTACAAAAAGTATAATTTCTTAAACTACGTAGATCCGCATTTTGTTTCTGCCTTCAAGTACCTCTCAGTTATGCAGTATGATGCCGTTTCCATACGTAAAAATCACCCTGTATATTTGACTTTAAATTTTGTTCATGAGTGAGTAGTGACCGTTCACCCCCAAGACATTTAAGTCAGATAAAACATTCTTCTATCTCTAATTTTAAGCATTTACCATAAACAAATCATAAGATAGCGTGCAGAATCGTCAAGTCCCTAATTGCTTTTCAACCAGCACGCACCCGAGTGTTGACACTACGTTACAAGTCTATCTTATATAAACATCTTGAGTCAAATTAAGTGAACAAGGTACAAGAATATACACAATAAAACGCTAATGTTTAAACAATATTCTACTCTCCATTAGGGAATTGCTAAAAAAGGAGCTAAGCGTTGTCCTGTTGTAACTCCAACACTTAATGTATGTATGTATCTTGTTAAGCTGTTTATGCACGATGTATTTATTTCCAAATGAATAAATCAATTTGTTAAATATGTCTACTTATCTAGTCCTCCGTTAAAGTTAAAATTCATAATTCAATCGTCAGTATTATTTTAGAATTGTTGATCATTAAACAGCCATTATTCAGACAAATGATACATTCTTTAATATTAAATTGTTAGCTAATTTCCTGACATTTCTAGTGTGCTAAAAATTAGAAACACGTTTATTTCACGTTGTGCCTGACGTACGCTCTAAAAAATACGTTAATCTTTTCGTAATTTTACACTCAAAACTTAATATACTTGAGTATATACAATCCTTCTCTAAACTAATTGTCTCAAGTTTAAACAAATCTCTACATTTTGTACAGTAAGACGCCTATTTATTAAGAAGTACTCGAAACTGTATTACTTGGGACAAGAGGCTGGCTTATACAACGGAACTTAGCCATAAATTCACATCACTAAAGCCTTGGTACAGCCTCCCGATTAGCATTAAAACACATTCAGAGAAGCTTTAACTTCAGACCTTCCCTCCGTCTTAGGAGGGGTGGATTGTTTAGTAATGATCTTCCTAGATTTGTATAAGCCTAACATAATTAAAGATTATTTCTCCTTGAAGTTGTGTGGTTTTTTTATTTAAATTGAGATTTTACGTCAAATTTTTACAATAAAAGATTTAAGAAAAAGATTAAATATCTTTAAGACAATTTAAAGGCTAAATCAGTATTCTCCGTTGTTTATAGATAAACAAGTATAGGGTTGTACCCCCCTCCCCAGTAGTGAATATGCAATTTGAATGTATCCGCAACAATTTCATAAAATTTACTCAATGGTACAAAAACATTGCACAAATTTTCACAATCAAACATCCTTCAAAACAAATAAACACGAATAAAATCTAGTCACCAAAACTGCCCGGTCGCTAAATGTCAAAAAAAATTAAATAAAATATACCTTGGACGACTTCTTTAAATAAATATGTATAAAATAATTGGGGTAAAACTTTTTCATTTTGACAGCATTTGACTCTATAAATATCCTGATTACCGGTTTCGGCGGTTCAAAACATCATCTTCAGATTCAAATTCTTCTAATTTGCAAACCTTTGAGCTCCATGTCGTTAAAACTTTAGATATATTAAATTTTTTATCTTTTACAAGTCATAAATCAAACTTAAATTAAGGCTTAAAGTTGCATCCTCAGTGTATATGATACTTGATTTTTATAAAGGCGGTTAAGGCTATATCCCCCCCCCCCCTATATTCCCCTAATATTTGTTTATGCATACGAGTTTGCGTCATAAATCTTCATATTTCATTAAAATTTGAACGAAATACGTCGATTGACTTTAAAAAAATTACGTCTATTATAACAACTTCATGGACGAATACATTATTAATTTTGTTTCTACCTTTATTTTTTTTTCACTCACGAATCGGTAATTTTTGGGTTGATAACGACCAATGGGTTTATTTGGTCCTTAGAGGCTACATTTGAGAATAATTTGATCCTAAATTGTCAGAGCCAATTCTGAAAAATCGTAATATTGTTTTTCTCTATATTAGCTGTTACCAAATTTTAAGTTATCAACAAATGTTAAAATCCCGAAATATAACCAAATAAGCCACACAAAAAACAGACACCAGATAGACATATATATTTTTCAACTCCAGTTAATTCAAAATGGGTTAATCCTCAAAAATCTATTTTAATTGTTTCTAAGTCTTTTAATTCTTAATACTTTACTCCGTTTTGTGACTTATTTTGTAACATTTGTTACACGTTTCGGAACGTAGGTTCCATCTTCAGTCTCGCTCTTGAGAGGTCGTTAAAACATTAAAACACAACAAAACGTACACAACACATACAATAAACAAATAACACTCAAATTCGCGACAAAAAATTTTAATTTGGTAACAAGTAAAAATTTTAAAAAATTTTATATTCCCACAAAAAATTTAAAATAAAATAAATAAGATGATGAACACAATCATAGTACTTACTCACCCTCATCATGCGTTGTAGGCCCCTAATGCTCTATATTTTTCTAGCTATGTAGGGAATGGTTAACTGAATTATGTGTAATTAGCTATGTGTGTTAGGTGTTTCAGAAATACGGCACTGCAACTAGTAAAAAAATTTATTCAAATTGTATTAGTAGATCAAGAAGTCTTTCACAATATACGAAATATATAGTAAAGTTGTTTAAAACAGTTTCTGCACAGGTTTTATGAGAGTAGTAATTATGTGTATATCGATACTTTCTTGATGTCGACTCGAAGGAGCCTCCAATCTCTACTATTGTGTCGGTGTCTCGGCACTGCCGGATTTCGAAACTTTACGATTCACTTTTTTTGAGTGGTCAGCATTTAAATTTATATTTTTGTGAATAACTGCGCTATTTATAATCGCAAATGTTGTGGGGTTAGTACCGTTACAAGAAGAAATGAAACATGTATTTTTTTATTGAATTTAATGTGTTAAAAGTTGAATATCACACTACACATGATAAAAAAACTGTTTAAAATCGGCGACATTTTTACATTTTTAATTCAATTTTTTTTTAGAAGTTTAATAGAGTAATATACAATATCTTATACAAAACTACATGTTTCTATCTTTAATTTTGAAACTATTATCGTATGACCGACAACGACGATGTTGGAAATCAATTTTTTCAGTTACTTAAAGATCTTGTTAAAGTAAAATCACAAACATACAAGTCAATAAGGTATCTACTAGATATAATTTAAGAGTTGCATACATTTCGTCCAATTATTGTTGTTTCTACATATATATAAACCTATGACGGCATAGATACAAGTCGATGAAAGGTCGACTCTTGCGTGGTCTCATCATTAGTTATTTAGTTGTAAAAACACGCACTCCATTTCTGTATAACTTAGAAGAGCTATTTTTGTATATTTAATTTGAACACCACGATTTCAGTTCCAAATAATTGATTCCTTAGAATTGGATTCTTTTTTAAAAGTGTTTCCAAATATAGAACTTTCAGTTATTACTATTATGTACGTGTTGTTTTAAACATCTCTGTCATCATAGCGATATATATATATATATATACCATGTGTCCAAAAAGTCCCACACCCCCTTATTTTTTTTATTAATAGAAATAGACAGATTTGCTTTTGGGAAAGTTTAGATAACCAAAGGAAGAGTTTTTTAAGTAACAAAATTTTCAACCCTTACCCCAAAAAATGGGGTAGTTTGGGGTAAGTCGAGAATTTTAAATAGCAACCCCTATTGAGTGATACTTCATTTTAAAGGTCTTTTCAAAATAAGAATAATGGCGCAAACCAGAGGTCTCTAAGTTCATTTTACCCAACATAGCAACACAATCGAATTGTGAATGTTAAACTACAAACTCCGGTTGTTTTTATTACATTACAAACATTAAAATGATGGTAAGAGCCTTACCTTGTTTTTTAGCTCATATTAGGTTCTTGAAATGGCTACCATTTACTTTTTGGCAGAAATAGATTCTGGACTCAAAAGCTTGTTGTACATTTCGTAACATTTCTGGTCTAATTATCAACGTAAAATTCACAATTCGATTGTTTGCTATGTTGGGTAGGATAAACTTAGAGACCTCTGGTTTGCTACATTATTCTTATTTTGAAAAGACCTTTAAAATGAGGTATCACTCAATAGGAGTTGCTATTTAAAATTCTTGACTTACCCCCCCCCCCCAACTACCCCATTTTGGGGGTGAGGTTTGAACATTTTGATACTTCAAAAAACTCTTCCTTTGGTTATCTAAACTATATAATATCGGCAATGTATAAAATTTAGATATTCTACAGAATACCTAAGCATTTCATACATTCTCTAAGCGCTTTTGGCAAAGTATGAAATAAAATAATTTTGTTAGATATTTATTCAAATTGCCTAGGCAATTTGTAAAATGCTTACGGTTTTTCAGGTTGCACACGGTAAGTGAACAGTTATCTCAGAAAATTATGTACGTACAGTATAAAAAATATAAATTAGAGAAGATATGATGTGTGAGTTCTGAATATTTACTTAGGTAAATGAACCTAACTTCAATTTACTACCTGGTGGGCTAGATTCTGTGTTTAAAACATGTTTTCAACTCATCCGACATGAATTGAAAAATATAAGTTTTAAATGACAGTTGAAGCAACTTCAATTGTGCTCAAGTGTGAAAGTTTGTCCCATAACACGTTGAACAGAAATTCTTACTAATGTATTCATACGTTATTATCACACTACTTGCTCAAGTAAGTTACGAAAGCGTTTATAAAAACATACATTGGAAAATAATTAATGAATAATTTTTACGTTTTGGAAAGGTTACTTTCTTCCATATATGTTATATGAATTTATAATATGATTTTGGTCCAAAAATTATAACATCTATATTTAAAAAGACAAAGAAGTTTTTATCATGATTTGTTTGTTTCTTTTTAGCTGTTTCCCAGTTGATTGGATTAATTTTTTAAACTATTTAGTCATATCTACATGACGAGGTCTCTTATTACACAAATTTAGTTATTTTTTACATATATATAATTAGTTGCCTACTCTTCAACGCTATATGAACCTCGGTTTTCCGTATCAATGTACACCAGAAACGTCTGTGTAGCATTAATCAGTGTGTGTTAGTCTTTAAATTACACAAATTGAATGTAGGACAAAACTGTTCATAAACTAAAAAGTAAATTCTTTATTAAATTTTTTTTTATTACAATTAATTGTTGAACATTTACAGAAGAGCGTGGAACTTTTGAAACACCTTGGACTTCTAGTTCAATATTACGACCAATGAAAAGTATATAAAAAAAACAAAATGAGTGTGCTGTGTAACTTAAAATATTATTTCAATGTAATCTCATTTACATATTTGATATTATATACGTAAAGGGGAGAGAATATTAGCTAAGACAGCACTCGTGGAATATAAAATAAGAGAAGATGAAGAGGGGTTGTACCGAAGCAAGGAAGAGGGTTGTCGACTCTTATCACAATGAGATCATTACACTAATTACGAAAGGGAAGTTTACAAGGGTTGTAATAGAATCTGTCATATGCAGCCACGAATTTGGCGAAGGTGTAACGTGTAGAATTAATTGCATCAAGTAAAACGTTACTTTCAAAAGTTGGATGAAATTTGAGAACAAATATGTCTCGTTCCATGTTAGAACTTTGGTAAATTAAATTATTTCTCTACTCCGTAAGTTTCGTTAATACGTAATCCAATGGAGATTATATTACCAGTATAATAGAAGGAAAATATATATACAGAAAACCAAATCATAGAATATAAAATAGCGTTGAAATATTGCAATGAAAATAAAACACAAAGAACGTAAAGAATATCAATGAAACAATATCAAAATGGAAACCAAATGAAAGGGAAGATTAGATAAGTAAGTTAAAAATAATAACAATGCACTAATTGTTTCACACAGCTATCCACAAAACTAACTACAAACAAAAATATTCAACGCCAGTTAAACAAGTTAATTGGTGCTATCATGACACTTACTCAGCCTCTACATACAATTTACATCTCTAAAATTAAATTTGGTCTCTTGAGCTTTGTAGAAAATGTTAAATTGTGATTGTAGTTCAAAGGGTCTTATCTAATAAGGTAAGTTTGTTTAAATCAGTTGTTACACAGATTTTCTGAAGCTCTTAAATAAGTATATCACTACTTTCTTGACGTCGGCCACGCAGATAGATATGTTTGATTTGAAAAGGCTCCAGTCGCTTCGCTAGCGTCATTATTACAAGGACACTTGCGAATAGAGGAGAATGCAAATGCAGATGATTTCGTGAATACCGTTAACCTACTCGTGTGACCAGAACGATTCTGTTATCTTGAATACAACTACATTAGGATGAGACTCGACAGAAACAAAGCAGTTGGTATAATGAAACACTGGAAAGAAGAAAAAAGGACTGAGGAGATGCTCGGGTATTAGGATTGTAAGAGATTCAGGGTTTGCAGTCGTTTATGCAAGCATAGGCTAAGACTATTAACGTGCATCCTTTAGGGGCTGACACGCACAGAGGACATTTCGGGAAGCATGTATTGCGGATGAGAGTACCTTTAGGTATTGTTAGGAGGATGAGGAAACCCCACATCACTGCAAGATCGTAGCTATTAAAACAGCAAGAACTTTGTAAATATACCAATTGGAAGTGGAAGTAAATCCACTTCAACAATTTAATGTAGCTACGGAATCGAAACGGATGTTGTAACTAAGGACTGATAATGTCAAATTATCATCGTCACTATTCTGTTATGTCGTATTGTTCTAAACAACTATCATTTCGGCTATTTAGTCATTATCAAGAGATGATGATATTAAGCAGCAGTGTAAGTTGGAGACAGTGTCCTCGGCAGAAATTTTGTCAAATCATTTCAATCGTGCGTGTGTTATAATGAGTTTTGTGTATTCATTTTTAAATGTTATCTTTTTGATGACAACGAAAAAGTAATCTCGAACTTACACTTGATAATGGCTGAACAGCCGAAACGCACGTCGTTTACAATAAAAAGAATTAATAGTTAAAAAAGATTAATTGGTAGGCAACCTAATATTTAAAAGCTATTATAACAGTTAGTCTCTGTTAAAATAAAGAAAATTAGTCGTGAAAACAATGCACAATCTTTCCCACTCACACATCCCCAAAACGAATCAAAATTATAAGTCACCGAAAACCTCATTTCGGTGGGCTCTTAATTCAAAAGTGAAAATGGGCCATCTGCGCAGTCTTTTAAAATATTTATATATTTAAATAACGAACTATGTAACGTGTTCGCCCTAATTGTATTTGATTGAAATCAAGCATTAAAAGGTTCTTTTGCAATATTCCTAGACCAAATTTTTTTTGTTGCAACTTTGCACACGTATTAGTCTTCACATTTCACTACAATTTGAACGAAATCGGAAGAGATGATTTTGAGAAAATACATATTTTATAACAGCTCTATGACCATTTTAGTTTTTAAGCTATAAATCACAAATCGACATTTATTAAGAAATAGCAACCAAAAAGATATATTTTAAAACCTATATTTTAAACTTGAGCAAAATTTTATCAAAATCGTCCTTGCCGATTTTTAGATAATTGTAATTAAGTGTTTTTTTTTAAATTTTTAATAATATTATTTTTATGAGAGCTATCCAAGCAATTTCAGTTATCAAAATTATTTTAAAAATAATAGCTAATATTTCCGAAAATGCAAAATTTTATTTAAATAGGACCACACTTTTGAGCTGTAAAACAGAAAACGTGCAGACGAACATATTTAGAAAGAAAGACAGCATTAAAAAGAACGGTTATATGAACTAGTGATAACTCAAGTCAAATTGTTTTAATATAACGTACATTTTTTTAATTATAGTATTTATGAGAAAGTAAGATTTAAAAAAAAAACAATATTAATAAATAAATATAAGAATTAATACGAACAAGTTAAATATAACATAAAAAACAAAACAAGCCCAAATATTAAAAGATTATAAATTATAAACAACATTAAAGGGTTGTTCTGAAGATTAAAACGAGAAAAAGATTTGTGAAAATTAAAAGAATGAAATCGTTATAATAATTATTACCCTGTGTAGGTTTACAGAGATTGTGAGGAAATCTATCAGCTACTGTCATGAATTAAACTATGTATTAAGGCTCGGAACAAATTACATCGCCTGACTTGTCACCCTCAACACGTAAAACAAGGAAGAGATGTGTTGACAATGAGCTCACTCATATCGTTATACTAATTACACTGGGGAGGAGCACAAAGATGGTAGAGAAATCATGTCATGGATTTAGTGACTTTTATCGCTACAATTAATAATATATCTTGCACTGTCAGCTCCAGTACTTAAAACTAGGATGAGGTATATGGACAATTAATACACTGATATCGTTATACTAAATATCGTCATATATTAGTCTATAGAGGCTTACAAAGATTGTGTAATAATTTGTATCCTGCTGTCATGGATTTAGCGACGTTTTATCGCTTCAATTGATTATATCATCTGCATTGTCAGCTCCAGTTCTTAGGACAAGGATGAGGTGTGTGGACAATTAATACACTGATATCGTTATATATTAGTCTATAGAGGATTACAAAGATTGTATAATTTGTATCCTGCTGTCATGGATTTAGCGACGTTTTATCGCTTCAATTGATTATATCATCTGCATTGTCAGCTCCAGTTCTTAGGACAAGGATGAGGTGTGTGGACAATTAATACACTGATATCGTTATATATTAGTCTATAGAGGATTACAAAGATTGTATAATTTGTATCCTGCTGTCATGGATTTAGCGACGTTTTATCGCTTCAATTGATTATATCATCTGCATTGTCAGCTCCAGTTCTTAGGACAAGGATGAGGTGTGTGGACAATTAATACACTGATATCGTTATATATTAGTCTATAGAGGATTACAAAGATTGTATAATTTGTATCCTGCTGTCATGGATTTAGCGACGTTTTATCGCTTCAATTAATTATATCACCTGCATTGTCAGCTCCAGTTCTTAGGACAAGGATGAGGTGTGTGGACAATTAATACACTGATATCGTTATATATTAGTCTATAGAGGCTTACAAAGATTGTGTAATAATTTGTATCCTGCTGTCATGGCTTTATTGACGTTATATTGCTACAATTATTTATATCACCTGCATTGTCAGCTCCAGTATTTTAAACAACGATGAGGTGTGTGGACAATTAATACAGTTATATCGTTATATATTAGACTATAGAGGCTTACAAAGATTGTATAATTTGTATCCTGCTGTAATGGATTTAGCGACGTTTTATCGCTTCAATTGATTATATCATCTGCATTGTCAGCTCCAGTTCTTAGGACAAGGATGAGGTGTGTGGACAATTAATACACTGATATCGTTATATATTAGTCTATAGAGGCTTACAAAGATTGTATAATTTGTATCCTGCTGTAATGGATTTAGCGACGTTTTATCGCTTCAATTGATTATATCACCTGCATTGTCAGCTCCAGTATTTTAAACAACGATGAGGTGTGTGGACAATTAATACAGTTATATCGTTATATATTAGACTATAGAGGCTTACAAAGATTGTATAGTTTGTATCCTGCTGTAATGGATTTAGCGACGTTTTATCGCTTCAATTGATTATATCATCTGCATTGTCAGCTCCAGTTCTTAGGACAAGGATGAGGTGTGTGGACAATTAATACACTGATATCGTTATATATTAGTCTATAGAGGCTTACAAAGATTGTATAATTTGTATCCTGCTGTAATGGATTTAGCGACGTTTTATCGCTTCAATTGATTATATCACCTGCATTGTCAGCTCCAGTATTTTAAACAACGATGAGGTGTGTGGACAATTAATACAGTTATTTCGTTATATATTAGTCTATAGAGGATTACAAAGATTGTATAATTTGTATCCTGCTGTAATGGATTTAGCGACGTTTTATCGCTTCAATTGATTATATCACCTGCATTGTCAGCTCCAGTATTTTAAACAACGATGAGGTGTGTGGACAATTAATACAGTTATATCGTTATATATTAGTCTATAGAGGATTACAAAGATTGTATAATTTGTATCCTGCTGTAATGGATTTAGCGACGTTTTATCGCTTCAATTGATTATATCACCTGCATTGTCAGCTCCAGTATTTTAAACAACGATGAGGTGTGTGGACAATTAATACAGTTATATCGTTATATATTAGTCTATAGAGGATTACAAAGATTGTATAATTTGTATCCTGCTGTCATGGATTTAGTGACGTTTTATCGCTTCAATTGATTATATCATCTGCATTGTCAGCTCCAGTTCTTAGGACAAGGATGAGGTGTGTGGACAATTAATACACTGATATCGTTATATATTAGTCTATAGAGGATTACAAAGATTGTATAATTTGTATCCTGCTGTCATGGATTTAGCGACGTTTTATCGCTTCAATTAATTATATCACCTGCATTGTCAGCTCCAGTATTTTAAACAACGATGAGGTGTGTGGACAATTAATACAGTTATATCGTTATATATTAGACTATAGAGGCTTACAAAGATTGTATAATTTGTATCCTGCTGTAATGGATTTAGCGACGTTTTATCGCTTCAATTGATTATATCATCTGCATTGTCAGCTCCAGTTCTTAGGACAAGGATGAGGTGTGTGGACAATTAATACACTGATATCGTTATATATTAGTCTATAGAGGCTTACAAAGATTGTATAATTTGTATCCTGCTGTAATGGATTTAGCGACGTTTTATCGCTTCAATTGATTATATCACCTGCATTGTCAGCTCCAGTATTTTAAACAACGATGAGGTGTGTGGACAATTAATACAGTTATATCGTTATATATTAGACTATAGAGGCTTACAAAGATTGTATAATTTGTATCCTGCTGTAATGGATTTAGCGACGTTTTATCGCTTCAATTGATTATATCATCTGCATTGTCAGCTCCAGTTCTTAGGACAAGGATGAGGTGTGTGGACAATTAATACACTGATATCGTTATATATTAGTCTATAGAGGATTACAAAGATTGTATAATTTGTATCCTGCTGTAATGGATTTAGCGACGTTTTATCGCTTCAATTGATTATATCATCTGCATTGTCAGCTCCAGTTCTTAGGACAAGGATGAGGTGTGTGGACAATTAATACACTGATATCGTTATATATTAGTCTATAGAGGATTACAAAGATTGTATAATTTGTATCCTGCTGTAATGGATTTAGCGACGTTTTATCGCTTCAATTGATTATATCATCTGCATTGTCAGCTCCAGTTCTTAGGACAAGGATGAGGTGTGTGGACAATTAATACACTGATATCGTTATATATTAGTCTATAGAGGATTACAAAGATTGTATAATTTGTATCCTGCTGTAATGGATTTAGCGACGTTTTATCGCTTCAATTGATTATATCATCTGCATTGTCAGCTCCAGTTCTTAGGACAAGGATGAGGTGTGTGGACAATTAATACACTGATATCGTTATATATTAGTCTATAGAGGATTACAAAGATTGTATAATTTGTATCCTGCTGTAATGGATTTAGCGACGTTTTATCGCTTCAATTGATTATATCATCTGCATTGTCAGCTCCAGTTCTTAGGACAAGGATGAGGTGTGTGGACAATTAATACACTGATATCGTTATATATTAGTCTATAGAGGCTTACAAAGATTGTATAATTTGTATCCTGCTGTAATGGATTTAGCGACGTTTTATCGCTTCAATTGATTATATCATCTGCATTGTCAGCTCCAGTTCTTAGGACAAGGATGAGGTGTGTGGACAATTAATACACTGATATCGTTATATATTAGACTATAGAGGCTTACAAAGATTGTATAATTTATATCCTGCTGTAATGGATTTAGCGACGTTTTATCGCTTCAATTGATTATATCATCTGCATTGTCAGCTCCAGTTCTTAGGACAAGGATGAGGTGTGTGGACAATTAATACAATGATATCGTTATATATTAGTCTATAGAGGCTTACAAAGATTGTATAATTTGTATCCTGCTGTAATGGATTTAGCGACGTTTTATCGCTTCAATTGATTATATCATCTGCATTGTCAGCTCCAGTTCTTAGGACAAGGATGAGGTGTGTGGACAATTAATACACTGATATCGTTATATATTAGTCTATAGAGGCTTACAAAGATTGTATAATTTGTATCCTGCTGTAATGGATTTAGCGACGTTTTATCGCTTCAATTGATTATATCATCTGCATTGTCAGCTCCAGTTCTTAGGACAAGGATGAGGTATGTGGACAATTAATACACTGATATCGTTATATATTAGACTATAGAGGCTTACAAAGATTGTATAATTTGTATCCTGCTGTAATGGATTTAGCGACGTTTTATCGCTTCAATTGATTATATCATCTGCATTGTCAGCTCCAGTTCTTAGGACAAGGATGAGGTGTGTGGACAATTAATACACTGATATCGTTATATATTAGTCTATAGAGGCTTACAAAGATTGTATAATTTGTATCCTGCTGTCATGGATTTAGTGACGTTTTATCGCTTCAATTGATTATATCATCTGCATTGTCAGCTCCAGTTCTTAGGACAAGGATGAGGTGTGTGGACAATTAATACACTGATATCGTTATATATTAGTCTATAGAGGCTTACAAAGATTGTATAATTTGTATCCTGCTGTAATGGATTTAGCGACGTTTTATCGCTTCAATTGATTATATCATCTGCATTGTCAGCTCCAGTTCTTAGGACAAGGATGAGGTGTGTGGACAATTAATACACTGATATCGTTATATATTAGTCTATAGAGGCTTACAAAGATTGTATAATTTGTATCCTGCTGTAATGGATTTAGCGACGTTTTATCGCTTCAATTGATTATATCATCTGCATTGTCAGCTCCAGTTCTTAGGACAAGGATGAGGTGTGTGGACAATTAATACACTGATATCGTTATATATTAGTCTATAGAGGCTTACAAAGATTGTGTAATAATTTGTATCCTGCTGTCATGGCTTTATTGACGTTATATTGCTACAATTAATTATATCACCTGCATTGTCAGCTCCAGTATTTTAAACAAGGATGAGGTGTGTGGACAATTAATACACTGATATCGTTATATATTAGTCTATAGAGGCTTACAAAGATTGTGTAATAATTTGTATCCTGCTGTCATGGCTTTATTGACGTTATATTGCTACAATTAATTATATCACCTGCATTGTCAGCTCCAGTATTTTAAACAAGGATGAGGTGTGTGGACAATTAATACACTGATATCGTTATATATTAGACTATAGAGGCTTACAAAGATTGTGTAATAATTTGTATCCTGCTGTCATGGCTTTATTGACGTTATATTGCTACAATTAATTATATCACCTGCATTGTCAGCTCCAGTATTTTAAACAAGGATGAGGTGTGTGGACAATTAATACACTGATATCGTTATATATTAGACTATAGAGGCTTACAAAGATTGTGTAATAATTTGTATCCTGCTGTAATGGATTTAGCGACGTTATATTGCTTCAATTAATTATATCACCCTCATTGTCAGCTCCAGTATTTTAAACAAGGATGAGGTGTGTGGACAATTAATACACTGATATCGTTATATATTAGTCTATAGAGGATTACAAAGATTGTGTAATAATTTGTATCCTGCTGTAATGGATTTAGTGACGTTATATTGCTACAATTAATTATATCACCTGCATTGTCAGCTCCAGTATTTTAAACAAGGATGAGGTGTGTGGACAATTAATACACTGATATCGTTATATATTAGTCTATAGAGGCTTACAAAGATTGTGTAATAATTTGTATCCTGCTGTAATGGATTTAGCGACGTTATATTGCTACAATTAATTATATCACCTGCATTGTCAGCTCCAGTATTTTAAACAAGGATGAGGTGTGTGGACAATTAATACACTGATATCGTTATATATTAGACTATAGAGGCTTACAAAGATTGTGTAATAATTTGTATCCTGCTGTAATGGATTTAGCGACGTTATATTGCTACAATTAATTATATCACCCTCATTGTCAGCTCCAGTATTTTAAACAAGGATGAGGTGTGTGGACAATTAATACACTGATATCGTTATATATTAGTCTATAGAGGCTTACAAAGATTGTGTAATAATTTGTATCCTGCTGTAATGGATTTAGCGACGTTATATTGCTACAATTAATTATATCACCCTCATTGTCAGCTCCAGTATTTTAAACAAGGATGAGGTGTGTGGACAATTAATACACTGATATCGTTATATATTAGTCTATAGAGGCTTACAAAGATTGTGTAATAATTTGTATCCTGCTGTAATGGATTTAGCGACGTTATATTGCTACAATTAATTATATCACCCTCATTGTCAGCTCCAGTATTTTAAACAAGGATGAGGTGTGTGGACAATTAATACACTGATATCGTTATATATTAGTCTATAGAGGCTTACAAAGATTGTGTAATAATTTGTATCCTGCTGTAATGGATTTAGCGACGTTATATTGCTACAATTAATTATATCACCTGCATTGTCAGCTCCAGTATTTTAAACAAGGATGAGGTGTGTGGACAATTAATACACTGATATCGTTATATATTAGTCTATAGAGGCTTACAAAGATTGTGTAATAATTTGTATCCTGCTGTAATGGATTTAGCGACGTTATATTGCTACAATTAATTATATAACCCTCATTGTCAGCTCCAGTATTTTAAACAAGGATGAGGTGTGTGGACAATTAATACACTGATATCGTTATATATTAGACTATAGAGGCTTACAAAGATTGTGTAATAATTTGTATCCTGCTGTAATGGATTTAGCGACGTTATATTGCTTCAATTAATTATATCACCCTCATTGTCAGCTCCAGTATTTTAAACAAGGATGAGGTGTGTGGACAATTAATACACTGATATCGTTATATATTAGTCTATAGAGGCTTACAAAGATTGTGTAATAATTTGTATCCTGCTGTAATGGATTTAGCGACGTTATATTGCTACAATTAATTATATCACCTGCATTGTCAGCTCCAGTATTTTAAACAAGGATGAGGTGTGTGGACAATTAATACACTGATATCGTTATATATTAGTCTATAGAGGATTACAAAGATTGTATAATTTGTATCCTGCTGTAATGGATTTAGCGACGTTTTATCGCTTCAATTGATTATATCATCTGCATTGTCAGCTCCAGTTCTTAGGACAAGGATGAGGTGTGTGGACAATTAATACACTGATATCGTTATATATTAGACTATAGAGGCTTACAAAGATTGTATAATTTGTATCCTGCTGTAATGGATTTAGCGACGTTTTATCGCTTCAATTGATTATATCATCTGCATTGTCAGCTCCAGTTCTTAGGACAAGGATGAGGTGTGTGGACAATTAATACACTGATATCGTTATATATTAGTCTATAGAGGCTTACAAAGATTGTATAATTTGTATCCTGCTGTAATGGATTTAGCGACGTTTTATCGCTTCAATTGATTATATCATCTGCATTGTCAGCTCCAGTTCTTAGGACAAGGATGAGGTGTGTGGACAATTAATACACTGATATCGTTATATATTAGTCTATAGAGGCTTACAAAGATTGTATAATTTGTATCCTGCTGTAATGGATTTAGCGACGTTTTATCGCTTCAATTGATTATATCATCTGCATTGTCAGCTCCAGTTCTTAGGACAAGGATGAGGTGTGTGGACAATTAATACACTGATATCGTTATATATTAGACTATAGAGGCTTACAAAGATTGTATAATTTGTATCCTGCTGTAATGGATTTAGCGACGTTTTATCGCTTCAATTGATTATATCATCTGCATTGTCAGCTCCAGTTCTTAGGACAAGGATGAGGTGTGTGGACAATTAATACACTGATATCGTTATATATTAGACTATAGAGGCTTACAAAGATTGTATAATTTGTATCCTGCTGTAATGGATTTAGCGACGTTTTATCGCTTCAATTGATTATATCATCTGCATTGTCAGCTCCAGTTCTTAGGACAAGGATGAGGTGTGTGGACAATTAATACACTGATATCGTTATATATTAGTCTATAGAGGCTTACAAAGATTGTATAATTTGTATCCTGCTGTAATGGATTTAGCGACGTTTTATCGCTTCAATTGATTATATCATCTGCATTGTCAGCTCCAGTTCTTAGGACAAGGATGAGGTGTGTGGACAATTAATACACTGATATCGTTATATATTAGTCTATAGAGGCTTACAAAGATTGTATAATTTGTATCCTGCTGTAATGGATTTAGCGACGTTTTATCGCTTCAATTGATTATATCATCTGCATTGTCAGCTCCGGTTCTTAGGACAAGGATGAGGTGTGTGGACAATTAATACACTGATATCGTTATATATTAGACTATAGAGGCTTACAAAGATTGTATAATTTGTATCCTGCTGTAATGGATTTAGCGACGTTTTATCGCTTCAATTGATTATATCATCTGCATTGTCAGCTCCAGTTCTTAGGACAAGGATGAGGTGTGTGGGCAATTAATACACTGATATCGTTATATATTAGTCTATAGAGGCTTACAAAGATTGTATAATTTGTATCCTGCTGTCATGGATTTAGTGACGTTTTATCGCTTCAATTGATTATATCATCTGCATTGTCAGCTCCAGTTCTTAGGACAAGGATGAGGTGTGTGGACAATTAATACACTGATATCGTTATATATTAGTCTATAGAGGCTTACAAAGATTGTATAATTTGTATCCTGCTGTAATGGATTTAGCGACGTTTTATCGCTTCAATTGATTATATCACCTGCATTGTCAGCTCCAGTATTTTAAACAAGGATGAGGTGTGTGGACAATTAATACACTGATATCGTTATATATTAGACTATAGAGGCTTACAAAGATTGTGTAATAATTTGTATCCTGCTGTAATGGATTTAGCGACGTTATATTGCTTCAATTAATTATATCACCCTCATTGTCAGCTCCAGTATTTTAAACAAGGATGAGGTGTGTGGACAATTAATACACTGATATCGTTATATATTAGACTATAGAGGCTTACAAAGATTGTGTAATAATTTGTATCCTGCTGTAATGGATTTAGCGACGTTATATTGCTACAATTAATTATATCACCCTCATTGTCAGCTCCAGTATTTTAAACAAGGATGAGGTGTGTGGACAATTAATACACTGATATCGTTATATATTAGTCTATAGAGGCTTACAAAGATTGTGTAATAATTTGTATCCTGCTGTAATGGATTTAGCGACGTTATATTGCTACAATTAATTATATCACCCTCATTGTCAGCTCCAGTATTTTAAACAAGGATGAGGTGTGTGGACAATTAATACACTGATATCGTTATATATTAGTCTATAGAGGCTTACAAAGATTGTGTAATAATTTGTATCCTGCTGTAATGGATTTAGCGACGTTATATTGCTACAATTAATTATATCACCCTCATTGTCAGCTCCAGTATTTTAAACAAGGATGAGGTGTGTGGACAATTAATACACTGATATCGTTATATATTAGACTATAGAGGCTTACAAAGATTGTGTAATAATTTGTATCCTGCTGTAATGGATTTAGCGACGTTATATTGCTACAATTAATTATATCACCCTCATTGTCAGCTCCAGTATTTTAAACAAGGATGAGGTGTGTGGACAATTAATACACTGATATCGTTATATATTAGTCTATAGAGGCTTACAAAGATTGTGTAATAATTTGTATCCTGCTGTAATGGATTTAGCGACGTTATATTGCTACAATTAATTATATCACCCTCATTGTCAGCTCCAGTATTTTAAACAAGGATGAGGTGTGTGGACAATTAATACACTGATATCGTTATATATTAGTCTATAGAGGCTTACAAAGATTGTGTAATAATTTGTATCCTGCTGTAATGGATTTAGCGACGTTATATTGCTACAATTAATTATATCACCCTCATTGTCAGCTCCAGTATTTTAAACAAGGATGAGGTGTGTGGACAATTAATACACTGATATCGTTATATATTAGTCTATAGAGGCTTACAAAGATTGTGTAATAATTTGTATCCTGCTGTAATGGATTTAGCGACGTTATATTGCTACAATTAATTATATCACCCTCATTGTCAGCTCCAGTATTTTAAACAAGGATGAGGTGTGTGGACAATTAATACACTGATATCGTTATATATTAGTCTATAGAGGCTTACAAAGATTGTGTAATAATTTGTATCCTGCTGTAATGGATTTAGCGACGTTATATTGCTACAATTAATTATATCACCTGCATTGTCAGCTCCAGTATTTTAAACAAGGATGAGGTGTGTGGACAATTAATACACTGATATCGTTATATATTAGTCTATAGAGGCTTACAAAGATTGTGTAATAATTTGTATCCTGCTGTAATGGATTTAGCGACGTTATATTGCTACAATTAATTATATCACCCTCATTGTCAGCTCCAGTATTTTAAACAAGGATGAGGTGTGTGGACAATTAATACACTGATATCGTTATATATTAGACTATAGAGGCCTACAAAGATTGTGTAATAATTTGTATCCTGCTGTAATGGATTTAGCGACGTTATATTGCTTCAATTAATTATATCACCCTCATTGTCAGCTCCAGTATTTTAAACAAGGATGAGGTGTGT
This sequence comes from Aphrophora alni, assembly GCA_963513935.1. NCBI lineage: Eukaryota > Metazoa > Arthropoda > Insecta > Hemiptera > Aphrophoridae > Aphrophora > Aphrophora alni. The sequence continues at coordinate 13,813,598 of OY740778.1, forward strand.
GGACAATTAATACACTGATATCGTTATATATTAGTCTATAGAGGCTTACAAAGATTGTGTAATAATTTGTATCCTGCTGTAATGGATTTAGCGACGTTATATTGCTACAATTAATTATATCACCTGCATTGTCAGCTCCAGTATTTTAAACAAGGATGAGGTGTGTGGACAATTAACACACTGATATCGTTATATATTAGTCTATAGAGGATTACAAAGATTGTATAATTTGTATCCTGCTGTAATGGATTTAGCGACGTTTTATCGCTTCAATTGATTATATCATCTGCATTGTCAGCTCCAGTTCTTAGGACAAGGATGAGGTGTGTGGACAATTAATACACTGATATCGTTATATATTAGTCTATAGAGGCTTACAAAGATTGTATAATTTGTATCCTGCTGTAATGGATTTAGCGACGTTTTATCGCTTCAATTGATTATATCATCTGCATTGTCAGCTCCAGTTCTTAGGACAAGGATGAGGTGTGTGGACAATTAATACACTGATATCGTTATATATTAGACTATAGAGGCTTACAAAGATTGTATAATTTGTATCCTGCTGTAATGGATTTAGCGACGTTTTATCGCTTCAATTGATTATATCATCTGCATTGTCAGCTCCAGTTCTTAGGACAAGGATGAGGTGTGTGGACAATTAATACACTGATATCGTTATATATTAGTCTATAGAGGCTTACAAAGATTGTATAATTTGTATCCTGCTGTAATGGATTTAGCGACGTTTTATCGCTTCAATTGATTATATCATCTGCATTGTCAGCTCCAGTTCTTAGGACAAGGATGAGGTGTGTGGACAATTAATACACTGATATCGTTATATATTAGTCTATAGAGGCTTACAAAGATTGTATAATTTGTATCCTGCTGTAATGGATTTAGCGACGTTTTATCGCTTCAATTGATTATATCATCTGCATTGTCAGCTCCAGTTCTTAGGACAAGGATGAGGTGTGTGGACAATTAATACACTGATATCGTTATATATTAGTCTATAGAGGCTTACAAAGATTGTGTAATAATTTGTATCCTGCTGTAATGGATTTAGCGACGTTATATTGCTACAATTAATTATATCACCTGCATTGTCAGCTCCAGTATTTTAAACAAGGATGAGGTGTGTGGACAATTAACACACTGATATCGTTATATATTAGTCTATAGAGGATTACAAAGATTGTATAATTTGTATCCTGCTGTAATGGATTTAGCGACGTTTTATCGCTTCAATTGATTATATCATCTGCATTGTCAGCTCCAGTTCTTAGGACAAGGATGAGGTGTGTGGACAATTAATACACTGATATCGTTATATATTAGTCTATAGAGGCTTACAAAGATTGTATAATTTGTATCCTGCTGTAATGGATTTAGCGACGTTTTATCGCTTCAATTGATTATATCATCTGCATTGTCAGCTCCAGTTCTTAGGACAAGGATGAGGTGTGTGGACAATTAATACACTGATATCGTTATATATTAGACTATAGAGGCTTACAAAGATTGTATAATTTGTATCCTGCTGTAATGGATTTAGCGACGTTTTATCGCTTCAATTGATTATATCATCTGCATTGTCAGCTCCAGTTCTTAGGACAAGGATGAGGTGTGTGGACAATTAATACACTGATATCGTTATATATTAGTCTATAGAGGCTTACAAAGATTGTATAATTTGTATCCTGCTGTAATGGATTTAGCGACGTTTTATCGCTTCAATTGATTATATCATCTGCATTGTCAGCTCCAGTTCTTAGGACAAGGATGAGGTGTGTGGACAATTAATACACTGATATCGTTATATATTAGTCTATAGAGGCTTACAAAGATTGTATAATTTGTATCCTGCTGTAATGGATTTAGCGACGTTTTATCGCTTCAATTGATTATATCATCTGCATTGTCAGCTCCAGTTCTTAGGACAAGGATGAGGTGTGTGGACAATTAATACACTGATATCGTTATATATTAGACTATAGAGGCTTACAAAGATTGTATAATTTGTTTCCTGCTGTAATGGATTTAGCGACGTTTTATCGCTTCAATTGATTATATCATCTGCATTGTCAGCTCCAGTTCTTAGGACAAGGATGAGGTGTGTGGACAATTAATACACTGATATCGTTATATATTAGTCTATAGAGGCTTACAAAGATTGTATAATTTGTATCCTGCTGTCATGGATTTAGTGACGTTTTATCGCTTCAATTGATTATATCATCTGCATTGTCAGCTCCAGTTCTTAGGACAAGGATGAGGTGTGTGGACAATTAATACACTGATATCGTTATATATTAGTCTATAGAGGCTTACAAAGATTGTATAATTTGTATCCTGCTGTAATGGATTTAGCGACGTTTTATCGCTTCAATTGATTATATCACCTGCATTGTCAGCTCCAGTATTTTAAACAAGGATGAGGTGTGTGGACAATTAATACACTGATATCGTTATATATTAGACTATAGAGGCTTACAAAGATTGTGTAATAATTTGTATCCTGCTGTAATGGATTTAGCGACGTTATATTGCTTCAATTAATTATATCACCCTCATTGTCAGCTCCAGTATTTTAAACAAGGATGAGGTGTGTGGACAATTAATACACTGATATCGTTATATATTAGTCTATAGAGGATTACAAAGATTGTGTAATAATTTGTATCCTGCTGTAATGGATTTAGTGACGTTATATTGCTACAATTAATTATATCACCTGCATTGTCAGCTCCAGTATTTTAAACAAGGATGAGGTGTGTGGACAATTAATACACTGATATCGTTATATATTAGTCTATAGAGGCTTACAAAGATTGTGTAATAATTTGTATCCTGCTGTAATGGATTTAGCGACGTTATATTGCTACAATTAATTATATCACCTGCATTGTCAGCTCCAGTATTTTAAACAAGGATGAGGTGTGTGGACAATTAATACACTGATATCGTTATATATTAGACTATAGAGGCTTACAAAGATTGTGTAATAATTTGTATCCTGCTGTAATGGATTTAGCGACGTTATATTGCTACAATTAATTATATCACCCTCATTGTCAGCTCCAGTATTTTAAACAAGGATGAGGTGTGTGGACAATTAATACACTGATATCGTTATATATTAGTCTATAGAGGCTTACAAAGATTGTGTAATAATTTGTATCCTGCTGTAATGGATTTAGCGACGTTATATTGCTACAATTAATTATATCACCCTCATTGTCAGCTCCAGTATTTTAAACAAGGATGAGGTGTGTGGACAATTAATACACTGATATCGTTATATATTAGTCTATAGAGGCTTACAAAGATTGTGTAATAATTTGTATCCTGCTGTAATGGATTTAGCGACGTTATATTGCTACAATTAATTATATCACCCTCATTGTCAGCTCCAGTATTTTAAACAAGGATGAGGTGTGTGGACAATTAATACACTGATATCGTTATATATTAGACTATAGAGGCTTACAAAGATTGTGTAATAATTTGTATCCTGCTGTAATGGATTTAGCGACGTTATATTGCTACAATTAATTATATCACCCTCATTGTCAGCTCCAGTATTTTAAACAAGGATGAGGTGTGTGGACAATTAATACACTGATATCGTTATATATTAGTCTATAGAGGCTTACAAAGATTGTGTAATAATTTGTATCCTGCTGTAATGGATTTAGCGACGTTATATTGCTACAATTAATTATATCACCCTCATTGTCAGCTCCAGTATTTTAAACAAGGATGAGGTGTGTGGACAATTAATACACTGATATCGTTATATATTAGTCTATAGAGGCTTACAAAGATTGTGTAATAATTTGTATCCTGCTGTAATGGATTTAGCGACGTTATATTGCTACAATTAATTATATCACCCTCATTGTCAGCTCCAGTATTTTAAACAAGGATGAGGTGTGTGGACAATTAATACACTGATATCGTTATATATTAGTCTATAGAGGCTTACAAAGATTGTGTAATAATTTGTATCCTGCTGTAATGGATTTAGCGACGTTATATTGCTACAATTAATTATATCACCTGCATTGTCAGCTCCAGTATTTTAAACAAGGATGAGGTGTGTGGACAATTAATACACTGATATCGTTATATATTAGTCTATAGAGGCTTACAAAGATTGTGTAATAATTTGTATCCTGCTGTAATGGATTTAGCGACGTTATATTGCTACAATTAATTATATCACCCTCATTGTCAGCTCCAGTATTTTAAACAAGGATGAGGTGTGTGGACAATTAATACACTGATATCGTTATATATTAGACTATAGAGGCTTACAAAGATTGTGTAATAATTTGTATCCTGCTGTAATGGATTTAGCGACGTTATATTGCTTCAATTAATTATATCACCCTCATTGTCAGCTCCAGTATTTTAAACAAGGATGAGGTGTGTGGACAATTAATACACTGATATCGTTATATATTAGTCTATAGAGGCTTACAAAGATTGTGTAATAATTTGTATCCTGCTGTAATGGATTTAGCGACGTTATATTGCTACAATTAATTATATCACCTGCATTGTCAGCTCCAGTATTTTAAACAAGGATGAGGTGTGTGGACAATTAATACACTGATATCGTTATATATTAGTCTATAGAGGATTACAAAGATTGTATAATTTGTATCCTGCTGTAATGGATTTAGCGACGTTTTATCGCTTCAATTGATTATATCATCTGCATTGTCAGCTCCAGTTCTTAGGACAAGGATGAGGTGTGTGGACAATTAATACACTGATATCGTTATATATTAGTCTATAGAGGCTTACAAAGATTGTATAATTTGTATCCTGCTGTAATGGATTTAGCGACGTTTTATCGCTTCAATTGATTATATCATCTGCATTGTCAGCTCCAGTTCTTAGGACAAGGATGAGGTGTGTGGACAATTAATACACTGATATCGTTATATATTAGTCTATAGAGGCTTACAAAGATTGTATAATTTGTATCCTGCTGTAATGGATTTAGCGACGTTTTATCGCTTCAATTGATTATATCATCTGCATTGTCAGCTCCAGTTCTTAGGACAAGGATGAGGTGTGTGGACAATTAATACACTGATATCGTTATATATTAGACTATAGAGGCTTACAAAGATTGTATAATTTGTATCCTGCTGTAATGGATTTAGCGACGTTTTATCGCTTCAATTGATTATATCATCTGCATTGTCAGCTCCAGTTCTTAGGACAAGGATGAGGTGTGTGGACAATTAATACACTGATATCGTTATATATTAGTCTATAGAGGCTTACAAAGATTGTATAATTTGTATCCTGCTGTAATGGATTTAGCGACGTTTTATCGCTTCAATTGATTATATCATCTGCATTGTCAGCTCCAGTTCTTAGGACAAGGATGAGGTGTGTGGACAATTAATACACTGATATCGTTATATATTAGTCTATAGAGGCTTACAAAGATTGTATAATTTGTATCCTGCTGTAATGGATTTAGCGACGTTTTATCGCTTCAATTGATTATATCATCTGCATTGTCAGCTCCAGTTCTTAGGACAAGGATGAGGTGTGTGGACAATTAATACACTGATATCGTTATATATTAGACTATAGAGGCTTACAAAGATTGTATAATTTGTATCCTGCTGTAATGGATTTAGCGACGTTTTATCGCTTCAATTGATTATATCATCTGCATTGTCAGCTCCAGTTCTTAGGACAAGGATGAGGTGTGTGGACAATTAATACACTGATATCGTTATATATTAGTCTATAGAGGCTTACAAAGATTGTATAATTTGTATCCTGCTGTCATGGATTTAGTGACGTTTTATCGCTTCAATTGATTATATCATCTGCATTGTCAGCTCCAGTTCTTAGGACAAGGATGAGGTGTGTGGACAATTAATACACTGATATCGTTATATATTAGTCTATAGAGGCTTACAAAGATTGTATAATTTGTATCCTGCTGTAATGGATTTAGCGACGTTTTATCGCTTCAATTGATTATATCACCTGCATTGTCAGCTCCAGTATTTTAAACAAGGATGAGGTGTGTGGACAATTAATACACTGATATCGTTATATATTAGACTATAGAGGCTTACAAAGATTGTGTAATAATTTGTATCCTGCTGTAATGGATTTAGCGACGTTATATTGCTTCAATTAATTATATCACCCTCATTGTCAGCTCCAGTATTTTAAACAAGGATGAGGTGTGTGGACAATTAATACACTGATATCGTTATATATTAGTCTATAGAGGATTACAAAGATTGTGTAATAATTTGTATCCTGCTGTAATGGATTTAGTGACGTTATATTGCTACAATTAATTATATCACCTGCATTGTCAGCTCCAGTATTTTAAACAAGGATGAGGTGTGTGGACAATTAATACACTGATATCGTTATATATTAGTCTATAGAGGCTTACAAAGATTGTGTAATAATTTGTATCCTGCTGTAATGGATTTAGCGACGTTATATTGCTACAATTAATTATATCACCTGCATTGTCAGCTCCAGTATTTTAAACAAGGATGAGGTGTGTGGACAATTAATACACTGATATCGTTATATATTAGACTATAGAGGCTTACAAAGATTGTGTAATAATTTGTATCCTGCTGTAATGGATTTAGCGACGTTATATTGCTACAATTAATTATATCACCCTCATTGTCAGCTCCAGTATTTTAAACAAGGATGAGGTGTGTGGACAATTAATACACTGATATCGTTATATATTAGTCTATAGAGGCTTACAAAGATTGTGTAATAATTTGTATCCTGCTGTAATGGATTTAGCGACGTTATATTGCTACAATTAATTATATCACCCTCATTGTCAGCTCCAGTATTTTAAACAAGGATGAGGTGTGTGGACAATTAATACACTGATATCGTTATATATTAGTCTATAGAGGCTTACAAAGATTGTGTAATAATTTGTATCCTGCTGTAATGGATTTAGCGACGTTATATTGCTACAATTAATTATATCACCCTCATTGTCAGCTCCAGTATTTTAAACAAGGATGAGGTGTGTGGACAATTAATACACTGATATCGTTATATATTAGTCTATAGAGGCTTACAAAGATTGTGTAATAATTTGTATCCTGCTGTAATGGATTTAGCGACGTTATATTGCTACAATTAATTATATCACCTGCATTGTCAGCTCCAGTATTTTAAACAAGGATGAGGTGTGTGGACAATTAATACACTGATATCGTTATATATTAGTCTATAGAGGCTTACAAAGATTGTGTAATAATTTGTATCCTGCTGTAATGGATTTAGCGACGTTATATTGCTACAATTAATTATATCACCCTCATTGTCAGCTCCAGTATTTTAAACAAGGATGAGGTGTGTGGGCAATTAATACACTGATATCGTTATATATTAGACTATAGAGGCTTACAAAGATTGTGTAATAATTTGTATCCTGCTGTAATGGATTTAGCGACGTTATATTGCTTCAATTAATTATATCACCCTCATTGTCAGCTCCAGTATTTTAAACAAGGATGAGGTGTGTGGACAATTAATACACTGATATCGTTATATATTAGTCTATAGAGGCTTACAAAGATTGTGTAATAATTTGTATCCTGCTGTAATGGATTTAGCGACGTTATATTGCTACAATTAATTATATCACCTGCATTGTCAGCTCCAGTATTTTAAACAAGGATGAGGTGTGTGGACAATTAATACACTGATATCGTTATATATTAGTCTATAGAGGATTACAAAGATTGTATAATTTGTATCCTGCTGTAATGGATTTAGCGACGTTTTATCGCTTCAATTGATTATATCATCTGCATTGTCAGCTCCAGTTCTTAGGACAAGGATGAGGTGTGTGGACAATTAATACACTGATATCGTTATATATTAGTCTATAGAGGCTTACAAAGATTGTATAATTTGTATCCTGCTGTAATGGATTTAGCGACGTTTTATCGCTTCAATTAATTGATTATATCATCTGCATTGTCAGCTCCAGTTCTTAGGACAAGGATGAGGTGTGTGGACAATTAATACACTGATATCGTTATATATTAGTCTATAGAGGCTTACAAAGATTGTATAATTTGTATCCTGCTGTAATGGATTTAGCGACGTTTTATCGCTTCAATTGATTATATCATCTGCATTGTCAGCTCCAGTTCTTAGGACAAGGATGAGGTGTGTGGACAATTAATACACTGATATCGTTATATATTAGACTATAGAGGCTTACAAAGATTGTATAATTTGTATCCTGCTGTAATGGATTTAGCGACGTTTTATCGCTTCAATTGATTATATCATCTGCATTGTCAGCTCCAGTTCTTAGGACAAGGATGAGGTGTGTGGACAATTAATACACTGATATCGTTATATATTAGTCTATAGAGGCTTACAAAGATTGTATAATTTGTATCCTGCTGTAATGGATTTAGCGACGTTTTATCGCTTCAATTGATTATATCATCTGCATTGTCAGCTCCAGTTCTTAGGACAAGGATGAGGTGTGTGGACAATTAATACACTGATATCGTTATATATTAGTCTATAGAGGCTTACAAAGATTGTATAATTTGTATCCTGCTGTAATGGATTTAGCGACGTTTTATCGCTTCAATTGATTATATCATCTGCATTGTCAGCTCCAGTTCTTAGGACAAGGATGAGGTGTGTGGACAATTAATACACTGATATCGTTATATATTAGACTATAGAGGCTTACAAAGATTGTATAATTTGTATCCTGCTGTAATGGATTTAGCGACGTTTTATCGCTTCAATTGATTATATCATCTGCATTGTCAGCTCCAGTTCTTAGGACAAGGATGAGGTGTGTGGACAATTAATACACTGATATCGTTATATATTAGTCTATAGAGGCTTACAAAGATTGTATAATTTGTATCCTGCTGTCATGGATTTAGTGACGTTTTATCGCTTCAATTGATTATATCATCTGCATTGTCAGCTCCAGTTCTTAGGACAAGGATGAGGTGTGTGGACAATTAATACACTGATATCGTTATATATTAGTCTATAGAGGCTTACAAAGATTGTATAATTTGTATCCTGCTGTAATGGATTTAGCGACGTTTTATCGCTTCAATTGATTATATCATCTGCATTGTCAGCTCCAGTTCTTAGGACAAGGATGAGGTGTGTGGACAATTAATACACTGATATCGTTATATATTAGTCTATAGAGGCTTACAAAGATTGTATAATTTGTATCCTGCTGTAATGGATTTAGCGACGTTTTATCGCTTCAATTGATTATATCATCTGCATTGTCAGCTCCAGTTCTTAGGACAAGGATGAGGTGTGTGGACAATTAATACACTGATATCGTTATATATTAGTCTATAGAGGCTTACAAAGATTGTGTAATAATTTGTATCCTGCTGTCATGGCTTTATTGACGTTATATTGCTACAATTAATTATATCACCTGCATTGTCAGCTCCAGTATTTTAAACAAGGATGAGGTGTGTGGACAATTAATACACTGATATCGTTATATATTAGTCTATAGAGGCTTACAAAGATTGTGTAATAATTTGTATCCTGCTGTCATGGCTTTATTGACGTTATATTGCTACAATTAATTATATCACCTGCATTGTCAGCTCCAGTATTTTAAACAAGGATGAGGTGTGTGGACAATTAATACACTGATATCGTTATATATTAGACTATAGAGGCTTACAAAGATTGTGTAATAATTTGTATCCTGCTGTCATGGCTTTATTGACGTTATATTGCTACAATTAATTATATCACCTGCATTGTCAGCTCCAGTATTTTAAACAAGGATGAGGTGTGTGGACAATTAATACACTGATATCGTTATATATTAGACTATAGAGGCTTACAAAGATTGTGTAATAATTTGTATCCTGCTGTAATGGATTTAGCGACGTTATATTGCTTCAATTAATTATATCACCCTCATTGTCAGCTCCAGTACTTTGGACAAGGATTAGATGTGTGGACAAATAATACACTGATATCGTTATATATTAGACTATAGAGGCTTACAAAGATTGTGTAATAATTTGTATCCTGCTGTAATGGATTTAGTGACGTTATATTGCTACAATTAATTATATCACCTGCATTGTCAGCTCCAGTATTTTAAACAAGGATGAGGTGTGTGGACAATTAATACACTGATATCGTTATATATTAGACTATAGAGGCTTACAAAGATTGTGTAATAATTTGTATCCTGCTGTCATGGCTTTATTGACGTTATATTGCTACAATTAATTATATCACCTGCATTGTCAGCTCCAGTATTTTAAACAAGGATGAGGTGTGTGGACAATTAATACACTGATATCGTTATATATTAGACTATAGAGGCTTACAAAGATTGTGTAATAATTTGTATCCTGCTGTAATGGATTTAGCGACGTTATATTGCTTCAATTAATTATATCACCCTCATTGTCAGCTCCAGTACTTTGGACAAGGATTAGATGTGTGGACAAATAATACACTGATATCGTTATATATTAGACTATAGAGGCTTACAAAGATTGTGTAATAATTTGTATCCTGCTGTCATGGCTTTATTGACGTTATATTGCTACAATTAATTATATCACCTGCATTGTCAGCTCCAGTATTTTAAACAAGGATGAGGTGTGTGGACAATTAATACACTGATATCGTTATATATTAGACTATAGAGGCTTACAAAGATTGTGTAATAATTTGTATCCTGCTGTCATGGCTTTATTGACGTTATATTGCTACAATTAATTATATCACCTGCATTGTCAGCTCCAGTATTTTAAACAAGGATGAGGTGTGTGGACAATTAATACACTGATATCGTTATATATTAGACTATAGAGGCTTACAAAGATTGTGTAATAATTTGTATCCTGCTGTAATGGATTTAGCGACGTTATATTGCTTCAATTAATTATATCACCCTCATTGTCAGCTCCAGTACTTTGGACAAGGATTAGATGTGTGGACAAATAATACACTGATATCGTTATATATTAGACTATAGAGGCTTACAAAGATTGTGTAATAATTTGTATCCTGCTGTCATGGCTTTATTGACGTTATATTGCTACAATTAATTATATCACCTGCATTGTCAGCTCCAGTATTTTAAACAAGGATGAGGTGTGTGGACAATTAATACACTGATATCGTTATATATTAGACTATAGAGGCTTACAAAGATTGTGTAATAATTTGTATCCTGCTGTCATGGCTTTATTGACGTTATATTGCTACAATTAATTATATCACCTGCATTGTCAGCTCCAGTATTTTAAACAAGGATGAGGTGTGTGGACAATTAATACACTGATATCGTTATATATTAGACTATAGAGGCTTACAAAGATTGTGTAATAATTTGTATCCTGCTGTAATGGATTTAGCGACGTTATATTGCTTCAATTAATTATATCACCCTCATTGTCAGCTCCAGTTCTTAGGACAAGGATTAGATGTGTGGACAAATAATACACTGATATCGTTATATATTAGACTATAGAGGCTTACAAAGATTGTGTAATAATTTGTATCCTGCTGTCATGGCTTTATTGACGTTATATTGCTACAATTAATTATATCACCTGCATTGTCAGCTCCAGTATTTTAAACAAGGATGAGGTGTGTGGACAATTAATACACTGATATCGTTATATATTAGACTATAGAGGCTTACAAAGATTGTGTAATAATTTGTATCCTGCTGTCATGGCTTTATTGACGTTATATTGCTACAATTAATTATATCACCTGCATTGTCAGCTCCAGTATTTTAAACAAGGATGAGGTGTGTGGACAATTAATACACTGATATCGTTATATATTAGACTATAGAGGCTTACAAAGATTGTGTAATAATTTGTATCCTGCTGTAATGGATTTAGCGACGTTATATTGCTTCAATTAATTATATCACCCTCATTGTCAGCTCCAGTACTTTGGACAAGGATTAGATGTGTGGACAAATAATACACTGATATCGTTATATATTAGACTATAGAGGCTTACAAAGATTGTGTAATAATTTGTATCCTGCTGTAATGGATTTAGCGACGTTATATTGCTTCAATTAATTATATCACCCTCATTGTCAGCTCCAGTACTTTGGACAAGGATTAGATGTGTGGACAAATAATACACTGATATCGTTATATATTAGACTATAGAGGCTTACAAAGATTGTGTAATAATTTGTATCCTGCTGTCATGGATTTAGTGACGTTTTATCGCAACAATTATTTATATCACCCGCATTGTCAGCTCCAGTACTTAAAACAAGGATGAGGTGTGTGGACAATTAATACACTGATATCACTACATATATAAACGGCTTTGTCCTGACTGACTGACTGAATGAATGACTGACAGAGAATCAACGTAGAGCAAAAACCAACAAAGATATTGATACCAAAATTTAAAGGCATATTTGTATGATATCATAGACGCTCACTAAGAAAGGATTTAGCGAAATTTTAATTTTAAAGGGTATTAAATACAAAAAGAAAAAAAAAGTCAATTTCATTCATTTAATTTTAAACGTCAACATACACGCGCCTAGCGGCAAAAAGATAAGACTCGAATCAAAACAAATTCTAAATCTAATACTTTCCGACCCAATTATAACTAATCCAGAAAATTGTCAATCTAAAACAAATCAAAACCTATATTAAAATTGCGCCTAAGAATTTGATTAATCCATAAAAAATAACAACACACAGTTAAAGACAAGAAAACTTAAATAATTTGTTTTTATCTAGACGTGAAAGGTCAACTTGGAAAATAACCGAATTGAAAATATAACTCCGATTTTTCGCCGATTATAAATATACAGAAGACCTAGAGACAAAATAAGATATACAGAAATACGAAGTAGATATTTCTAAATATAAAACATCACCTGAGTTCATATAAATATTTAATAACAAAGACATAATCTGTGGAAATATGAACGAAAATCTGGAATTAAGATGGCGACCATTAGAAGCAAGACGTTAGTTATAAAATACACGCCCACAGAAATTTGTGATTGGAGAAGAATATCGCGGGACTTTCTTCGCCGATATGAATAGAAATTGTATATATATATATAAATAATAACTTTTTTTAAAACAGGTTATTGTACAAAATGTTATTTTCTCGGGAATATTAATTAGGACAGAGATTTTGTATTGTTATAAATAAAAGAGGCAATTTTCAATTTATAAAATATATCATTTACCATATATAAACTGGCCTACTATTAAATTCTAATATGTCTTTTTTTTAAATTAGATTGTAACATATTGTTTTCTTAATTTTAAATATCTTAACGCAAGCTTTTATTGGTTTGTGTGTGTTGAAACATGTGTTGGTTCAATCTAGGCCTAACTTAAAAATATTATTTGTACTAGCTGGACATCCGAATCAACTGTTTCATCAGTTATTTTATTAAATTGGCTGCTATGGTAATGAATGCAAATAGGTACATTCAATAAGTATGTATTGGTTCATCTTTCTAGGCCTAACCAAAAATTATATTTAATTTATTTTACCTACCTTAATGGCAACATACACATATAATTTATGTTGTTGTGCACATCTTTGGCATAGTACCGTTTCTATTGATATTTATAAATTTCATCTTTCAATAGTAATTTTTTAGTTTTTCATAATGTTGTTTATTTATTGATACTACAGCTGCTAGACGCTGGGTTTAATGCCCAACGATTCTTTACGATTTTCAAAATAAATTTACAAATAGCCTATGGAATATAAAAAATGTTTTTATCTAAATGAATCCTACTCTATGTTACTCTGGGATTGTGTAGTTTTTTTATTTAAAAAAATGTTTCAATTGGTTAAGTAGTTCCAGAGATTAACCCCCTACATACAACAAAGAAATAAATTTTAAGTCTTTATAATATTAGTATGGATATAAATACAAAACCAATTGATATATTATATATATTTTTATTATTATTATTATGACATAAAAATAAGTAATAGAAACAATTTTTAATTTTTTTTTGGAAATAAAATTTTCTTTAATATAGTTAGTTATTTTTTTTTATGTCTTTTATTTATTTTCCATTTAACCAGATGAGCCACAGCAACGCGTGGCCGGGTACAGCTAGTCGTTATATATTAGACTATAGAGGCTTACAAAGATTGTATAGTTTGTATCCTGCTGTCATGGATTTAGTGACGTTTTATCGCAACAATTATTTATATCACCCGCATTGTCAGCTCCAGTACTTAAAACAAGGATGAGGTGTGTGGACAATTAATACACTGATATCGTTATATATTAGACTATAGAGGCTTACAAAGATTGTGTAATAATTTGTATCCTGCTGTCATGGATTTAGTGACGTTTTATCGCAACAATTAATTATATCACCCGCATTGTCAGCTCCAGTACTTAAAACAAGGATGAGGTGTGTGGACAATTAATACACTGATATCGTTATATATTAGACTATAGAGGCTTACAAAGATTGTATAGTTTGTATCCTGCTGTCATGGATTTAGTGACGTTTTATCGCAACAATTATTTATATCACCCGCATTGTCAGCTCCAGTACTTAAAACAAGGATGAGGTGTGTGGACAATTAATACACTGATATCGTTATATATTAGACTATAGAGGCTTACAAAGATTGTATAGTTTGTATCCTGCTGTCATGGATTTAGTGACGTTTTATCGCTACAATTAATTATTTATATCACCCGCATTGTCAGCTCCAGTACTTAAAACAAGGATGAGGTGTGTGGAGACTTAATACACTGATATCGTTATACTAAATATCGTTATATATAAGACTATAGAGGCTTACAAAGATTGTATGATTTGTATCCTGCTGACATGGATTTAGTGACGTTTTAACGCTACAATTAATTATATCACCCGCATTGTCAGCTCCAGTACTTAAAACAAGGAAGAGGTGTGTTGACACTTAGCTCACTGATATCGTTATATTATAGAAGTTTACAAAGATTGTATGGCAATCTGTAACCTGCTGGTATGGATTTAGGAACCTTTTTACTCTACAAATTACACCTGCATTGTCAGCTGTGTAAACAAACATCAGTTTTGTTGAAAGTTGGTACACTAATCTCGTTATACTAATTACGCTGTGGAGGTTTATTGTAGAGAAAATCTGTTTTCAGCTGTCACAGATTGAGCTAAGTTCAACGCTACAAATTAATTACAAAACCTACAGTGTCAACTCTAAGACTAGATGTATTTTAACAAGATTTAATATCTTTATAGCATGTTCGGTGTTTATCTCATAGTTTATTTTCGTTTCAATAGCACATATAATTTTTTCCTTCCTTGTAAATTTGTTGTTTTTGCCTCAATAATTCGATAATTAACTTAAAATTTTGTATAATTCATGTGATATAATTTTCAAGACACATTAGTTTAAACAGAGACGTAAATATTGTGAGAAAAATATTAAGATACTAATTAAAATAACAGGAAATAAGTTACAATATTGAGAAAAACATAAGTACAATACTAAGTTACATCGGTTTTAAATCTAATCTAAATGACGGTTGTAAATGTATTTATAAAGAAAATAAATTCCATAATTTTTAAGCAGCATTTATCATAGTTTCGCTTGTTTGTTACCAACTTTCTAATATTGAAACATTCAATTTCCATTTAATTTATACCATTTAATTTTTGTTTTAAATCAAATTACTAATTAGTTCCTTAAATTTTGTAATCGTTAAAAAGATTAGATAATTTCTTACAATTTTTGGAGGACTTTCAGCACTACGAACCATTTCTAATCAATTGTAAAATGTTTATATGACGATTACAATTCCTTCCCTGGTCTTCAATAGGATCCAAACGAGAGATATTGCTATCACTAACTCCACAGATTTTATATGTTAGAAAATATTATCTAAAGTTCCGTCAAGAAATGACCTT
This sequence comes from Aphrophora alni, assembly GCA_963513935.1. NCBI lineage: Eukaryota > Metazoa > Arthropoda > Insecta > Hemiptera > Aphrophoridae > Aphrophora > Aphrophora alni. Next base: position 13,829,587 of record OY740778.1, read on the forward strand.
AAACCACCAATGAAAGTATTTGTGCCATAAAAGAAAACCCCTATAAACATCTTATTCTATCATCCCTATTAGTTTTAGGCGGTATATCACGAGACAGTTTCCAGTTATCACACTTATTGCCTATCTTAAGTTCAGCCATCTCTGTAAGAGATTCTTTATTGCTAAACTTAGTGGAAATGCCATTTCTTTGAAGATACTGAGACGCTTAACCCATAATGCAAAACGGTAAACGCTTATCGCCAAAACCCCTAATGTTAAATGATAAATGGTAACTTCTAATCTCCTAACTTTTAATAAAAAACGCCAAACGCTTAACGCTTAACGCTTAACTACTAATGTAAAATGCAAAATGCTTGTCGCCTTGTCATCAATGTAAAACGCAAAATACTTATCACTTAACCCATCACGAAAACGCAAAACGCTTATCATTTACCTTCTAATGTAAAACGCTAAACGCTTATCGCCAAAAACCCTAATGGTAAACGTTAAAAATAGCTTAACGCTCTACGCTTAGCTCCTAATGCAAAACGCTTATCGCATAACCTCCAATACAAATCGCTAAACATTTATCACCTAACCTTTTTTAGAAAACGCTAAACGCTGATCACTTAACCCCTTATTCCAAAACCTGAACGGTTATCGTTTCACTCTTAAAATACTAATCGCTTGTCGCCTAACTCTTAATAATGTAAAATGCAAAACGCTTATCACTTAACCCCAAACGAAGACCATAAACTCTTATTGTTAACCCCCTAACGTAAAACCCTAATCGCATATCGCCTAACCCACAAAACGCCGCTTATAGCCTAACTCTTATCCTAACCTAACATAAACGATAACGCTCGAACCTTGACGTTGAAGACTGAAGCTCAACGCTTGACCCTTGAAGCTTGACAATTAAGTCATGAAGATATACGCACTAAACTTTGCTCATGACATTTTACGTTTTACCCTTGACGTTTTATCCTATCATCCTTGTTTAACTCTTCAGAATATCTTCCTCTAATTCACGTTCAGTCTCCCATATATTAATAATTACACTACGAATTCTATGATCTTTTAGTAAGACTCCTTTCACAATAAGATACATTTGCAATTGGCACTTTGCCTTATGGAAATCTCCCCCCCCCCATATCCACAAGTTGCCCCCCCCTTAACAGGGTTTCGAAGAATAACCAAAGATAAAACATTAGTCTGCACTTTTCTTTATACAAACCGTGAATAGCCGGTTAAAGCTACTCAATTTTTTTTCCAAATTTATAAACTCTTTAGACAAAAATTGCATTTAATACAGAAATGGTTTCATGTATTTCTTTTTAAATTGAAGCGAATTTTTATATACGGACTATTGTTAGAACGTTGTCATTATAACATTCTTGTTACCCCCCCCCCCCCCGTCCCATCAAAATGAAGAAACTTGTATTATGAGAAACATTAAAAATAAATCCTTTTTTAAATTCAGATTTAGCAATCATTGATTTATATTCCTCTGAGGATGGTATCTATTTTACCGAAATGTACATAAGGGGTTTTTTTTTAACTTTTTAATGTTAATTCTGTTAGTATTTTATTTGTGGTTTGGGTTAATAATTCTTTCATATTTTTAAATAGGTTATGTTTATATTTTATTAATTTTATTTAACCTAGTAATTATGGAATAATAATTTGAATTTGCCCCTAACCACAATCACTGGAACTTAATAAAACACAATTATCTGATTGATTGTTCTTTAATAATTATATCCACTTAATGCCCTTGCATTAGGGCATTAAGTGGATATAATTAATAAAGAACAATCAATCTAATAAAGAACAATCAATCAGATAATTGTGTTTTATTAAGTTCCAGTGATTGTGGTTAGGGGCAAATTCAAATTATTATTGTGAATTTCACCACAGTGCTCAACAAGATTGTATCCTAATTATGGAATGTTTTAAAAATAAATTGGAACAACTTTAAAGTGTTGAATACCTTTGGACTTAGAAAAGCTGTTTCAGATCTAAGTAGAACAAATTGACTTAGTAATTGAAAAGATTTTATGTCGTGAGGTTTATAGAGTAATAATTTGTTTCTATTCGCAAAAACTGAAAATATAATTATGTTTACAAATTACAAAAATATGAATTGATTTTCTCCTATTACTGATTGGAGAAAATTATTGAAAAAAAGAAATTACAAATAAATAATTATTTTATCATATACAGTTTTTTTTTTCCTTTTTATTTTTAACACAGTTAATATTGCTATACTGGAAGTACTTTACTCTGTAAATCAGAAATTATATTTGGTTAGTTAAGTATTTACGTACCCTTTTATGAAAATATATATTTGGTAATTAGTCACTGTTATTATGTATGTTAGAATAATATATTATTGCTTAAAAATAAAAACAACATAAAAAAAGAAAAAGACTATACTAAAATGAAAAAAAAATAAGAACTGATTACCAATAACCAATTGAACAATATTTTATCTGTAAACACATATTATAACAAATTAATATGTTTACAGATAAAATAATAAACAAATAAACAAGTAAATGTAATAAATTATGTAAACTATAAAGAGGAAAATCGGCTGTTTTGAGACTTCAAAAGGAAAATCGGTTGTTTTGAGACTTCCAAAAAGGATCAGGTTAGTATACAATTAACGTACTAATATTGTTGCAGTAATTATATTGAGGGGAGGGAGGGTACAAAGATTTTAAGGGAATCTGTCACCTGCTGTCATGGATTTAGCAAAGTTATTACGCTACAAAGTAATTACATCACATACATTGTCAGCTCCAAAACAGGATGTAACTTAGCATCATTTAACAATTTCACATCTTGTTTAGTAATAAATTGTTATTTAAATAATATTTAAAGATTATAAATTTCATTACTCGTCTATGTAAATTTTTATTCGATATATAACATCAACTTTAGTGTAATAATAATAGATGGTTTTTATTTCATTTCGAAATACATTAAATTCATACCTTCAATATAATAGACAGTACTCATGGTCAGAAGACAGTTACAAGTCTCAGCAAAGCAGAGTCCAATCCGCTTGAACTCAAGTCATGGGCACTACATACAATATACACAGCCTACCCATCGCATGAGTGGCTTCACATCTACACCGATGGCTCCCACATAGAAACTAAAGGAGCTGGAGCTGGATGGCACTGTCTACTATTTGAAGGGGTCACTGCTGCGGGACTACATTCTACCAACTAAGACGGAGAAGTACGCGCCATCTATGAAGCTTCTACAACTCTACGTAAACTAACCCTACCAGCTCAAAAATCCACATTTTTCATTGACTCTCAGTCAGCAATTTTAGCGTTGAGCAGCGACAGCCCCATTGATTGCCTCCACACCGTCCAGTGCCGTGAACAGCTTGCAGAACTCATCAGCTCTGGATGAACAATAACGTTGCAGTGGGACCCAAGCCACGTCGGAGTTCCGGGAAACGAGCGAGCAGACAACTTAGCCAAGCAAGGCGCTGAATCCACCCAACCTGACAACCCCACAACTATGAGAGCAGCAAACAACAAAATCACGACCACCATAAACAGGTTTTCCACCAATTACCTGAAGGAGCAAAGTATGGGGAAGACCTGGGAATGTCTCGCCTCCGATGGACCAATATCAAGCCGACTGGAGAGATCGACTGCCGTTGCTCTCTTTAGAACAACGACTGGGCACGACTATCTTCAGGCCCATCTGCACAGAATCGGCCTTACCCCAAATGACTGCTGTCCTCTCTGCCAGTCCTCCTGGATGGACGCCCTTCATCTTATGACATGCACCAACCTCACGAACATGCCCGATGACGTCGCAACACGCTACTGGGATGCTCGTCGTCTAATGGCCGAACTGCCAAGGACGGATGGCGTTGGATAAAGTAAAGTAAAGTAAGAAAACAGTTGGAGAAGTTGCTACTACAAAATAGTGTGTCTTATCAACATTGACAATATAAATGGAAACTTTGAAAACGTGATACAATTACAGCAAAATTAAAAAATGAGATATCAACAGCAAAAATGATAGTATCACTATATAGCAGCAAACAATTAAACATTAACAAACGTATGTAATTCAAAATAATAACCATCACTCCACAAAGATGGATGAAACATAACAAATAAAGCAAATAACACTATGCTAGATAATACAAAATAAATTTTTGTGTAGTACATATTATAATATTTATAAGAAATTTTTTCTGAAATAGTGAAGGAATTAAAAATTATAACTAAAATGCAGAATATAAGTTGTTAACGAAATTTATTTAAAGTTAAATACTTTGTGCATCGGTTTTTATTTTCATCTAGATGTGAAATCAAATTCCTAAATTTGTACGTTGGGATTATTGTTCGTTTTTACTAGCTTTCGACTCTTGCAACATCCGATTTCCATCTAGTTGATGCACAGTGTTGTTTAGAATAAAATAACAAGTTAGTTGGATACAATTTTTATATTGGAAGTTTCACTAGGGGGGGGGGTGGAACTGTTTACGTACATTTTATCTCTTTAGGGGGTCTTTCTACAGTATGACTCAATTTAATCTATTGTAAAATGTTATACTGCATATAAGAATTTCTCCCAGATCTCCCATGAAAGACTTTTGGATCAGTAATTTTACAGTCTTTACAAAAATTATTTAATAAAAACGCAATTCCTAAATTTGCAAATGGGATTATTGGTGGCTTTTATCGTCTTACAGTTACTCTACAGTAACAACATCTGTTTTAAATCATTTTGTAACACATTGTTTTTAAAAATCAAACTACAAAATAGTTGTATATCATTGTAAGATTCAATGTGGAGGTTAAGAAAATTAAAAAAAATTTCAATCACATTTATAAGGATTTCTTCACCTCCAGGTGTTTATGACCTATTCTTTAATAACATCAAACTAAAAATACCTTGCAATCAGCAACTTTAGACGCTACAAATACTAAATTATGTGCAATGAATCGTTCAGAATACGCCTCACACATTTTCAGTGGTATCAAAACTATGACCAGAATCTAATAAATGGTTGGCAAAATTTGAATCTGTTTTACAATACTTCCAACAATGTACAAGTTCTTTAATTATAATTTAAAAGGATCTACCTATTTGACCTATGTATTCACTATTGCATTCATTACAATTTACTCTGCATACACCACTATTATCTAATAGCTCTCTTTTGTCTTTATTATTAAGTAGCAACTTCCCTGGATTACTACTAAAATAAAAACCAATTTTTAAATCTTTTTATTTGTTACTAAACGCCCTACCTTATAAGTAATACCTATGAATTATTGTATCTTACAATTTTTATTTTATTCCCAACATCTAATTTGAAAATCATGTTTTTAATCACTATTTTCTGTTTTTTTTTTTTTTTTTTTAAATAAAATAATATCTATGAATTCAAATTTGAATCCATTATTTAACGCAATTTCTTTAATTGAATTCAATTCTATGTGAAATTATCTTTGTTTTTACCATTAAAACATCTGATATTTTCTAATAAATGAACATTTTGACTACATTATTAAATCTTGCATACAGACTAGGATTGTGTCTAGTGTAAGGGGCGTGTCCTCCCTTCTACTTGTTCCCCTAGCCTGACTTGACGGTACAATCCATTCCAAGAAAACTAAGTACACAAATTACTTCTTAGCTACATTTAATTCTTAAAGTTACAATTTCAAGACAGACTTTGTAAACGTTTTATTCTTATTTACACCGATAAAAGAAACGAAAGTAGAGTACACGTTTACACAGAATAATTTAAGGTCCATATTTTTTTATTGGGGTTATACCGCTGAAAGTAAACGCAACAAACAAAGAGTGGGGCCAGTCTTTTCCTCTCCACCCCAGACCTATTCCTAGAGAATACTGTACTTAATTAATGCGACTCCCGGTAATATTGTGATTACTAACATGCTTATGGGCGACATGTCGAAAAAAAATTTCGGCTTACTGAAATAATGAATTGTGAAGATCAGTAAAAAATCCGAACTCAAGTTTTGTATACCAATCTCACCCTATAATTCGCATTCTGTTTAAGTAATTAATAATTCAAAAATTGTTTGGTTTGTTTTAGTAAACATTTTAGTTTCTTTTTTAATGAAATATTTTGAGTAAAACGTAGACTAAATCAAATGTAAAGTTACGTTTTCAAGTTTAAACCCGGGTTAAATTGGATTATGTTTCAATAACAAGATAAAAGCTTCCCGAAGAAACGTTATTGTTCCAATCAATTTTCTTTCTCTTTCCCTCTAAGTGCACTTTTTAATAAAACTTTTACATTTTACAAAGATAACTTTAGACAGTTAATTTTATATTAAGAACAAGACTGAAACATCTCTTGGTAATTGGCTTTTGTTTAATCGGGTCACGTAAAAATGATAACATCAATATTCGTCTAAAAACTAATGAGATTAATTGTTTATATCGATTTATTGCCAACTTAACTACAAATAACATTCATATTTTTTTTTATTATTTCCGTTACAAAACCAACGTCTGATTGATTTATTGAAAGTCTACGTCTTCAACTTGTTAGTCACATCCAATATGGCGACCACGAAGTTGGTTTGGAGTTTTTGAACATGAAATAATCGCGAGGGGTAAGATCAAGTGACGGTACCTCGCAAATTGAAAAGGTCAAAAGTTATACCACGTTAAAAAAGGTAGTTTTTGGAATATTGTCTGTCTGTCGTAAGTTTGGTGTTCTACAGCCCAAAATCTGGGAACGTGATTAATCAAATTTGGTGTATGGGTTTATAATTATTAACCACATCTAGAGACGTACTTTTCTCTTTAATTATAACCTCTGCCCCCCCCCGCCTTTCTCCATCTCTCTCCTTCTTTCTCTAAGTGTATTTTTTAATGAAAATTCTACATTTTTGAAAGCTTCACTTTGTTTTTTAACATAAACCTACTTTAGCACTATTTGTTGGTAATTAGCTTTCATTTTATCCAAGCTTCACAAATAACGCAATACTATAAACACAAACATACCCCCCCCCCCACACACACACACATATATATATAATATATATATATATATATATATATGCCTCAATATTGTATTGAATTGACTCAATTTAATGGCTTCGCACTCAGCACACATATCATTCTTTTAAACATGATTATTGGTTTAAATTTTTTTTTTTTTAATTCAAAAAGTATTTTTGTTCTAGGTAAATCTTAGGCGTTGTAGACGACTACTAAAAAATTATTAGTTTCATTTTATTGTCAGTAATTCGGTTATACTTTCATCTAGAGAAAATATATAAAAGCAGTTTTGTTTGTCACTAAAAAAGGAACCTTTTTTACGTCTTTTGAATTTGTTGTGATGTTAATGGTTTTCGAAATATTCAACATTAAATATTCTAAATACCCGCCAATTAAAAATACACTAAATACAGTGTACTTTATTTTCGGTACACATACAAAACGTAACATACGAAATTCTTATACCAAGTAATAATTTCTAAAAAATAGTAGATGTCTGGAAAAGTAAGCATTTTCTGAAAAAAAAATCAACAGAATCCTTTCCTATCAGATAGGTTTCTAACAGGTACCTATCATACGGGGCATCCTGTATAATGCGTGTACCGAATCTTCTCTTATCTACTTTCAACGATATAGTGTTTTGGGTAAAAACACAAAATGGTCTATAGTAAAAAACGCTACGTTTCAAGACATATGTTCATGTAGAACTTTCCCTTTACTTTTAGCCGTAGAATATTTTTTTAAAATAATAATGCAATTTTGAATCACCCGTTATACAACATATGTATAAATCATATTTAGGCTTAGTTTGGATAACAAATTAAACAATGACAGAGCAGAAAATAAACAGTCTATATTTGCCCAATTGTTAATTAATGAACTTATTGATTATTGTGATGAATAAAGTATGAATATCAACGTTGTTTAATTGTAAATCGTTTGTGAACGTGTCGATTTTACGATTTTTCTTGGCTGATTTTGAGTAAGCATTATATTGGCATTTATATTTGCTGCCTAACATTAAAATTTGAACAATATTAATTACACTTGATTTAAGTCAACGTATAAAGTAGGAAATAAATCAATAAAGGCTTTACAACACAAACTCCTCAGCAATGTAAGAGCAATATAGCCTAGGTCTAGTTACTTGAAATTTATACAATTCAGAACATCAGCAAAAAAAAAGCAATTTTAAAATGAACACTAAATAAAACATTTAAAAATCACAATACATTTTACACAAACACGATCGTTACTATAATTTACACTATTTATAACCACTAAACTAAAATATAACCGGTTGCACTATCACCGACTGCAGATATAAAACTATGCTAGTATACTAATTGAAAGTAAAGTTTTTGTGAACTGTGATTTGAAAATTGAAAAATGGGAAGCTAACATCAGGACAAACAAATCACTAGTGACTGTATATGAACAAAGGAAAACCCCAAACCACAAAATAACACAACTGCACAAAACTGTATAACGCGTTTAAATTACCTTATGTACACTTCGATAGCTCTGCTATCATCTTCAGAGGTACACTACACTCTGAATATGTACCTCTGAAGATGATAGTAGAGCTATCGAAATGTACTTAAGCTAATATAAACGTATTATACAGTTTTGTGTAGTTGTGTTATTTTGTGGTTTGGGGTTTTTCCTTGTTCAACATCAGGACAGTTCATTTTACACATAAAATATTTAAAAAGACGATTTCAAATTATATAGATCACTCTATAGAAGGAACATTAACTATAAGTAACTTCAAAGTGTTCGGGGCTTTATGTATCTAGGATCCCTTCTGAGAAGCAAAAATAAAATCTCAAATGAAATTTTTAAAAAAAATGTAAATTAGTGTTATTTTGTAATCCAACACATCTTCCAGTCCAAACATTTTTTTAAAAACAAGAATTTATAAATTCATGTTAAAGTCAGTTGTATTATATACACCCGAAATTCGGACGATGATAAAAACTCAAGATTCTGAAATGCGAGAAGAAGATTCTATGGTCGAGTTGATGGAATATGGCAGAGTTGTGAAACTGTATAGCTGTTTTTATGGAGCTGAATATAGTTACAATTATTAAACAAGGAAGGGTCAGATGCGCAGGGGAATGATCAGATGTGCAGATACAAAGAATTCGGGGAAATAGAGCAGTGAAGGTGTTCCTCGCCACGCTTAAGAGAAGAGGACATAAGGAACACCCAGTAAAGATGGATGAAAGATGTGGAGGAGAATCTTAGGAAGTTGAAGGTAGAAGATGGAGAAGGAAATCGAAGGAGAAACTAGGTTAGGTTTTATAGTAAGATGTCACCAATGAATTGATGTCACTGTGGCTTTATCAGGAATAGTAAATAGCAACAACTGTAGATGTGATTGTTTATCAAATTTTATATCTTAGTTAAGCCCCTCTCCCTTTAGAAAAATATACGAGTAAAACATGTGTTTTATGAGAAACGTTTTAAATTAATGTTGAATTATGACAGATGATCCACAGAGAATCACTTATAGTGAGTACGGAAATCGCAATCCAGAGGTACGTGGTTGGATCTCCACCTTTTTTTAAGTAGTGATGGGTTTCATCATTGATGTAAGTCAAAGTTGCTTAGCTTATTTAAGTAGTGTTGGGTTTCATCATTGATGTAAGACAAAGTTTCTTAGCTTATTTAAGTAGTGTTGGGTTTCATCATTTATGTAAGACAAAGTTTCTTAGCTTATTTAAGTAGTGTTGGGTTTCATCATTGATGTAAGACAAGGTTTCTTAGCTTATTTAAGTAGTGTTGGGTTTCATCATTGATGTAAGACAAAGTTTCTTACCTTTTTTAAGTAGTGTTGGGTTTCATCATTGATGTAAGACAAGGTTTCTTAGCTTATTTAAGTAGTGTTGGGTTTCATCATTGATGTAAGACAAAGTTTCTTAGCTTATTTAAGTAGTGTTGGGTTTCATCATTGATGTAAGACAAAGTTTCTTAGCTTTTTTAAGTAGTGTTGGGTTTCATCATTGATGTAAGACAAAGTTTCTTAGCTTATTTAAGTAGTGTTGGGTTTCATCATTGATGTAAGACAAAGTTTCTTAGCTTATTTAAGTAGTGATGGGTTTCACCATTGATGTAAGACAAAGTTTCTTAGCTTATTTAAGTAGTGTTGGGTTTCATCATTGATGTAAGACAAAGTTTCTTAGCTTATTTAAGTAGTGATGGGTTTCGCCATTGATGTAAGACAAAGTTTCTTAGCTTATTTAAGTAGTGTTGGGTTTCATCATTGATGTAAGACAAAGTTTCTTAGCTTATTTTGTTCCACTTCATCACGTGACCTCTTTTTATTTTTACGGGTTTCAGATCTTTTATCACATCATCAGAAATCTCACTTGGTCATCTGAGGTCGTCACTACATTAAAATAAATTAAACAGATTACAACACAAACTCATTTAAGGACAGTTTATAGGTGCTCATCATTTGGCTATCGAACAACTGTCAATTAGTTATCGCTCGCACTTTACGGGGGTAAATTGACAGTTGCTGTTCTTTAGCCAAATGAATACACTATTCCTATAAGGTCTGTTCCTATATCAACTCTTTTTCTCTTCAAACCAAAACGCTAAATTCGAATAGTATGTCTTTGTTTATGTTCTTCTCTTCCTTTTTTATAAGGCGATGGCGGAGAGATTTTTCGGCACTTTAAACAACAAGATAATCATAAAACACACTTACAAATAGCCTGTTTTCGATATTTATTTTACCAAAATAACATAGGCGCTATAACCTACTAACCATGATTGAAAAATTAAATATTCCACCTTGTTGAGTATCTTAATACTTATAAAAGCTGTTTTTAGATCTAGTACAAATTGACTCACCACTTCAAAAGGTTTTTATATCGCGAGTTTTATAGAGTTCTAATTACTTTCTTTTCACGATGGAAATATAATTATGCATTCATAAAATATGAATAGATTTAAATTCATTTAGTCAGTGGAGAAAAAAGTTAATGTAGAAGGAATTAATTATAAGCACGATGGATAGGGTGTAAAAAGTTGTGTTTTTAATACAAACTTTTGTAATGTTTGTATTACTAGTTGTATTTTATTGGTTAAGTTTTAAAGTTGTTATAAAAATAAGGTGTAATATTTTTGAAGGAGATAATGGAAGGGATTGTAATAGCAAATAAATGTTATATAGGGCTATATGACACATTGCTGTGTATTCAAACTTGTTGCAATCTTACCACTAGATAACTAACTTCGAAACTCAATAACAGAACACGTAATTTCTCAAAATCAACCCTATTGATTTCGTTCAAATTTTAGTGAAATGTGAAGACATAACCTAACCACCTAACCTAAACTAATCTAACATTAACCACTATTGTTAAAAGCTCAGATTCAATTTAATACGATTTACTCTGAGGTGTGTTTATAGCATAATCAAAGCAAGCTTTGGTCCTTATTTAATTATATAAATATTTCATTCAAAAACGGCGTTAGTTTTTCATTTTCAGTTTTTGATGAACAACTACTTACTTGTCATTTTTTGTAATGATTAGTTTTGGTTTTGTATTATTTGATTTTGGAGATGAGTAGAGAAAGTTTGTCCATTGTTTATGCATCAACTGTTATAGTCAGTTTTTTCTTTGAGGTTAGTAATTATAAAACAAAACAAAAAAGTTCTAATCTTAAACGAAAGCTTTGGGTTCGACAATACTTTCTTTTAATAATTTGTACTTTTTACTCTGTACTGCAACATTTTATATTTCAAGAACAGCTAAGATTCACCCTTCTTACTAACACCAACCCCTTAAGGTCCCTCCCTCATTAGCTAATGATTCCAGTAAGAAACTCATGGACTCCAGAATATTTTACACCCTACTCTTTGTATAATAATACAAAACAGAAGTCTATAAGGAAACATTGAATTATATCACTCAAAATCATTTATCTTTATTATTAGTTGGTAATGTTTAGATTCCTTTGTTTTTAAGCGGTTTGAAGCTGTTCTTTTGTTAACATTTTACAAGTACTTGGAATTATATTCTAATACTTTACATTTGTAGTAGAACGTTGATAATTGATTTGTGTACATTTTTCTTTGTCTTCATTTTTTCTGATGCGTTTCGACTCCAATAGGCTTCTTTAAAAAGTCTATTTCGCTAAAATCAGTAACAACAACCTTCGCAGGGATAAAATTTATAATATGAGAAAGAGCTTCAACTCACTACGCTTGTATCGGCATTGCTGGATCTTGTAACTAAGCGAATATCAAATTCCTTCCGAAGTCAGGGCTCGAAATTACATTTTTACAAAAACATCACTATTTTTTTTCTAAAGATTTAATCTAATTGAGTGTGATGATATAAGTTAAAAAAACAAACGAGATAAAAATATAAAGCTATTTTAAATTAACTCTAATTTGACATTTTGAATGCGATTTTTCCGAATTTCTATATGGTTCTAAATGAGTACACTGTATGCACAATATACCAAATTTTATGGTAATATATTAATTTATATAACCACTATCATGCGTAAGTACAACAACGTTTACAAACACACAACATATCGAAAATAACTTTTCTTTTGAAAATGGTTTTTGAATGGTTTCTGGAAAGACCTATCAAGGAGCTGCAGTTTGTGGGTAGTGTAGTGCAGGAAACTTAACATGTAGTATTTGTGTTTCCTAGCAATCGAAAGTACATCAAGCTCCTCGTGTATGCGATGACCGTCCATGAGGAGCAAAACTGGATCCTCTTGTTTAAGTTTTGTAAAAGATACGAAGTTTAACTTGTGTAAGTTTTGTAAAAGATACATCTGCATCCACTTCAAGAAAGCCTCGGTCGGCATCCATCCGCTAGTCGTTGGGAAGCACGACTCCCAGCTGGAGCACCAATCATGAGTCGATCATTTATCTTTTTCTTTGAAAAATAAAAACCTGTGGTATAATCTGTTCAGTCGCACTCTTGTTGAACATAAAAGTAACATTACGATCCCGTTCTCCTGGTATCATTTTTCCAATTTTTCGCTTCCCTTTAATTGTAATATCCTTGCCATTATCATTCACTCCGGTTTCACGACCGTTGAATTTTCTTGAGGGCCGAAATCAGTGCTCGTATACAAAACTTTTAGTTGGTTGAAAAATTGATCAACCTGTGGCTTTTTAAACCCGACACAGCTCATTAAACTTATGGACTGTGGATTTTTGTAAGTTATTTCTGGATGCCTCTTCATAATATGTAAATAGGTGTATTTAGATGCTATTTTATTCTTCTAGGTAAACCTATGACGCAGTTTTTGATTTTCTGTCTAATCATTTGCTAACTTTAAAAAGTCTATCTTAGCTTGTGGCATTTAACCTTGAATCTAACTGTGTCATGTGTGCTACACATATGCTAACTTTAAAAACTCCATCTTTACTAGTGGCATTTAACCTTGAATCAAACTGCTAACTTTAAAAACTCTACCTTAGCTAGTGTCAATTAACCTTGAATCTAACTGTGTCATGTTTGATCACATATGGTAAATTTAAAAACTCTACCTTAGCTAGTGGCATTTAACCTTGAATCTAACTATTTTATTTGTGCAACACACATGTTAACTTTACATACTCAACCTTAGCTAGTGGCATTTAACCTTGAATCTAACTATGTCATGTGTGCTACACACATGTTAACTTTAAATACTCTACTTTAGCTAGTGGCAAATAACCTTGTATCTAACTGTGTCATGAGTGCTCGCATATGTTAACTTTAAATACTCTACCTTAGCTAGTGGTATTTAACCTTGAATCTAACTACGCCATGTGTGCTACACACATGTTAACTTTAAATACTCTACCTTAGTTAGTGGCATTTAACCTTGAATCTAACTATGTCATGTGTGCTACACACATGTTAACTTTAAATACTCTACCTTAGCTAGTGACATTTAACCTTGAATATACCTGTGTAATGTGATTCACATATGCTAACTTTAATTACTCTACCTTGGCTATTGGAATTTAAACTTGAAACTAACTGAGTCATGAGTGCTCACTAATTGTAACTTTAAAAACTCCATCTTTACTAGTGGAACCTTGAATCAAACTCCCAACTTTAAAAAATCTACCTTAGATAATAGTATATAATCTTATATCTAACTCTACCATGTGTGCTACACATATGTTAACTTTAATTACTCTACATTAGCTAATGGTATTTAACCTTGAATTTAACTATGTCATTTGTACTACACGCATGTTAACTTTAATTACTCTACCTTAGCTAGTGGTATTTAACCTTGAATCTAACTATGTCGTGTGTTACACACATGTTAACTTTAAATACTCTACCTTAGCCAGTGACATTTAACCTTGAATCTAACTGTGTCATATAGCTCACTTATGCTAACTTTAATTACTCTACCTTAGCTAGTGGCATTTAACCTTGAATTTAACTCTGTCATGAGTGCTCACATATGGTAACTTTAAAAACCCTACCTTAGCTAGTGGCATTTAACCTGAATCTAACTGCTAACTTTAAAAAATCTACCTTAGCTAGTGGTATTTAACCTTGAATCTAACTGTGTCATGTGGCTCACATAAGCTAACTTTAATTACTCTACCTTAGCTAGTGGCATTTAACCTTGAATTTAACTCTGTCATGAGTGCTCACATATGGTATCTTTAAAAACTCTATCTTAGCTAGTTGCATTTAACCTTGAATCTAACTGTGTCATAAGTGCTACATATGGTAACTTTAAAAACCCTACCTTACCTAGTGGCATTTAAACTGAATCTAACTGTTAACTTTAATTACTCTACCTTAGCTAGTGGCATTTAACCTTGAATATAACTATGTCATGTGTGCTACAAGTATTTCCTAAACTTTCATCAAACGTTGGTTTAAAATACCCCATCTTTGGTTTCATATCAGTATGTTGGTTCCCTACAACGGATTTTATACTCCTTTGCATTGTAGTTCTGAATACATTAAAATGATCATCAATAGCCCATTCGATCATTTGACTTTCCAAAACACTTGAAACAGCCTGCTTTATGGCTATCTCAGACCGTTTCTGAAGACTATTGCCATCTTGCTTCTTCTTGAACTTTAGCATGTCCTAGAAACAAATACGGTTTACTGATAAGGCCCATACCAAACGACTAAGGTATGGCCCATACCACCCAACCGACAATGCACAATCAAACTTGGAGGTAACAGAAATAGGCTAGGTTAGGAATGTTTCATCATTACACTGTACTGTGCATTAAACTATTAAACAATTAATACTAATATAATAGTTTTACTTCTTACCTTTAGCAGTAAAGAGACGTGCTGAAAATTACGCGGAGAAACAGCATCAACACTTAAAACCAACAAACATTTTATTCACAACATAACCTCAACAGTCACTTTCACCCAGTTGTGGCAAATGCTTTCATGTAGGCACTACTTGCCACTACTACCTAGCGGTAACTGAGAGAAACGATAGTTTTAATTTTCTCCACATGATATCAGCACTTGATGGATGGACTTGCGTATGACACATTAACTCCGCCCATTCTAGTAGAGCAGGACACGCCTTCCCACGCCTTTTAATCTACATTTTAAATTTAATTATTACATTTAAATATGGCAGCTATAAATCGACACTTGTCGAATAGTAACTTTCAATATCTACCTAAGTTTTTTTTTTCTTTTTCCAAATAACTAAACTCAACAATTCTACCATTTATACAACTTATATTTCTGTAATGGTTGTACAGTGGAATCGTTTTAGCTGCTCCATTGGGAGACAGTGCTGAGAACAACAAAAACTCCAGCCTCTTAGATTGACGTCAAAATATTTATCACAAAAAATAAATAAATAACACCCTTACACAATACTCAAATCTCAGCCTATAGCTTGTGGGGAAGGAGATTTA
Organism: Aphrophora alni; assembly: GCA_963513935.1. Lineage (NCBI taxonomy): Eukaryota > Metazoa > Arthropoda > Insecta > Hemiptera > Aphrophoridae > Aphrophora > Aphrophora alni. Next base: position 13,845,497 of record OY740778.1, read on the forward strand.
AAGAGGTTTATGTTTGTAGAAGGATTGACTCAAATTAATTTTCCTATAAAAATTTGGAACTTAGATTCTCGTCACTTTTAGGCCTACTGGTAAAGCAGCTCTTTTGTAGTCTATGTAACATATTTTGACAATTTTTTATAGTACTTATGATTTCTAATATTCTCTATTGTTTTCTTTGTTATACGTTGAGGTATTTATGCTAACTCAAAGGAATAAGGAATTGTATTTATTTAAAAGTAATAATAATAAAATAAAAAAGGGAAACCTTAAGAAGGAAGAAAGAAAATTTTTTTAAAGTATCTGTTATTTCATTTTGAATCATTTTTTACATAATTTGTACTGTATTTTTTTTGCTATGTTGGCCTATTTTAGGAATTGTATTTTTAAAAAACAGTGTTGTTTGGTTCCAATTATATTAAATGTTGAGCTTGACTTATGAGAAAAACTATACAGTATAACAAACACACAGAACACAATTCTCATAAAAAATACGCCTAAGTATCAGACGCGTTTCAACGACAAGGTCGTCCTCTTCAGTGATACACCAGCTACAACTTGTGGTTTGGTTGGTGTAGCTGGTGTATCACTGAAGAGGACGACCTTGTCGTTGAAACGCATCTGATTCTTAGGCATATTTTTTATGAGAATTGTGTTCTGTGTGTTTGTTATACTGTTCCAATTATGTTTTGTATAGTTTGGTGAATAAGGTTAATACTGTGTTAGTTCAATTTTTGAAGGATATCCTATTTTTCTGTAGAAAGTCACAGTGTACTAATTTTAACTTTCTCTGATAAACTTAGTATAGGAAACGTGAATCAAAAGTGTGTCTGTTTTTTGTTTGTGGATATATGCGTTTGAAATTGTGAACTCCAGATGTGGATTGATACTTGTCTGTTATACAAACCACACGAGCTGATTAATTTAGATTGGAAGTTGGGCATGTTATGACCATATCCCCACAAGTAGGTACTTCCTTTTTCTTTTAGTGGTAGCCATCATAAGACAAAACGAAAATGAAAAGCTTTTTCAATATTGGCTAAAGAAGGAAGTTTTGGTCGTATAGTATCTCCCGAACCTAAATTTTGAGTTCCTGTTACAAGGTCGCTTCTTCTTCTTACAATAAATTTACTTTTTGTCTTTTTCCAGCTCCATTTTACCTTAAATTTGGTCTTTTTAGTTACTCCTTAAAGTGTGATTGTCGGCTATATAACGGCTACCCTTTCCACTATATTTGAGTTATGGCATTTGGGCGCTACATAACTGTATATTTTTAAGTTTTGTGCTTACTGTGAAAACCCTTTAATTTTTTTTTTGATCTTTATGAAAAACTCTCCTTTTCCATAAATTTGTATGTTTTAGTCTTACCTTAACTCCCCCATTGAAAGTTAGATTTTGTATCATTTCAATTGTCTAAAGATCCTTCAAACTTCAGAGTTCATTTTGTCGCAGCTTCTTCCAAAATTTTTAGTTAAGACAGTTTCCCAATTCCTTAAATTGTAAACCTTTCTTATGGTAGCTCCCATAGTTTCAGTATCTGTCTTATGAAAAAAATGGGAGTATAAGGATGGAGGAGCGTTGCGGAGAATAGAGGTGTATGGAGACGGGATGCATTGCAGATTGGGGAGAGGGGAGGAATACCATTCCTCTCCGGTATTGTTTGAGTGAATGTCATATCTCTTATCTGACACAGGCATGTCAATCTCTGTAAAATGTGAAGCGTCTATCTAAATTGACTGCTGGATTCAATTAGAGCAATGAAGCATGTGTCTTATCAAAGGTGGAACAATAACTACATCACTGTCTTGAAACTGTCAGCATCTCTCTGAAACTACTAGACAGGTACTAACATAACATGTCATTGTATACTTTTTCAACAAGTTAATTATTACGATGACTTTGAGACAACAGTAATTGTATGAAGTATATAGTAACATGAAATTTGATACATGTGACTATATTGTGCTCCAAAAGAACTGGAGAGGAAAAATTGTATAGAATTCTATTGAAATTCAAAAAATCAACTTAAAAATAGCGGCCATTTTAAACAGCTATTGTTTATATCTTGTGTGTTGTTTAACACACTAAATTAGACACAAATTTGTAATTTTCTGTTCTGTATATGGTGGTACCAATCTCATCTTTATACGATGACAAATAGCAAAGTTATTTAGAAAAATAATTTCCTAATCCTCTAAAAAAAACGTAATATCACGTTTTGATTACCAGCTACAGAACTGACTTATTGACTCTTTACTTTTCTATTCTTATTTATTTAGTTTTGGGATGAGAAAGTTTGTGCAATGCTTTGCCATTGATTATTTAATTTCCATAAGAACGACGTTGATTATTTGGTTTTCAACGGTATTTTCTATTGCATTTTTATAAGGCAATAAAATCCAAACATCAAATATTCTCTGAAGTTGCAAATTTTCTTTCTCTTGTATAATATTGGATTTGACGTGAATACTTAATTTGTATTCTAGTCTGTTATAAAATGAAATGACAAGATATTGTTATGCAATGTATAAAGGATAACTCGCAGAAGCGAATGTCTTGCTTTATTAAGAAACAAAAGATGTTATTCGATCATAGAAAATGAAGACGTTAGTGTTACAACCGTCAAAAAGTCAAGCCCACTTCTATAATTTGAGAAACTATTATTATAGAGGGAAATTTATAAACTCTATAAAAAAATAATAAAACAGTAGTAATTATAGTTATTAAGGTTAGTGTATATTTACCTCTGAAGATGATAGCCGTACTATAGAAATGTACATAAGTTAGAATAAAGATAACTGTACAGTCTTACTGTTGTTAATGTTTTGTTGAGGTTTTGGAAAATTTTCTTTAATTGTATATTCACCTCATTGTTCTGGTGATTAATATGAAATAAAGAAGGGAAAATAATTAAAACATAACTTTAAAACAGTAATTATTAATAAATAACTCTTTAATGTATGCACATTTACCACTTAGTCAGTATACGACGTATACTGACTAAGTGGTAAATATGCATACATTAAAGAGTATACAAACAAATAAACTTTGTTAATCGTAAAAAAATGCGACATCCTTTTTTGACTGTTATATTCAACACTCCATCCGTTCGTCGATGTTGTCTACTTCTGTATCTTATTACTCGTATATCAAATTTTCTTGGTGGGCTAGTTAAGGATTGAAATTACATTTTTTACAATAACTTTTTTCACAATAAACAAATGTCGATGTCTAGACGATTACGAAACTTCCTATACTTGGGGTAATTTTGAAAAAAATCAAAACGAAAACTACTTCTGCTGGGATTAATATTTTTTAAATTACTCACATATCGAATTGTATTAAATTTACGAACAAATTAGTGTTTGTCCCATATTAATCAAAACAGTCTGAATTATTAATAATTTAATTTTACGACAAGCTTGCAATTACTAGTCTAATGATTAAATCGTGTAATTGTTTCGACGTTTGTCATTATCTAATTATGTGCAATATAGTGAGTTTGTTAGTTCGATTTTGTTTAAAGTATTTATTAAATTTATGTTAATTACCATATTTTCATGTTAAACTCATGGTCGATTTATGAAACTTTGCCTATAGTAAGTACAACTATGAAGGTTTTTCTTTTTGTTTAAAAGTAGAACACCTCTCGGTCATCATCCCCTTATAAAACAGAAATAAGATAAAATAATAAACTCCTAGCTCTCGAATACTGGAGTAGTGTCAAGGCAAGACAAGAACAAGAGTCGGTCAAAAGAGAAGCGATCTAATCTAAAACTACAAGAAATATGTAGACCCTCGGAATTGTCAAAATCGTACTTACTATAGTGAGCCCCTGAGTGACGTATAAGATTTGAGTGATATTGAATACAGAGTAGAACATCAGTCAAACACTAACTCATGTTTTAATGATGATAGAGAGATAATCAGTATCTTCATTACACTTTATTGGTCAGTTACTATACCACTTTGTTAGGTTTTGAAAAATTTCCCTCCGTTTTCAAGATGGCGAGAGGGAGCAATAAACACTTTTAACAGCCACCTTGACACACCTCATTTTATGGTTATAGGGAAGGTCCTTGGATGGATCAAAATTCTTTTTCAAGTAGTCTTGGGTTAGATATCTCTCTTTCATCTAGTCTCTGTTGACCAACTCTTGTCTTTTCTAACCCTGACAATATTAGAATCTTCTATGAATAGAGGTCTGTATTGCATGTCCTTTTGTTCCTTTCTTTGAAAGTCTGTATGATGACTAAGAGAATTCTCGTATAAAGAATAAGAAGAAAAGAACATAAAAATACGACCCTTAAGCGTCGATTATCCAATATCGTTAGGTTTAGAGTATACGAATTGTTCAAGAGGGATCTAATAGGAAAGGTGAAAGTCGATCTAACCGAAGACTGTATGAAAAACGTTGTAAATCCAGCCTTTTACAATGTGTAGACCTTTAAAGTGAACTCTCTTGATTTGGGTCTTGCAGTTACATTTTTTAGTTGTTCCTTCTCTTCCTCGAAATGGGGGCAATTTTTTCTTACACTCTCACTAAATCATTAACATAATTCTATCTTAAGTGAATAGATATTGTGTAAGAGATAGTACCATATTAAAGACTTTAAAAATAATAAAACAAACAACAGATCCCACTCAGGAGGGAAATAAATTATTAATGATATATGTTATCTTCTTTCTCAATAAGTTCTCAAATTAAACAAAATATTGCAACGGTGAAAGTAAAGCCAAAGTTTGGATATTGTAAAACCAGTAGGACATTTCCAGAGACTGGCAGTTTATTGGAGATTAATAAACTGATGAGAAAATAAAGGGCTTTGACTTAACAAGTTGTCAGTTCATGTAAAGTGCACTATAACATTATAAACGTCGTACATTTACACTTTATTTTAAATTACATATTTTATATTTAGCGTGACATTTTGTATAGAATAGCTATAGCGTGATTGAGAACGTTAAATGTGTCAAGGTGGATGGTGACATTTACAAATTTTGAGTTGCCTCACTCTAATAGTCCTCAAACTACAGAAACATAAACCTATTGACGCGCAAAAAAGTATTATTAAGGTTTCTATCGATTTCAATTACAAAACAAGTTAATGGGCGACATCGTGGTACTTACCCAGTCCCATAACACAATGTAATACAAGCAGATCCTTTAAATCTAATGTGTAATCTTTGTATAAAACGTGTAATTGTAATCCTAGATCAAGATGTCTTACCCAGTAGTATAAGCTTGTTTAAAACAGTTGTTACACAGGTTTTCTGAACCTCGTAATTGTGTATATCACTACTGGATTATGTAGTAAACGTGTTTACAGATATTAAAAATCTCCACTCGCTTCGCTCGTGCTAGTCCCACTACCTTGGCTTGTATTAAATATGTTTATTTTATATCTAGTTTAGTGTAATATAAGTTGCCTAGCAAAAGAGATATGTACAAAACGATTTTTTTAAAAACCGGCATTTTCATTTGGATTTTTTTTTATTTTTAATACTTTTCAATATGAACACACTCTTATATCAAATTTCAAGCTTCTTTTAATTTCTTTGGGCGCTATAATGCTTACGTGTAGATGACAATAGACGGACGGCATTTCAAAAGTCGATTTTTCAGTTTCCTGAACCCATGAAACCTGATGATCAATAAAAAAAACAGATGTTAAACATTTTTTTAATTAATAAATTTACCCTCTGTTTCATATATGGGAACGTAGTCAGGGGTTACCAGTACAATACAATATGTAATTTCTCAATGGTCTAATTTCATGTAGCTTACTGTTCTAAGATTTTTCAATATTTTTTTTGAAAGATGAATATTGTTAAAGAAATCTTAGCTCGTTACGTGATTTTCAATCCGTCCCGTTTCGCAGCGTAAAATTAAATTACAAATCTGATCGGAACCACGTCTGCAAAGCCTTCGCAATGCTTCAGGAATATTTAGATTCATTATATAATAAAGTATCTCTCTTTAAAGGTTTCGTTTATATTCAACACAAATCAAAACCAGTACTTCTTTTTATGTAGTTAAAATTAAAGCGTCCAAATTCAAAACGTGATATTCTTTTAGACATTTTATTTTAACAGTTAAATTTTTTTTGAACATTATTCTTGAACTAATATTGCGTTAATATCGGTTTTTTATAGAGTTTCAATTACACAGGCCTGCAAGTAAAACCTGCATAGGATTTTTATACATTTTCTTATAGAGTCAACTTGGTAAAAACGAAAAAAAATATCAAAAATTTCATTTTTTTTTTTTTTTTTTTTTTTTTGTTACACTAAAGTTTCTATTTGTAAATAGCATAAAATTCTTAATTAACTAATTTTTGTTATTTATAAAATGCACTAAAACAAAGACTTCTCACATCAATTCTATAAAATATAGCTGGAATTGGTAATGTGAAATGAAAAACAATTTGTTAACGGTTGAAGACAGTAATGGTAGGGGGGAGTTAGTAAAGTAGTTTTTGCATTAGGAGGATGGTTGCGTTATTGTGTCAAAACAGGTTATTAGTTTGTAGTGAGTAATATTACTCGCAAGGCTGAACATGTTTAGACGCGTTATCTGTGGTACTAGGTATAAATATAAACAACCTGCTGTTGGATTAGATCAACAAGCTAAATAAGTTCAGTATCTCGCTGCCCTATGATTACATTTTCAAAGATACATTTAATATTTGTCATCTTGAAGAGGTGGAGTACTTAATTTAGTGTTCCTAATAACACTCTAGATATGAAAAAAATATATATTCTAAAATAGCCGCCATTTTGGATTTGTATTAGATTTTTCAGAATTTCAATAGGATTTTTATGAGTTTTTAATAATGCCTCACTCAATTTATATCCTGTATTCAAACACTACTGTGCTTGTGTTTTTATTTCTGGAATATAGCTCACAGAGGTTGTGTAATTTCTCCCGACAGTTTCGGTTATGTTTGTGGTGAATATACATTAAAAAGCCAACAAAGAAAATAAGTGAGGTTTGTGAAGAAAGTTAATTTTGCGTATTTCAAATTGAAACTTGGAGATTAATAGAAAGCATGTCTCCACCATAAGGTGTGTAGAAGATCTACGTTTGTGGTTTAAGGAATATTAAGGATCCTGACTTCAAAACCGCTCTGCAACACATTCTGCCAGATTATGAAGCTCGAGGATGCAAAATGAGCTTAAAAGTTCATTTCTTACACTCCCATATTGAATAGTTTCCTGTAATCTTGGGAGCATAGAGTGAAGAACAGGATGTCTGTGATACCGAGATACTTTACGAAGGAATAAGAAACGTCAATATGTCAGTTGACTACTGTTGGATGCTCAATTGAGGAACCAGAAAAGGAAATCGGAAACGAATTCGAAGAAGCATCGTAGAAGTTTCACAAGAAAAAAATAGTAGAACTAAAATTGTTTATAAATATCAGAAACAATTTATTGATTTGTTGTAAGAAAATATAATATGTTAGTTCATTATAATAAATTAACAGTTTTTTTATCGAAAATTTGTTTTTATTTTGCATAGAATCTATACGTTATGGCATGTTATAGAATTCATTTTTAGAATCTACGATCTTTAAAAATAACCCATGCAGCTGGAAAATAATTGTTATTTGCAGACTTGTGATATTTAGTGACGAAGTGCGCATGAGTCACCCCTAGAATTAAGGAAGACTTCATAACTTAATCTATTTTTTTTATTTATTTATTTTTTTTTTTGATAAAATGAAATAAATCCTACATTTACACAAAATAAGGAGGGCGTATTTTCCTTACTGATTTTAATGGCGAAAATCATATAAATGTGAAACGTATAAATCAGTTGTGGGATATTTTAAAATAACACAAAAGACCATAATTATATCAGCATTTACGGTTGTAAAGCGTTTTTATTCAGAAGTATTCATTTAAATAAGTGTAGAATTTCAGTCAGTTCTTTCTAAAGTATTTTTAACAAATATTTTTAAATTCTAATTATCAGTAAGACTAATCATTGTTACTGTATTGGGTCAGTTACTAGAGCTGAAAAAAAAAATCTGAAATAAAATTATCAGAATTCGAAAAGCTTTTGTTTTTAGACTAACCTTGTGTATTGTTTTTGTCTAATTCTAAGAGAAAAAGCTACAATTTAAAAAAACAAATTAGGAAACTTTAATTTAATGAAAACCTGTTGTTTTTTTCTAAGCCGTCTGAAGTCCTAAATTTTTAATGCCGTGTTGTTTTTCGTTAAAAGATAAAAATAATTTGTCCATTGAACATTTTGTAGTTACAAGTTTTAGAGATATTCGAATTTAAATATTTTTAACAGCCGCTAATTTCAAAATAATACCATCGTTTTTCGCAGAACATAATATGAGAATTGTGTGTCTCAAAACAGAACGCAATATCTTATTTTGTTAAAAAAAAAAAAAAAAAAAAAAAAAAAAAAAAAAAATGCGGATAGACTGGATCTAAGCGTTTTCGAAACTATGATTGTATGTTTGGTTTTTATCAATAGAAAACATCCTGAAAATGTCTCCGTGTCAATATGAACCGTCCTGTATCGATAATGTATATCGATACTTAAGATTGAGTTCAACCTAACGTTGATATGGTTTAAATAAATCGTACCCACACTCTATAAAAAATACACTCTCTATTTAAAAGGAATTTACGCTCAATGAAAGAGGAAGGGGAATGTCGCATGTACGATTTCGCAGCTTAAGTGTGATTGATGCACACCTCCCAAATGTATCACTTCCAGGTCTCCCTCTACGAAATAAAAAGCACACCCTTTCCACAAATGAAGTTAATATAAAATCAAATCGCCTCAAATGAAAAGAGGAGGGAAAAAAAAAAAAAAAGACATCGAGTCCGTGCTTCTAAAGGTAATTGACATGCACAATAATTAATGTAAAATAAAGAGAAAAAACATTATAAGAACTTACAATATAGATTTGTTTTCAAAATATTGAAATAATGCTTTTTTCGGTTTAGAAATGTATCCCCATAATAATATTATTATTTACATGGCCTTTTTAAAGTAGTGGGGGAAGGGTTTATATTACGATTTAGGGGAATCCTTGTTGATAATTTATTTTTATATTAGTTCATCTTATGATCTATGAGTGTGAATAAAATATTAAGGAAAATGGATTTGAGTATCCAATATTAAAGAGTGTTTCTACAACTGAGAAATGTCTAAATGGTTTCATTTCAAACATTCTATTTTAGTTCCTAATAGTAGTAAGGTATATTTAGATAATATGTAAAAGAGTTTTAGGTTTATAAAGTCTTTAATTCCTTTGGTTGTTTTGTTTTTTCCTCGATTGTGTATTTATAATTTTATTTTTGACAAGTTTTATGTATCAATATTTTATTATTTGTTAACTGAGAATGATTTTCTGTTGCGTTTGTATTTATTCAGTTTCTGTATTTTCATTTCTCTCTTTATACCAAATCTCTTCGGTTATATTCGAAAGGATTTCTATTCACACGTAAATTTGATTTGATTGAATTTAATTAGTGTTAGATTTGTTTGTGGTGGAATAATAATTGTTGTTATTATTACTTTTTCACACTTCCGTTCGAATCGAAATAGTAATAAAACAAAATGGCCGCAAACATGTCAGTTGTGTAGATGTTAGTAAAAACGAGTGAAATTAAATTATGAACACCATGTTTGAACTATATTTAATCCCTAAACTTGTTTTCTTTGTACCATAAACAAGTCCTCAACGTAAATAATATTTTATTAAAATTAAGCTTTGAATGAGAGGGTAAACAAGTACATTTTATTTTTATAATTATTTCTCAACCGCAATATATTTTAAATTTAATTTGACATACGATTTTTAAACAGCTGTCATATTTCATTAATATTTGTACGTAATTGGATTTGTCGATTTAAAAAAAATCACTTATTTAATAACAACCGCTCGATTAGATTTTTAATTTTATTTTTACTCACAAACTACATTTTTATAAATGGCGACGAATAAGTTTTACTTGAGTATCTCTAAAGGCTACACATGAGGCAAATTTAAACATTCTTGTTAGGGCGTCTGTCTGACAATTAATTCCATAACTTATTTAATTCCATACTTAATTTCTTCTACACTACTACTTTACTTGGCTTACACTAGATTCGGGCAAGTTTTTATTTGTTGCACGAATTATTCGTTTAAATTGTAGTTCTAAATTAGTATCCAAGACTATCCCTACTTACATTATTATCTTGATTCAACGTTAGTAAGTATGGAAAATCATCTCTTGAAAATGCTTTAAAAGTCAAATGTTCGAAATTTTAAGCAAGTATCACTCTTAAACGAGTAGGTTATGTTACACATCCTAAGATATGGTTACTTAAAATTTTATCTTGATTTAACAATGAGGAGTATGGAAAATTGCTATCTGAAAATGCTTTAAACTTCAAATGTTTGAAACGTTAAGCATCCTATGACTCTCACTCTTACGAGTATAGTACGTTTGGTTAGGTTGTACGTCCTAGGTTAGGTTAGGTTAGGTTAGGTTAGGTTAGGTTAGGTTATACGTCCTAGGCTATGCCTACTTACATTTATTTGTATTTTGATTTAACAATGTTAAGTATCGAAAATTCCTCCTGAAAATGTTCCAAACCACAAACGTTCAATATTTTCAGCATTGGTTATACTCTTAAACCAGTAGATTTATCAAACAATAACCAAGACTAAAAAATTCCTAAAATGGTGTTCAGAATCGTAAAAAGCATACGAAAAATATGTTCCATTAAAGAAATAAAAAATTTGACGGTCATATTGAAAAATGGCGGCCATTTTACAGAGTTTTCAAAACAGATATTTATGTAATATGAAGGTAACAACGCCAATTACAGAATCTCATAAGCTACACCAATATTGCCCACGATAAATTAGTGGCTATGTAATTATAACCTTGACTTTCATAAAACATCAAATTAAGTATGAAATTTTAACTGCTTTCTAAGGATATTTCACAGTTAAATATTGTCACAGTTATTATTTGACAAATATATAAATATTTTGTTGATTCAAAAACTTTTTTTAATGTTTACAGTCATATGAATTAAAAACTAATAAAATCACATTTACGGCTCATTTGTATAATAAAGACTTCATAAGGGGAAATTGTATTTCATTGAAACCGCAGTTTATTATAGTTTTTACTGTTTATTATTTATTTTTGAAACTTTTTGTTTGAGATTGGTAAACTTGTTTGGGCCAATCTATCTTTTTTAACACGTTCGATTTGTTGATTTTTACTGAAATTCCTATCAATACCTTCCGTTTAGGTCCATAAAAGATACAGTATAGAACATTTAAATCAAAACTATTAAGTCGATTATGAGAAATTCGAAATTTTGTGTTTTGGTCTAATGGAAGTTACCAAATTTTGAAATGTAAAAAAAGAAGATAAGTCGGTACATTTGTTTGTTTTACAGTGAACTGCACAGATAGTTGACGATATATAGGCAATTAATTTTGGTGAAGGGACGTCAAAATATACATGTCCATGAAAAATTCAACAATAATTTGTTACATAAATTATATATTTTTCTATATTCTTATGAAAGAAAGTAAAAAACACATAGTTTCTAAACCACTTTCCAAAACTTTAGGATATGATTCTTTAGGTCAAAATAAGTAAAAACGTTTCTATAAACATTGTCTTAAAGTGGTTAGTTTTCCATCTGTCCACCAATTTATGTATTTTACAAACACAAAAATATTATATTTTTGGAAATGAATTAGATATCAGGTCTAAATTTGGTAGATGGTAATTGTTTCTTGTAATTTGTTTTAAAAATTAACAGTTTTCGAGTTATTAGTCGTTAAACATTGTAAACGGCCGCCATTTTGAAAATTATAAAAATATTTAAAATGAGTACATTGTTTCGCCTTTCCCAGCTTCGTTAATCTCACTTTTGTTGACGCGTTTCGGATATACTCCATTCTCAAAAGATTTAATAGTACTCTACTAATGAGTACTATTAAATGTTTTGAGAATATCCAAAACGCTTCAACAAAAGTGAGATTACCAAAGCTGGGAAAGCCGTACTCATTTCAACTATTAATTTCCAAGCCGAGATAAAACTTAACTAAGAGTTTTAAAAATATAAAGTCTTGTGTTTTATAAACTTGTAAAACGTAACATACAAATAGCTTATTAAAAAAGAGAACTCAATATTTTATTCCCGAGTCATAATAATTATTGTAAAAGAACAAAATAGCGGATAGACAGATAAGGAAGCAGAATTTGACTATATTCTTGAGAGATTTTTGCTCGCTTCGATGTATATAATACGAAAATGAATAGCCAATCTACTTTTTCTGAACAATCCTGTATATACCAGAATAGAAACAAACATTTCTTATTTCAAAAATAAAACAAAACACGAAGTAGTAAACGAAATCCTGGAAACCGTCTACGAAATCCAAGAAGTTGATTTTGTGTGAATGTATATCTTTAGAGAGAGTTTAAGAAAGAAAACGTTGTTTGTCTTGAGGGTAGTTATTGTTTATTCAACCGAACAAACATGTGAACCGGTCTTTTAGAAGGGAATAGACTTTAACGCTTTTATCTTCAAGAAGTCTGCGTTCAGTTTAGTCTTTAGAGCATTATTTAACCTGCATTTTACTTACCACGTATTTATTAGAGTACTGATCAAATGAAAGATATGAGCAAAACAAGTTTCGAAGTTAATATACAGGGTGATTTAAAACTACGTTCCAAATATTCAGGATATGGTTCTTTGGGTTAAAATGAGCAAAACGTGACCATATGTCCTAAAATAGTTAGTTTTCCTAATGTCGGCCATTTTGTATTTATTCACTCACAAAATATATTTTTGGAAACAAATTCGATTTGAGTCCAAATTTGGTATATATATATTTCATGTGATCTTTTATTTGATTTGTTGGAACTGGTTTTCCGAAATGGTTGGCGTATAAAATTTTTAATGTCGAATATTTTAATAACCATAAACTTTACAAATAATTTTAAACGCCCACCTATTTGAAAATGTGCAGAACAAAGTCCTGGTTTTTAGCAAATGATAAAAGGTCACATAAGAAATATGTACACTAAATTTGAACCCGATATCTAATTTATTTCCAAAAATATATTGTTTTTTTGTGAAATAAACCAAATGGGGAGTACAAAGGAAAACTAACATTTTAGGACGTATATTCATGGGAACTTTTTTAATTATTTTGATGATTGAAACCATATCCTGAAATTTTTGAACGTAGTTTGGAAACTCTTTGTATGTTAACCGTCTCCTACCCTCAGGGGCTCACCTTAGTGTGTACGAACTTGGCAATCAGTTCCTATCAGTTCTCTTTTGACCAACTCTTGTTCTCTTTCGACTCTGACGTTATTAGAGGACACGTTATTATGCCTAGGAGTCTTTATTTTATGTTATCTATTCCCCCCCCCCTAATAAAGCGATGATGACAAATATTGATTCTAACTTCAAAACTTCAATGAAATTTGAACTGCTGAGACACTGACACGAGCGAAGAGAAAAGTATGGCATAATTGTGTTTTTCAGAAAACAGTGTAAATTTTTTTTTTTTTACAAACTTTACTGGATATTACAAACCGATCTACTGGATAATAACATTCCCAAAAAACTCAGATTCCAAGTTTATGTCACTACGTTTAATTAAAGGATCAGATTGAATTACATTATATCATCGGGTAAGTAACACCTTCTCGTCCATTATTTTGTTTTTAGAATAAATTCCAAAACTAAGATTAAACTAAACAAATATTGTATCACTCTTTGATAAGTTAATTACTATGCAAATTCAATTTTTATCTACACTAAAGGATTAGTTATTCGCGATCGCAGCGAGCATAGGGGTAGCGTGCGAAGCACGCTTAGTTCACCCTTAGTATTAAGGGTTGACTGCATAATTTAATCTAATGTTTCTCAGAGACTATAGGAGGTTCAACATTTCCACGAGATAAGGAGGGTGTATTTTGCCTACGTCAGCTGATTTTAATGGAGACAAACATAGCGTAGGGTGGGGGTGTATAAATCAGTTTTAGAATCTTTAAATATAATACGAAGAATCGTAATTATATCAGCATTTGGGATGCTGGGGCGATTTTATACTCAAGCATTTTTTTATGAGATGAGTGGTTAAAATCTCAGTTATTTGTAAAGTCTCATAGTATTTATTTCAAATCCAGTTGCGTGTTAGATTAAGTTTTGCAGTTTCAGATGATTAGTCAAAAGGGAGAAAACCTCTCTGTTAACATCGCCTTTTAAAAACAGGAAGAAAAGAACATAAAATAAAGACACCGAGTGCTGGAATAGCATCATGGTTGACAGACAACAAGATATCAAGAGAAATCAGATAGAGATGAAAGAGAAAGTTCTAAACCAAGATTACATACAAATATGTGTAGATCCAGCTACGATATATCGGGATTGCCACGCTTCTATTCAATATTATGACCCCCCTGAAGGGTTGTCAGTGACTAGTGACTTCAGTTACTTTAGGAATACGAATTGGAAAAGTAATTTTTATTATAAAATTGCTCAAATTTTCTTTAGGAAGGCGATTTTTATTATTGTTTTATTTCAATATGTAACACATTGAAGTTGAGTACATGATTGTACTTACCCAGCCAAATCATACAATGTAATAAAGGCAGACAGTTAAATTTGATATCTTGGGGTGTAGTGAACACAGTGCGAAGCTACTTTTCTGACAATAATTTCGCTATTTGTCATCATGGAGACATTAGACCGGTGCTATTAAAAGCAGAATTTTAATCTGAAACTTAGAGGGAAAAACTGTTTCAAATGACAGACATTTTGAGATTTTTATTGATTGGTTTGTATTTGGTGAATGATAAGTGAGAAGGTGTGTGCAATGTTTTTGCAAATTTATTCCGATTCTATGTTCTAGATTATTGTGATTGTATAAAGCATAATTTCATATTATTTTTATTATATGTTTCTTTTTTGTTTCAGCTTATTGTTTTGTACACTTCATGAGCTCGCTTATAGGGAGTACGAACGTAACACTCCCGAGGTAATCCTAGCTGGATCTACACCTATTATCACATTGGTCTAGACTCTACTCTGTCATCCTTTCAATCAAATCTGTATCAACCATCTCTTTGTTGTTTTCCGACACTGACACTATTAAAGTACGATCTTTCCAAATTAGGGGAACATATTAAGAGGTTTTTAACTTTAAATAACAAGAATAAAATTAGTTTGTATGTATAATACTGTTTAACAATTCTGTTATGTTGTACTCGTACATTCCATTTGAAATAAGGGAATCTAAAAACAAACGAAATTAAAAATGTATGAATGTTGGTAACATTTCACGTAAAACGTATTTATTCACAAACATTAGTATTCATCTTTACACTCAAATAAGTTTTGAATTTTAATATTTTCATATTTCAAAACGCATCGCACATCAGGAAATCCATAACATGTCCCAGTTCTGCAACAAACAGTTCGTGATTTATTCGTTAGCTAGGCGTCGGGTAGTCTACTCGTATCCCTCAGGGTTGGATCAATGAAAACTTAGTTTGCTTTTAGCTACAAGGGTGGAGGGCTGGAGTGCGACCTAAATTTTACAAATAGTTCAAACTTGTATGACATATGCTGCCTTTCAATACATCTGTCTTGTTCTATATGTATATCTTCCCTATCTCTCAGTTTATCTACCTCTATTTAAAAAAAAAAAAAAAATTCAATAATTGAATTGAAACTTTGACGAAAGTTTTCTTCTTTGCATTACAAATATTCAAAGATGTAAAAATGATTGAATGTTCATCCGCAAGGTCATCTAATAAGTTGACTGATGGAAATGAAAATTTGTATTCAGGTATTTTTTTTAATATCTTGCACTTTTAAGGTGCTCTAAATTTTGATTTAATAAAGGACAATTGAAATACACATGACAAATTACCAAACTATGCCGCCGACATAATAACTTAATCAGAATCTGTCTACACATTTGAACTGTAGATAATTGCACAGATGACACTCAAGCAACATTCATAAAAAGTCTTCTTCATTGGTACAACAAGTGGTGGTATCTGCCTTTGCTCTGCTCCACCAGCGCCGCGCATCTGTCACTGAAGATGAGTCACCACTAACGTTGTACCTTCATTGTCTACTAAAATTTCCTCTACATTGCTTCCCTCCTGGTGTTCCACCTGTACAACACTTTGGCAGTTCATAAATTCTCAGAAAACACCCAAATTTCTTTCTATTTTGATGAACAATGTATTAATCAACTAGTATTAACTGTCAGTTGGTAGAGCATTGGCGCGTAAACAGCTAAAGGTCCTGGGTTGCAATTCACAGTCTAGATCATATATTTATCACTTGAAATATTATTATTTGAATAAATTGTTTGTTTATAAAAGCCGATGCTGGCTCATAGAACCGGGGGTTGGCTACCATATCCCATGAATGTGGGTAATGGACGCCGCCTTCGGAGTAAGTGTGAGGTAAGGGACGCGTGAGCGACCTGACGGTGACTCATCCAACGTTGCTTGGGGAACCTTGCTAACATGAGAATAGGTGAACATGGGTGCCACCTACACTCGGGTCGTGTATTTTACCTCACGGTGCCGGACCAAGAAAACTGAGGGAAGGCCACCCAATCCTACGTATGTGGGTAACAGGCGCCGCCCCTAGTAGGTGAGTACGTGGGGGAGGGTATTGCGTAAGCGACCCGACGGTGACTCATCAAACGTGGCTTGAGAAATCTTGCCGACATGAGTACCATGGGAGCATGCTCGGCCTGTCTGGAAGCTTCGGCTTCTGGGAGCGTGCGTTGAGGAATGGTTTCGTGGTGGCGGTGGGGTGCTGGTGGTGAGATTGCACCCAGTTACTCTTTCTTTTGAGTGGGGGATGGCGGTAAAACCGCAAGGTATCAGGGACGCCTCTCTCCTAGTTCTAGCAACTAGTTCTCTTGTTGAAACTCGAATCGAACCTGTTTATAAAAGCCTACTCAATAAAGAGACGTCATTTTTCAAAAACTGAAACGAAAGATAATCTTGTAAGTAGAATTTAATTTATAGAAAATATTTCTCTTGTTAAATCCTTTTTATTATAGGCTCAATATTATCTGCTTAAGGAGTGACTCAAGGATAAAATAACAACAACATCCTTTAACAAATACAAACTTCAGACTTTGAAATCTTTTTGTAACGCTGTTAACTACACTAAATGAAATATATACTACATCTTTTAAAATATTGATAACAAATTGTTTCATTCTATGAAGCCAAATATCTATGGATATAAATGTTAGAAAAGACATTTAAAATATCTGAAAATTTGTATAAAAGTTCTAAGGAACAGCTAAGAAGTTAATTTTGGATAACTAAATTTAAAATTTAATAAAAAAGGGGGAAAACATTTCTTACTTATTAAGAATATAAGGAAAGTTATATTATTTAAAGAAAAATAATTTAATTATATTACATCTGACAAAACTTGAGTATGTAAGATAAAACAAATTCAGACAAATTTATACCAATATCTCACGAGTTTAGTTGGTGATTTCAGAAGATGATTAATCCAATTAGAAACTTAAATTTCAATACATCTAGTACAAAATTAATGGTGCAGTGGATAATGTGTAGCGTTTAAATTCAAAAAGCACATCCGCAATATAACTTCATTAACACTCTTCCACATCCAACTTCCGTCCCTTGACAGATGCTGGCACCTGGCGGCCCGCTCCAAAACCAAGCATCGCCTGATACCAAAACACAAAGTCCATTCGCCGGTCAAGCTAGCTTCTCTAATACCCGGTCCACAGTCTAGATGTGATAACAACATGGTCTACATTCTGCATCACTCATCTAACAAAAGTTTTTTCTCTCTAACCTTACAAGTCTCATACAACATCATGTTAATTTACAGTTCGTGCGTTTTAGTTTAAATAACCTAGTTCAAAATGTTAAAATAACCATCATTTTTCTCGGTACATGCTCACGTGAACTGCGACAGGATTAACCAGGTACTTCAACCTTACAGATTTTGTCATATTATATATTTTGTTAAATTTTAAAATAATTTGTTAATTATCATGTATTCTTTAAAATATGTATTTCATGTTTTATTTAATATTCTATTTTCTTTTGAAACTAAATGATTATAAAAATTTTCTTTTCTTAAAACATCATTTACAAAACCTTGTAAAGGCACATTTTAAGTTTTGAACAATTTTGTGAAATAAGTGCAGACTAATGTTGAACATTAAATGATCAGAATATCCTATTGAACATGTCAAATATAAAACAATTAGAGAAATTTCTTCTAAATCAGAAAATTTCGTTTTATAGACTTTTGAAGAATCTTACAAGTCTTATACAAGCTTTCTTTTAAAACAAAACTATATATATAAATAAATTTATAATCATCTAAGAAGCTTTTAATTACTATCTTAACGAATTTCTGTGATGCAATTAATTTACTTTAATTTTGACAAATAACCAGATATTTTCTTCAATAAAGAACATTAATGCTACAACATGTCTGATCTTGCACAGACGCTAAAAGAAACGTGTTTTTTGTTTGCCACAGCCAATATGCTGGTAGGAGAAATAGAGAAATTCTTGTCTCATATTGCGCAAACCAGCGAATCATCCTAGCAAGTTTCGTCCTGTTGGCAAAACACGTTTTTGCATCACATAACTTCAGATTTTCAAGTGCATAAAAGTGATGTCCTTTTTTTACAGCTGACTTTACTGAACTTTAACTAACTCATATGATTTATGTGCCTAAATTTACTTCCGCAAATATGTGTTCCTTCAAACTATTTTCTAGATGTAGACTTTTGTAATTATTTATAAATTATATAACAATTTATTGGGTGGAGCCTGCATGCAATTTTCGGTCCTAACAACCTCCAAGAGGTTAGTTTCTAAATTAAAATAATTGACGTCAATTAACAAAATTTCAAAATTCTAAATTAATTTTCCTTTTTTTTTTTTATTTAAATATAAATTTATTGGCCAATACAGTTTCTTTTTTTTTAAGAAATTTTCAAACCAATTATATTATGTTACTTTAGTTTAGTGATAAACATGTTAACTATAGATATGATCTTTCTTGAACTTAAAATATCAAGCTCTTTTATATTTTGTTAATTTCTGTTACTGTTTAAAAGGAAACTATCATCTTATAAACTAAACTAAAAAGGGGGGGGGATAAGTTTTTTTTTGAAAATCTTGATTAATTTTTTTTTTTTTTTAAATTATTATACTTTTACTTTAAGGGCGTATAATTCTTTTTTTTTTTGATTAATTATAATTCTGTGAATTATTAAGCTGTGCTCATTTTTTTTTTTTTTTTATTGTTAAATTTTTGTAACTATAAATATATATATATACTAAAAGGGGGGGGATAAATTTTTAGAATCTGTTGATTAATTTTTTTTTATCTAAATTATTATATGTTACAATTAAGGGCTTATAACTTTTATAATTTATGATCTTGTTAATCATAAGTTTTTTTTTACTGATGATTTGTGTCAGGATGTCTTTTGTTGTAAATGACAAAGTCTGAACCGTCGAAATTTCTTTCTGTTTTCAATAAACTTGAGCCTTGTTAATTATTAAACTTGTCTTTGTCTTTTTTTTATTTTTCTTTTCAAACATCGTTACCATTTTAGTTCCGCCTTTATTAAATTTAAGTCCCCTGGTAACATGTTTTTGGTAGCAGAGCGTGGTTTTTTCTAGATTCTAGTGTGGTTAAATTAAATTCTAGCGTGGTTTATTTTAAATTCTGGAACCGTAGTTAATTTTCAAAATTTCGCATTGGAACTATCTAAATTTAAATTCAAAATTATTTTGTTAAACAAGGCTCATTTTTATGTTTTGCAGCTTTTCAAATACTGTACAACTGTTGCTGATGAAATTTTTTTTATTTAGTTTAAATATTTAAAGCTCTATAAATCTATAGTCTCTTTTTTTTATTATTTATTTATTTTTATAAACACTTACACAAAAACTTCTAAACCAATTTCGAGAAATTTTTTTTTTATTATTATTTTGTCTGCTTAAATTTTTTTTTTTATATATATATATATATATATATATATATTTACATACACTGCACACGACTCATTCACTGAATTTGATCCAGACAGCGGGGTCATTCGGGAATCCAAAAAAATTTTAAATAAATAATAAAATCCAAAAATAGTTAAAAAACAAAAAAAAAAAACAAAAAAAATTTCAAAAACTCCTTCAAAAATTTTCTCGAGTTTTCTTTCGTTGTCTGTATTGATTCATACTTACACACACACATATACACAACATCTACACTACATATAATACTTGAGTCTTTCTCTGGCTCTTTAATTTTTTTTTTGGGCATCTTCTTAAAAGAAATTTTATTTAAATTACTTGGTTTATTTTTTTTTAATAATTATCAGCAGCGGTTAAGATGGCAGTGGATTTGCTGCGATTAGTGGACCCGTTAAAGAACACGGAGCTTGCTTTTGAATTTTTTTTGGTCATCTTGAAGGAAAATTATTTTTATTTATTTTTTTTTTAATTTTATCATGTTGAGTAATAGGCAAGATGGCGGTGGACTGGTTGATGCAGATGGTGGCATTTGCTTAATAGTAAATTGAAATGTTGAACACCTTTTAATAATATATCTTGTGTGCTAAATTTCTTTTCCAAATTTATAGGGGCCCAGTTTTATGTAGGACAACATGGTTGGCCTGTTTGCCCTTTCTTAAATTATTTGGTTGTTTGTTATTAGCAGGTCAACATGTTTGTTTCCTAATTTAGTTTTTTTTATTAGGGTTGAGAAAACCGGAGTTAGGTTTTCTCACATTGTGGGTCACCTTTTTATACTGTCTTTTTGCCACACTCTTTTTTTTTGCTACACTTTTATAATCACTTAAATATTTTGATGAAATTTTTTTTACACAATTTTTTTGATTAAATTAAATTCCTTTTTTTTTGGGGCACATGATACACATATAAGACCTTAAGTCAACTACAAGCCCTGCTTTGCGCAGCAGAAAATTTTTTGACTCCCCAACGTTTCATACTGCTTCTTTGTTTATTTTTCAAATGGATTATTTGTTTAGACCCTTCAAAATTCTTTTTTCTCACGGAAATTGTTAAGAGCCGTGAATAGTTTAAATTTCTCTTCGTATGGGAGAAGAGGAATTTAAAAATAACGACGCTGAGCATGATCTGACCTAATTGGCTTCAGGAGTTTTTCATTTATTTTTATTTATTTTTATAATTTATGTTAAGGTCGGCTCAGAGGATACTCCCCCCGTCTGAGTCCGACCTTTCCTGCAATGCCATGTGCTATGCACTTTTCCCTCCCCTGGTCCCCGGAGTGGTCACCTCCACTTGGTTTCCCGAGGTGCCACTCCACCCCTTTTCCCCACGTACCTTAGAGTACAAAGTCAGTTCATGCACAGCAATGTCGACCTTTGCGTCACCCTTCAGCTCTTTCTGTCGGGGGCTTGTCCCAATGATAGGTGGGAAGAGCTGAGACGCTATAGAAATTTCAAAATTTAATAAGTAATTGCCAAAGGAGGCTACACCCTAGAGTGGTGACTATAAAAGCATTATGAAGCGTTGTTTCTATCAGGTGCCCCGTTTTCTAAATTTTGTAGGAGGCCCTTCTGGCCCCTTTTCTTCAGAAGCTTGTAGGAGGCCCTTCTGGCCCCTTTGCTTCAATCTTTTCTTAGAGGCCCTTCTGGCCCTTGTCCCTTTTTCAAAATTTTGTGGGAGGCCCTTCTGGCCTCTTTTCTGACTCCACCCTAACTCCGTCTTTCGGGGGGGGAGAGCTGTAGCATTTAAATTCAAAAAGCACATCCGCAATATAACTTCATTAACACTCTTCCACATCCAACTTCCGTCCCTTGACAGATGCTGGCACCTGGCGGCCCGCTCCAAAACCAAGCATCGCCTGATACCAAAACACAAAGTCCATTCGCCGGTCAAGCTAGCTTCTCTAATACCCGGTCCACAGTCTAGATGTGATAACAACATGGTCTACATTCTGCATCACTCATCTAACAAAAGTTTTTTCTCTCTAACCTTACAAGTCTCATACAACATCATGTTAATTTACAGTTCGTGCGTTTTAGTTTAAATAACCTAGTTCAAAATGTTAAAATAACCATCATTTTTCTCGGTACATGCTCACGTGAACTGCGACAGGATTAACCAGGTACTTCAACCTTACAGATTTTGTCATATTATATATTTTGTTAAATTTTAAAATAATTTGTTAATTATCATGTATTCTTTAAAATATGTATTTCATGTTTTATTTAATATTCTATTTTCTTTTGAAACTAAATGATTATAAAAATTTTCTTTTCTTAAAACATCATTTACAAAACCTTGTAAAGGCACATTTTAAGTTTTGAACAATTTTGTGAAATAAGTGCAGACTAATGTTGAACATTAAATGATCAGAATATCCTATTGAACATGTCAAATATAAAACAATTAGAGAAATTTCTTCTAAATCAGAAAATTTCGTTTTATAGACTTTTGAAGAATCTTACAAGTCTTATACAAGCTTTCTTTTAAAACAAAACTATATATATAAATAAATTTATAATCATCTAAGAAGCTTTTAATTACTATCTTAACGAATTTCTGTGATGCAATTAATTTACTTTAATTTTGACAAATAACCAGATATTTTCTTCAATAAAGAACATTAATGCTACAACATGTCTGATCTTGCACAGACGCTAAAAGAAACGTGTTTTTTGTTTGCCACAGCCAATATGCTGGTAGGAGAAATAGAGAAATTCTTGTCTCATATTGCGCAAACCAGCGAATCATCCTAGCAAGTTTCGTCCTGTTGGCAAAACACGTTTTTGCATCACATAACTTCAGATTTTCAAGTGCATAAAAGTGATGTCCTTTTTTTACAGCTGACTTTACTGAACTTTAACTAACTCATATGATTTATGTGCCTAAATTTACTTCCGCAAATATGTGTTCCTTCAAACTATTTTCTAGATGTAGACTTTTGTAATTATTTATAAATTATATAACAATTTATTGGGTGGAGCCTGCATGCAATTTTCGGTCCTAACAACCTCCAAGAGGTTAGTTTCTAAATTAAAATAATTGACGTCAATTAACAAAATTTCAAAATTCTAAATTAATTTTCCTTTTTTTTTTTTATTTAAATATAAATTTATTGGCCAATACAGTTTCTTTTTTTTTAAGAAATTTTCAAACCAATTATATTATGTTACTTTAGTTTAGTGATAAACATGTTAACTATAGATATGATCTTTCTTGAACTTAAAATATCAAGCTCTTTTATATTTTGTTAATTTCTGTTACTGTTTAAAAGGAAACTATCATCTTATAAACTAAACTAAAAAGGGGGGGGGATAAGTTTTTTTTTGAAAATCTTGATTAATTTTTTTTTTTTTTTAAATTATTATACTTTTACTTTAAGGGCGTATAATTCTTTTTTTTTTTGATTAATTATAATTCTGTGAATTATTAAGCTGTGCTCATTTTTTTTTTTTTTTTATTGTTAAATTTTTGTAACTATAAATATATATATATACTAAAAGGGGGGGGATAAATTTTTAGAATCTGTTGATTAATTTTTTTTTATCTAAATTATTATATGTTACAATTAAGGGCTTATAACTTTTATAATTTATGATCTTGTTAATCATAAGTTTTTTTTTACTGATGATTTGTGTCAGGATGTCTTTTGTTGTAAATGACAAAGTCTGAACCGTCGAAATTTCTTTCTGTTTTCAATAAACTTGAGCCTTGTTAATTATTAAACTTGTCTTTGTCTTTTTTTTATTTTTCTTTTCAAACATCGTTACCATTTTAGTTCCGCCTTTATTAAATTTAAGTCCCCTGGTAACAAATGGACAGTTTGGTATAAAGAGGCAATCGTAACGAGTAACCTAATTAATTAACACATTAACAAATGGTTGAATAACTAACTTGAATGAAAAAAAAATTATACAACTGCATTAATTTACTTTAATATTCTCGTGATTAAAATCACAACAATTTTTGTAAGTGCACTTTTAAATTTGAACAATTCAGGACGTTGAAATGACCTTTCAGAATAGCTTTATTATGCTGGCACAAGTGCTTCAGACATATCCCTAAAACCGAATTAACCTTGGACTCTCTAGCAATACTGTTCAATTTCAGAACAGACTACTATTTATCTTACAAATCTGTTTTTACACGATTGTTTACTTTTAATTATAAATTAATTTTAAAATGAACGCAATAAAATTACTTTAAAAAAAAAAAATCAACAACTTTTTTTGACTCGTCACAAAACTATGCATGAAAATAAAATAAATTATAAAAGCTGTTTTAGTTTAAAATGAAAGAAATTGCTTTAGTTTGATTCGTAGCTGCATAACCTAACCTAACGTAACCTAACCTAATCTAACCTAACAAAACCAGACCTAACCTAACCAAATCTAACCTAACACAGCCTAACCTAACCTAACCAAATCTAACCTAACCTAACCTAACCTAACCTAACCTAATCTAACCTAACCTAACCTAACGGTTTGAACTAGGTCACGTCATTTTTTATACAAAATAGAAGAAAATATATATTACTATTGTACATGTATTGGTTTAAATAATGAAAAGTAGTTAGTCAAAAATGAATGTTATGTTAATTACTGTTATATCTATTTTGAGTTCTACTGGATACTAAACTGATATTTAGAATGATGTCCGACTGTCTCATACGCAGTTCTCAAAAACCCAAACACATTGACTGATTTACTCAAAGTAAGTTTGTGGTTAATTTTGGATATATCGAGGTACTTTTTAAATGGTTTTGATAATTAAAAATTTGCTACCAAAAAACAAAACTCATTATTAAGATTTTATCAAAATCGGTTCTAAAGATTATGATCAAATTTAACTACTAAGGGTCGGAATTTGGTTGATTTTTTTCAAAAAAAAACTACTTCTTCGAGAATTAAAAGTAATGCAATTTAAAATATGATATAGATGGTGTTGATAAAGACGTTATTTCTCAAAATCGGATTTTCAGTTTTCATTTTAATTACAGTGAAATGAGACGCATAATGAGAATAATTGACAAAAATATGAACTAAACAGCCGACATAAAAAGCATATCTTTTTATTCAAATACTATTTACTCTGAGGATGTGTTTATGGCACAAATGTAGCTTATGGCAAAAATTTACTATCATTAAATACGTAAATTTGTTTGTTCACGGTTCTTTTTCACTGTTTGTGTAACAGTATCAAAATGATATTTTTATTGAAAAATAGTTTGGATTCATTTTTATTTTGTTTTGAGGATTGATGAGTAAGAAAGTTTGTGCAATGCTTTTGTACCAGTTTTAAATTCCGAATAAATTGGATACAAAACCTCAAATAATAGAACAAGTTTCAGATTGTCGTCGCAACCAACGATTTATTTTACAGTACGGCGACGTTCAGACTAATTAAATATGAAAACAATTTATGAGAAATCTTCAAAAGCGATTTTAATGAGCAAAGATTATAATAAATAGCTTAGAATAAGTTACAATAAGTCAGCGACTTTTGCAAGGCTCGATAGATTCCTTCTTTGAAATAAAATTGTTTTCTTGGAATAAATTAATAAGAAAAACTTAAAGGTGTAAAAGTTATATAAACAAAAAATACAGGATTAAATAAAATCAATTCTGAAAGAGAGAAGAGGCAAAGATCGTGACGCGTAATTCCATAACAATTATTAAGATGTTTTATTGGCTTCATTGCATTGAATGGCTTCATTAAATTGGATTCAGAGCTGGCATTAAACAAGCTTTGTAATCTTTGTGAGATGTTAGAGTTTTTACTTTGGAATATATTATTTCTGAAAAAAAATATTATGTGCTTCGTGTTAATTGTAAATTTAATTATATAAATTTAATTTGGGTTATTTTTGATTTGGAAAAACCGTTGTCTTTTTAAATCTATCTTTTGTCATAAAGTATTTAACAACAGGAATGTCTCATTCACTCTAATAATAATTGTTTAACAATGTTTTATTTATTTCATTAATTACATATACGAAAAATTTCTATTTATAAAAACATGTAACAAAATCAAAGAATATAACAACATGAAAAATATTTAAAGCAAATAAATGTGAAAATCTAAATAAATTGGAAAATTCTAAGACCATCAACCACTTTCAAATAATACGATACTGAAAAAAAGTACTGTTTTCCATAAATACATATTATACAATCTTTATTGGTTAATTCCTCCCCCTTTTGTAAAATTTACAAAACAAAAATGTAAAACTAATTGTCCAATATAGTTTTAAAACTAAATAACCGCAGACATGACATGTCTTTAAACAGCTTACCTTTGCCTGTCAACCAAAACATACATAACTCACCACCTTACATTCATCCTTTTAACTCTGGTGATATATTGACTCTTTAGAAAGTCTCCACAAAATATAAACAACTAATAACGTAAACAATGTAAATTCATCTGAGGTATAGCGCAAGACATTGTAACATCGACTTCATAATTATTGTAGTTTGTCGTGTGTCAACAATCAAGAAACAAAGTTCTTAAACTGGATACATTCAACATTTCCAAAGCAAGACAATTGCTAAACAATGTCAAAATGATGTTCACTGTTTCATTTGACTCCTGTGTAGGCACTTCAACGCCAAAATATTTACATCGAGCGGTGTGACAAGTCTTCCAATGTCTTCAGAATGCGGTGCGATGCCTTCCGTCATGTGGACAGTAGGAACTTGCCGGCTGCCTCACATCTGGCTCAGATTTTGTTTGCTCAAAACAGCACTCGTGTGTTATTTCTGGATACAAACTCCTCCAATCCAACCTATTTTGATTTTTCGTTATTTTAAAAGCTGACACAGTCCGCTTGGTAATGAAAATCCGAGGGCGTATAAGAATATTTACTCATTTTACAACTTGACTGGCAGAGGATCTAAACTCTGTACAGTCTAAAATATATTCATTCATGCCCATAACAAAAAATAAAATCCGATCAGTTTCATAAAACCATGTATGTTTTATCCGTACTAGATGTAACATATTTTCTGACACCCCTAACACCTCGATGAATCAACAGTTAGATATATCCTTCATCTCTATTTACGTTTTTCCTACAATAATCACTTCTTTCCAAATCAAACATTGATTCGTCCGGCTATCTCCTACGTTTTCAGTAACTACGAGTATACGAGTATACTCTCAAATCTTCAAGTAATTATACCACCCACAACACTTATACATTGGTACAGAGCTGCCTACTCAGCCTCCAAATCTGCCTTGTGTTGCTTCAGTTCCAGGTATCATGCCTACTTGCACAGACACCACCAGATTGACATCCCCTTTACATGGTTTAGTTTATGGACCCACAGGTGCTAGCTCATGTGATACTAAATCCCAGCTATATTACTCGGCTACTGCAATCACCTGGTTGCATCTTTAAATGTACCACCAGTCCCTGAACATTAAAATCAATCTGTATATATGAGCGTCTTATTTTGGAAAAAAAACAGTACTGTTTGTAGTAAACTTTAAAAATGTAGGCGAATGGTTTATAATGCATTTTTGATAAATTATTAAACCAAATTTAATTGTTCATCGTTGATATCCAACACCCATCAACTAAACACGTTCTACAATTTTAAACACTCAAAATAATTGAAATAAATAAAAAATTTCCTACTTACAAATATCAAATAAATATTATTTGAAAACAAATAAAAATACAGATACACGATTTTAAATATTTCCAACATTATTTATGTTATAACGAATATTTATTTTTGTAATTAATCACAACGGATTATGAACGTAATATACAGATATTATTTGAATTATATCAGCTGTGAACACGTTTCAACAAGAATGTAATTTTTATTATTTTAATATGTATTTTAATATTTTAAAACCATTTAGTTTTAAAATACACGTTTCACTAATATTTTATTGCACAAACATCCATAACTAGCACTAAATACAAAATCATTATATGTCACTATTTTCTTTTTAAATATGGTTTGATAAATTTTTACCCAACAAAACTAAGACGCCTACTGAACCGACTACACAGCTTTCAGTTTTAAAATGTGTAGTCTCTCAGGGGCTCAATTTAATTGACGACGGGTTTGGCAATCCATAGGGAAGCTTGTACGATCTACACCTTTTTTTCGTGTTGTCTTAGATTACCCTCTTTCGTCTTTCCTATCTGATATCTCTTGACCAAATCTTTTGATTTTATTGGAGTATTCGAGGGATAAGATCTTTATTGTACATTATTTTTTCAAAGAGCAATGTTGATCGAGAGGTTTTTAGCTTTAAACAAACAAGAAGAAAAAAAAAGTAATTTTTAGTCAACACATTGAGCATATATCGCAGTAAAACCAGTATTCACAACCAAGTCTCTACAAATCATAGATCCCTACTATGTTGTATTACCATACACTGTAGGAATTACTGTTCTTAAAAAACAAAACTAGACGATAAAATATAAGTTTAGAATGTCTAAAATTTGGTATTCGTCAAATTTGATGAAATGACCGACACGTTGGGCTTACATTAGATTATTGTAGTATAGGGACTCTTGAGCCTTAATCCTTGTACATCAACCTAAGCTTATTGTACACCCCAAGGACCTACTAGGAAGTCAATGAGGCTTAGGAATTTTCGCCAAATACTACCATCAGAATAACGACTTGGCTGTGATGCCCCGATTATGGCCCTTCTTTTAGCCTCGAGCCTTTCAAATTCTAGGACGACATGTTTACCAACTCTTCAAATTGTTTACGTAACCTACAAACGGAATCATGAGTGATGATACGGAGTAACAGCAGATGTTTCCTGAAGTGGCCGTGTCCAGTAAGATTTGTCATAACTAGTTTAACCAAAGCCCTTACCTTATTCGTTCCATTCCCATACCTTAAGAATAGTGTTAAGGTGGACAAGCATTTCCCAGACTTGATCGGAGGACCGCTTCAGAAGTTTGAGGTGTGCCTTAGTAAACAACACTCTTGCAATCTTTAGAATGTCCTTTTTCAATCCAGTGATCAAATTGTTTTCTTCATCTAATGGGTTAAACTTAGTATATAATAGGTTAGAGGTTAAAGTTTTGAGTCAAATAGAGAGCGCACCTGGAGTATTTTGGAACAACACCAGACCCCCTCTCATTCAGATTGCAGGAACCAATCTACCACTAGCACACCACTACCACCACAACACCTTTCCTCAGCATATGCTCCCAGAAGCCGAAACTCCTGGACAGGTAGAGATTGTCCCCATGGTGCTGAAGTCGGCACGGTTCCTCAAGCCACGTTTCATGAGTCACCTTCGAATCGCTTACGCCGATACCCTACCTACTGATGTCGACGACCGTTATCCACCTACATGGGATTGGGTAGCCCACAGCTGTTAACACAAATAAGATATTCTAACAGTCTAAACACTGTTTTAATTTAAACAACCGCCATTTTCATTGGGTGTAAGATATTTATTTGAACATTCTGTGGTATACTTTTATAATAGATTTACAATATCCATGTAAAATTTAAACCATATCATTACAAGAACAACTGTTCCACTACAACTCAAACATGGCATACCTTCATGGTACATACTATATATTAAAAACTTTTAAAATATTGTTTTTAAATTTATTAAAGTTGATAAGAGTGTACACCGACTATCTTTTCTATTACATATATATATGAAACAAAATGAATGAAAATTTCCTCTTCCTTCTTACGTAACGATATGTAGACAAATATTAATTTGTTTATTGTTCTGTGAATTACTCTAAAAGTTAATGCAATGTTTTTCAACGTTTAATTATGAATATGAGAAGAATAATGAAATGAAGAAGATATTTGTTGAAAATTTATATAATTCAAACATTTCAGATAAATATAGTTTAAAATTACTCTTATGTTATATTTCTATATTTTACGACGTAATTGTAAATTCCATCTCTTTACTAAATCACGTTTTATTGCTACATTTCACCTAAAGGAATTGAAATATAAGTTTTACAAGCAGTTTTAATACTTTAAAGTGCAGTTTTGAAATACCTCCAAGGGATTAAATAATTGCATAGTTCTTTAGTATGCAATTATCATAGACTTTTTATAATGGTAAACTACATAATAAAATGTCAGGTAGACTTTAATAGTAGTAAATTGTAATTCCAAAGGTATATAATATCGATTATGAAAACTGATTGGAAAAATTGTCAAATGAACTGCGCACAAACTTACGCACATATCCATAAGTAAAACAAAATTCAATAAATGTCAAAATTTGCATGGGTACCATTGCACTATTTTTTTTTTTTTAATTCTAAAAAGTTCAAGATTCAAATATGTTCTGGTAAAATGGGTTCCAAAGGTCGAAATATAACAAGTTGGATGTGTTGTCTAAAACATAAAGCCGAATTTAAAGATTCGATTAAAAGGTGAAAATCTATCATAGAAGGTGTTATAAACGTTTTTCATTTTCTAGCCCTTCATATAGTGTTATCAATTATTATACATTTGGATATCTAATATTTCAGAAAAACATAAGTGAATTATTTTAAAACTTTATATATTGTTCTCAATTATTATACAAGATGGATTTCTACATATTATGTCAGTAAACACACAACATGGATTGTTTTAACCCTTCATATAGTGTTCCTAATGATCATACAAGTTGGATTTCTTCATATTTTAGTAAAAACACAACATGGATTATGTTAATCCTTTATATAGTGTTCTTAATTATCATACAAGATGGATTTCTACATATTTCAGTAAAAACACAACATGGATTATTTTAACCCTTCATATAGTGTTCTTAATGATCATACAAGTTGGATTTCTACATATTTTAGTAAAAACACAACATGTATTATTTTAACCCTTCATATAGTGTTCTTAATGATCATACAAGTTGGATTTCTACATATTTCAGTAAAAACACAACATGGATTATTTTAACCCTTCATATAGTGTTCTTAATGATCATACAAGTTGGATTTCTACATATTTTAGTAAAAACACAATATGGATTATTTTAACCCTTCATATAGTGTTCTTAATGATCATACAAGTTGGATTTCTACATATTTTAGTAAAAACACAATATGGATTATTTTAACCCTTCATATAGTGTTCTTAATTATCATACAAGTTGGATTTCTACATATTTTAGTAAAAACACAATATGGATTATTTTAACCCTTCATATAGTGTTCTTAATTATCATACAAGATGGATTTCTACATATTTTAGTAAAAACACAACATGTATTATTTTAACCCTTCATATAGTGTTCTTAATTATCATACAAGTTGGATTTCTACATATTTTAGTAAAAACACAATATGGATTATTTTAACCCTTCATATAGTGTTCTTAATTATCATACAAGATGGATTTCTACATATTTCAGTAAAAACACAATATGGATTATTTTAACCCTTTATATAGTGTTCTTAATTATTATACAAGATGGATTTCTACATATTTCAGTAAAAACACAACATGTATTATTTTAACCCTTCATATAGTGTTCTTAATTATCATACAAGTTGGATTTCTACATATTTCAGTAAAAACACAACATGGATTATTTTAACCCTTCATATAGTGTTCTTAATGATCATACAAGTTGGATTTCTACATATATCAGTAAAAACACAACATGGATTATTTTAACCCTTCATATAGTGTTCTTAATGATCATACAAGTTGGATTTCTACATATTTCAGTAAAAACACAACATGGATTATTTTAACCCTTCATATAGTGTTCTTAATGATCATACAAGTTGGATTTCTACATATTTCAGTAAAAACACAACATGGATTATTTTAACCCTACATATAGTGTTCTTAATGATCATACAAGTTGGATTTCTACATATATCAGTAAAAACACAACATGGATTATTTTAACCCTTCATATAGTGTTCTTAATGATCATACAAGTTGGATTTCTACATATATCAGTAAAAACACAACATGGATTATTTTAACCCTTCATATAGTGTTCTTAATGATCATACAAGTTGGATTTCTACATATATCAGTAAAAACACAACATGGATTATTTTAACCCTTCATATAGTGTTCTTAATGATCATACAAGTTGGATTTCTACATATATCAGTAAAAACACAACATGGATTATTTTAACCCTTCATATAGTGTTCTTAATGATCATACAAGTTGGATTTCTACATATATCAGTAAAAACACAACATGGATTATTTTAACCCTTCATATAGTGTTCTTAATGATCATACAAGTTGGATTTCTACATATTTCAGTAAAAACACAACATGGATTATTTTAACCCTTCATATAGTGTTCTTAATGATCATACAAGTTGGATTTCTACATATTTCAGTAAAAACACAACATGGATTATTTTAACCCTTCATATAGTGTTCTTAATGATCATACAAGTTGGATTTCTACATATATCAGTAAAAACACAACATGGATTATTTTAACCCTTCATATAGTGTTCTTAATGATCATACAAGTTGGATTTCTACATATATCAGTAAAAACACAACATGGATTATTTTAACCCTTCATATAGTGTTCTTAATGATCATACAAGTTGGATTTCTACATATTTCAGTAAAAACACAACATGGATTATTTTAACCCTTCATATAGTGTTCTTAATTATCATACAAGTTGGATTTCTACATATTTCAGTAAAAACACAACATGGATTATTTTAACCCTTCATATAGTGTTCTTAATGATCATACAAGTTGGATTTCTACATATTTCAGTAAAAACACAACATGGATTATTTTAACCCTTCATATAGTGTTCTTAATGATCATACAAGTTGGATTTCTACATATTTCAGTAAAAACACAACATGGATTATTTTAACCCTTCATATAGTGTTCTTAATTATCATACAAGTTGGATTTCTACATATTTCAGTAAAAACACAACATGGATTATTTTAACCCTTCATATAGTGTTCTTAATGATCATACAAGTTGGATTTCTACATATTTCAGTAAAAACACAACATGGATTATTTTAACCCTTCATATAGTGTTCTTAATGATCATACAAGTTGGATTTCTACATATTTCAGTAAAAACACAACATGTATTATTTTAACCCTTCATATAGTGTTCTTAATGATCATACAAGTTGGATTTCTACATATTTCAGTAAAAACACAACATGGATTATTTTAACCCTTCATATAGTGTTCTTAATGATCATACAAGTTGGATTTCTACATATTTCAGTAAAAACACAACATGGATTATTTTAACCCTTCATATAGTGTTCTTAATGATCATACAAGTTGGATTTCTACATATTTCAGTAAAAACACAACATGGATTATTTTAACCCTTCATATAGTGTTCTTAATGATCATACAAGTTGGATTTCTACATATTTCAGTAAAAACACAACATGGATTATTTTAACCCTTCATATAGTGTTCTTAATTATCATACAAGTTGGATTTCTACATATTTCAGTAAAAACACAACATGGATTATTTTAACCCTTCATATAGTGTTCTTAATGATCATACAAGTTGGATTTCTACATATTTCAGTAAAAACACAACATGGATTATTTTAACCCTTCATATAGTGTTCTTAATTATCATACAAGATGGATTTCTACATATTTTAGTAAAAACACAACATGGATTATTTTAACCCTTCATATAGTGATCTTAATTATCATACAAGATGGATTTCTATATATTTCAGTAAAAACACAACATGGATTATTTTAACCCTTCATATAGTGATCTTAATTATCATACAAGATGGATTTCTACATATTTCAGTAAAAACACAACATGGATTATTTTAACCCTTCATATAGTGTTCTTAATTATCATACAAGATGGATTTCTACATATTTCAGTAAAAACACAACATGGATTATTTTAACCCTTCATATAGTGTTCTTAATTATCATACAAGTTGGATTTCTTCATATTTTAGTAAAAACACAACATGGATTATTTTAACCCTTCATATAGTGATCTTAATTATCATACAAGATGGATTTCTACATATTTCAGTAAAAACACAACATGGATTATTTTAACCCTTCATATAGTGTTCTTAATTATTATACAAGATGGATTTCTACATATTTCAGTAAAAACACAACATGGATTATTTTAACCCTTCATATAGTGTTCTTAATTATTATACAAGATGGATTTCTACATATTTCAGTAAAAACACAACATGGATTATTTTAACCCTTCATATAGTGATCTTAATTATCATACAAGATGGATTTCTACATATTTCAGTAAAAACACAACATGGATTATTTTAACCCTTCATATAGTGTTCTTAATTATTATACAAGATGGATTTCTACATATTTCAGTAAAAACACAACATGGATTATTTTAACCCTTTATATAGTGATCTTAATTATCATACAAGTTGGATTTCTACATATTTTAGTAAAAACACAACATGGATTATTTTAACCCTTCATATAGTGATCTTAATTATCATACAAGATGGATTTCTACATATTTCAGTAAAAACACAACATGGATTATTTTAACCCTTCATATAGTGTTCTTAATTATTATACAAGATGGATTTCTACATATTTCAGTAAAAACACAACATGGATTATTTTAACCCTTCATATAGTGTTCTTAATTATCATACAAGATGGATTTCTACATATTTTAGTAAAAACACAACATGGATTATTTTAACCCTTCATATAGTGTTCTTAATTATAATACAAGTTGGATTTCTTCATATTTCAGTAAAAACACAACATGGATTATTTTAACCCTTCATATAGTGTTCTTAATTATTATACAAGATGGATTTCTACATATTTCAGTAAAAACACAACATGGATTATTTTAACCCTTTATATAGTGATCTTAATTATCATACAAGATGGATTTCTACATATTTTAGTAAAAACACAACATGGATTATTTTAACCCTTCATATAGTGTTCTTAATTATAATACAAGTTGGATTTCTTCATATTTCAGTAAAAACACAACATGGATTATTTTAACCCTTCATATAGTGTTCTTAATTATAATACAAGTTGGATTTCTTCATATTTCAGTAAAAACACAACATGGATTATTTTAACCCTTCATATAGTGTTCTTAATTATAATACAAGTTGGATTTCTACATATTTTAGTAAAAACACAACATGGATTATTTTAACCCTTCATATAGTGATCTTAATTATCATACAAGATGGATTTCTACATATTTCAGTAAAAACACAACATGGATTATTTTAACCCTTCATATAGTGTTCTTAATTATTATACAAGATGGATTTCTACATATTTCAGTAAAAACACAACATGGATTATTTTAACCCTTCATATAGTGTTCTTAATTATCATACAAGATGGATTTCTACATATTTCAGTAAAAACACAACATGGATTATTTTAACCCTTCATATAGTGATCTTAATTATCATACAAGATGGATTTCTACATATTTCAGTAAAAACACAACATGGATTATTTTAACCCTTCATATAGTGTTCTTAATTATTATACAAGATGGATTTCTACATATTTCAGTAAAAACACAACATGGATTATTTTAACCCTTCATATAGTGTTCTTAATTATCATACAAGATGGATTTCTACATATTTTAGTAAAAACACAACATGGATTATTTTAACCCTTCATATAGTGATCTTAATTATCATACAAGTTGGATTTCTACATATTTCAGTAAAAACACAACATGGATTATTTTAACCCTTCATATAGTGATCTTAATTATCATACAAGATGGATTTCTACATATTTCAGTAAAAACACAACATGGATTATTTTAACCCTTCATATAGTGTTCTTAATTATTATACAAGATGGATTTCTACATATTTCAGTAAAAACACAACATGGATTATTTTAACCCTTCATATAGTGTTCTTAATTATCATACAAGATGGATTTCTACATATTTTAGTAAAAACACAACATGGATTATTTTAACCCTTCATATAGTGTTCTTAATTATAATACAAGTTGGATTTCTTCATATTTCAGTAAAAACACAACATGGATTATTTTAACCCTTCATATAGTGTTCTTAATTATTATACAAGATGGATTTCTACATATTTCAGTAAAAACACAACATGGATTATTTTAACCCTTTATATAGTGATCTTAATTATCATACAAGATGGATTTCTACATATTTTAGTAAAAACACAACATGGATTATTTTAACCCTTCATATAGTGTTCTTAATTATAATACAAGTTGGATTTCTTCATATTTCAGTAAAAACACAACATGGATTATTTTAACCCTTCATATAGTGTTCTTAATTATAATACAAGTTGGATTTCTTCATATTTCAGTAAAAACACAACATGGATTATTTTAACCCTTCATATAGTGTTCTTAATTATAATACAAGTTGGATTTCTTCATATTTCAGTAAAAACACAACATGGATTATTTTAACTCTTCATATAGTGTTCTTAATTATCATACAAGATGGATTTCTACATATTTCAGTAAAAACACAACATGGATTATTTTAACCCTTCATATAGTGATCTTAATTATCATACAAGATGGATTTCTACATATTTTAGTAAAAACACAACATGGATTATTTTAACCCTTCATATAGTGTTCTTAATGATCATACAAGTTGGATTTCTACATATTTCAGTAAAAACACAACATGGATTATTTTAACCCTTCATATAGTGTTCTTAATGATCATACAAGTTGGATTTCTACATATTTCAGTAAAAATACAACATGGATTATTTTAACCCTTCATATAGTGTTCTTAATTATCATACAAGTTGGATTTCTACATATTTCAGTAAAAACACAACATGGATTATTTTAACCCTTCATATAGTGTTCTTAATTATCATACAAGTTGGATTTCTACATATTTCAGTAAAAACACAACATGGATTATTTTAACCCTTCATATAGTGTTCTTAATTATCATACAAGTTGGATTTCTACATATTTCAGTAAAAACACAACATGGATTATTTTAACCCTTCATATAGTGTTCTTAATGATCATACAAGTTGGATTTCTACATATTTCAGTAAAAACACAACATGGATTATTTTAACCCTTCATATAGTGTTCTTAATGATCATACAAGTTGGATTTCTACATATTTCAGTAAAAACACAACATGGATTATTTTAACCCTTCATATAGTGTTCTTAATGATCATACAAGTTGGATTTCTACATATTTCAGTAAAAACACAACATGGATTATTTTAACCCTTCATATAGTGTTCTTAATTATCATACAAGTTGGATTTCTACATATTTCAGTAAAAACACAACATGGATTTTTTTAACCCTTCATATAGTGTTCTTAATGATCATACAAGTTGGATTTCTACATATTTCAGTAAAAACACAACATGGATTATTTTAACCCTTCATATAGTGTTCTTAATTATCATACAAGATGGATTTCTACATATTTCAGTAAAAACACAACATGTATTATTTTAACCCTTCATATAGTGATCTTAATTATCTTACAAGTTGGATTTCTACATATTTCAGTAAAAACACAACATGGATTATTTTAACCCTTCATATAGTGTTCTTAATTATCATACAAGTTGGATTTCTACATATTTCAGTAAAAACACAACATGTATTATTTTAACCCTTCATATAGTGATCTTAATTATCATACAAGATGGATTTCTACATATTTCAGTAAAAACACAACATGGATTATTTTAACCCTTCATATAGTGTTCTTAATTATCATACAAGATGGATTTCTACATATTTCAGTAAAAACACAACATGGATTATTTTAACCCTTCATATAGTGTTCTTAATTATCATACAAGATGGATTTCTACATATTTCAGTAAAAACACAACATGGATTATTTTAACCCTTCATATAGTGTTCTTAATTATCATACAAGTTGGATTTCTACATATTTCAGTAAAAACACAACATGGATTATTTTAACCCTTCATATAGTGTTCTTAATTATCATACAAGATGGATTTCTACATATTTTAGTAAAAACACAACATGGATTATTTTAACCCTTCATATAGTGATCTTAATTATCATACAAGATGGATTTCTACATATTTTAGTAAAAACACAACATGGATTATTTTAACCCTTCATATAGTGTTCTTAATTATCATACAAGATGGATTTCTACATATATCAGTAAAAACACAACATGGATTATTTTAACCCTTCATATAGTGTTCTTAATTATAATACAAGTTGGATTTCTTCATATTTCAGTAAAAACACAACATGGATTATTTTAACCCTTCATATAGTGTTCTTAATTATCATACAAGTTGGATTTCTACATATTTTAGTAAAAACACAACATGGATTATTTTAACCCTTCATATAGTGTTCTTAATTATAATACAAGTTGGATTTCTACATATTTTAGTAAAAACACAACATGGATTATTTTAACCCTTCATATAGTGTTCTTAATTATAATACAAGTTGGATTTCTTCATATTTCAGTAAAAACACAACATGGATTATTTTAACCCTTCATATAGTGTTCTTAATTATCATACAAGTTGGATTTCTACATATTTTAGTAAAAACACAACATGGATTATTTTAACCCTTCATATAGTGATCTTAATTATCATACAAGATGGATTTCTACATATTTCAGTAAAAACACAACATGGATTATTTTAACCCTTCATATAGTGTTCTTAATTATCATACAAGATGGATTTCTACATATTTCAGTAAAAACACAACATGGATTATTTTAACCCTTCATATAGTGATCTTAATTATCATACAAGTTGGATTTCTACATATTTTAGTAAAAACACAACATGGATTATTTTAACCCTTCATATAGTGTTCTTAATTATCATACAAGATGGATTTCTACATATTTCAGTAAAAACACAACATGGATTATTTTAACCCTTCATATAGTGTTCTTAATTATAATACAAGTTGGATTTCTACATATTTCAGTAAAAACACAACATGGATTATTTTAACCCTTCATATAGTGTTCTTAATGATCATACAAGTTGGATTTCTACATATTTCAGTAAAAACACA
Source organism: Aphrophora alni (assembly GCA_963513935.1). Taxonomy (NCBI): domain Eukaryota; kingdom Metazoa; phylum Arthropoda; class Insecta; order Hemiptera; family Aphrophoridae; genus Aphrophora; species Aphrophora alni. Next base: position 13,884,651 of record OY740778.1, read on the forward strand.
ACATGGATTATTTTAACCCTTCATATAGTGTTCTTAATTATCATACAAGATGGATTTCTACATATTTCAGTAAAAACACAACATGTATTATTTTAACCCTTCATATAGTGATCTTAATTATCATACAAGTTGGATTTCTACATATTTCAGTAAAAACACAACATGGATTATTTTAACCCTTCATATAGTGATCTTAATTATCATACAAGATGGATTTCTACATATTTCAGTAAAAACACAACATGGATTATTTTAACCCTTCATATAGTGTTCTTAATTATTATACAAGATGGATTTCTACATATATCAGTAAAAACACAACATGGATTATTTTAACCCTTCATATAGTGATCTTAATTATCATACAAGATGGATTTTTACATATTTCAGTAAAAACACAACATGGATTATTTTAACCCTTCATATAGTGTTCTTAATTATTATACAAGATGGATTTCTACATATATCAGTAAAAACACAACATGGATTATTTTAACCCTTCATATAGTGATCTTAATTATCATACAAGATGGATTTCTACATATTTCAGTAAAAACACAACATGGATTATTTTAACCCTTCATATAGTGTTCTTAATTATTATACAAGATGGATTTCTACATATTTCAGTAAAAACACAACATGGATTATTTTAACCCTTCATATAGTGTTCTTAATTATCATACAAGATGGATTTCTACATATTTCAGTAAAAACACAACATGGATTATTTTAACCCTTCATATAGTGTTCTTAATTATCATACAAGATGGATTTCTACATATTTCAGTAAAAACACAACATGGATTATTTTAACCCTTCATATAGTGATCTTAATTATCATACAAGATGGATTTCTACATATTTCAGTAAAAACACAACATGGATTATTTTAACCCTTCATATAGTGTTCTTAATTATTATACAAGATGGATTTCTACATATTTCAGTAAAAACACAACATGGATTATTTTAACCCTTCATATAGTGATCTTAATTATCATACAAGATGGATTTCTACATATTTCAGTAAAAACACAACATGGATTATTTTAACCCTTCATATAGTGTTCTTAATTATCATACAAGATGGATTTCTACATATTTCAGTAAAAACACAACATGGATTATTTTAACCCTTCATATAGTGTTCTTAATTATTATACAAGATGGATTTCTACATATATCAGTAAAAACACAACATGGATTATTTTAACCCTTCATATAGTGATCTTAATTATCATACAAGATGGATTTCTACATATTTCAGTAAAAACACAACATGGATTATTTTAACTCTTCATATAGTGTTCTTAATTATTATACAAGATGGATTTCTACATATTTCAGTAAAAACACAACATGGATTATTTTAACCCTTCATATAGTGATCTTAATTATCATACAAGATGGATTTCTACATATTTTAGTAAAAACACAACATGGATTATTTTAACCCTTCATATAGTGATCTTAATTATCATACAAGATGGATTTCTACATATTTCAGTAAAAACACAACATGGATTATTTTAACCCTTCATATAGTGTTCTTAATTATTATACAAGATGGATTTCTACATATTTCAGTAAAAATACAACATGGATTATTTTAACCCTTCATATAGTGTTCTTAATTATCATACAAGATGGATTTCTACATATATCAGTAAAAACACAACATGGATTATTTTAACCCTTCATATAGTGTTCTTAATTATCATACAAGATGGATTTCTACATATTTTAGTAAAAACACAACATGGATTATTTTAACCCTTCATATAGTGTTCTTAATTATCATACAAGATGGATTTCTACATATTTTAGTAAAAACACAACATGGATTATTTTAACCCTTCATATAGTGTTCTTAATGATCATACAAGTTGGATTTCTACATATTTCAGTAAAAACACAACATGGATTATTTTAACCCTTCATATAGTGTTCTTAATGATCATACAAGTTGGATTTCTACATATTTCAGTAAAAATACAACATGGATTATTTTAACCCTTCATATAGTGTTCTTAATTATCATACAAGTTGGATTTCTACATATTTCAGTAAAAACACAACATGGATTATTTTAACCCTTCATATAGTGTTCTTAATTATCATACAAGTTGGATTTCTACATATTTCAGTAAAAACACAACATGGATTATTTTAACCCTTCATATAGTGTTCTTAATGATCATACAAGTTGGATTTCTACATATTTCAGTAAAAACACAACATGGATTATTTTAACCCTTCATATAGTGATCTTAATTATCATACAAGATGGATTTCTACATATATCAGTAAAAACACAACATGGATTATTTTAACCCTTCATATAGTGTTCTTAATGATCATACAAGTTGGATTTCTACATATTTCAGTAAAAACACAACATGGATTATTTTAACCCTTCATATAGTGTTCTTAATTATCATACAAGTTGGATTTCTACATATTTCAGTAAAAACACAACATGGATTATTTTAACCCTTCATATAGTGTTCTTAATTATCATACAAGATGGATTTCTACATATTTCAGTAAAAACACAACATGGATTATTTTAACCCTTCATATAGTGTTCTTAATGATCATACAAGTTGGATTTCTACATATTTCAGTAAAAACACAACATGGATTATTTTAACCCTTCATATAGTGTTCTTAATTATCATACAAGATGGATTTCTACATATTTCAGTAAAAACACAACATGGATTATTTTAACCCTTCATATAGTGATCTTAATTATCATACAAGATGGATTTCTACATATTTCAGTAAAAACACAACATGGATTATTTTAACCCTTCATATAGTGTTCTTAATTATCATACAAGATGGATTTCTACATATTTCAGTAAAAACACAACATGGATTATTTTAACCCTTCATATAGTGTTCTTAATTATTATACAAGATGGATTTCTACATATATCAGTAAAAACACAACATGGATTATTTTAACCCTTCATATAGTGATCTTAATTATCATACAAGATGGATTTCTACATATTTCAGTAAAAACACAACATGGATTATTTTAACTCTTCATATAGTGTTCTTAATTATTATACAAGATGGATTTCTACATATTTCAGTAAAAACACAACATGGATTATTTTAACCCTTCATATAGTGATCTTAATTATCATACAAGATGGATTTCTACATATTTTAGTAAAAACACAACATGGATTATTTTAACCCTTCATATAGTGATCTTAATTATCATACAAGATGGATTTCTACATATTTCAGTAAAAACACAACATGGATTATTTTAACCCTTCATATAGTGTTCTTAATTATTATACAAGATGGATTTCTACATATTTCAGTAAAAATACAACATGGATTATTTTAACCCTTCATATAGTGTTCTTAATTATCATACAAGATGGATTTCTACATATATCAGTAAAAACACAACATGGATTATTTTAACCCTTCATATAGTGTTCTTAATTATCATACAAGATGGATTTCTACATATTTTAGTAAAAACACAACATGGATTATTTTAACCCTTCATATAGTGTTCTTAATTATCATACAAGATGGATTTCTACATATTTTAGTAAAAACACAACATGGATTATTTTAACCCTTCATATAGTGTTCTTAATGATCATACAAGTTGGATTTCTACATATTTCAGTAAAAACACAACATGGATTATTTTAACCCTTCATATAGTGTTCTTAATGATCATACAAGTTGGATTTCTACATATTTCAGTAAAAATACAACATGGATTATTTTAACCCTTCATATAGTGTTCTTAATTATCATACAAGTTGGATTTCTACATATTTCAGTAAAAACACAACATGGATTATTTTAACCCTTCATATAGTGTTCTTAATTATCATACAAGTTGGATTTCTACATATTTCAGTAAAAACACAACATGGATTATTTTAACCCTTCATATAGTGTTCTTAATGATCATACAAGTTGGATTTCTACATATTTCAGTAAAAACACAACATGGATTATTTTAACCCTTCATATAGTGATCTTAATTATCATACAAGATGGATTTCTACATATATCAGTAAAAACACAACATGGATTATTTTAACCCTTCATATAGTGTTCTTAATGATCATACAAGTTGGATTTCTACATATTTCAGTAAAAACACAACATGGATTATTTTAACCCTTCATATAGTGTTCTTAATTATCATACAAGTTGGATTTCTACATATTTCAGTAAAAACACAACATGGATTATTTTAACCCTTCATATAGTGTTCTTAATTATCATACAAGATGGATTTCTACATATTTCAGTAAAAACACAACATGGATTATTTTAACCCTTCATATAGTGTTCTTAATGATCATACAAGTTGGATTTCTACATATTTCAGTAAAAACACAACATGGATTATTTTAACCCTTCATATAGTGTTCTTAATTATCATACAAGATGGATTTCTACATATTTCAGTAAAAACACAACATGGATTATTTTAACCCTTCATATAGTGATCTTAATTATCATACAAGATGGATTTCTACATATTTCAGTAAAAACACAACATGGATTATTTTAACCCTTCATATAGTGTTCTTAATTATCATACAAGATGGATTTCTACATATTTCAGTAAAAACACAACATGGATTATTTTAACCCTTCATATAGTGATCTTAATTATCATACAAGATGGATTTCTACATATTTCAGTAAAAACACAACATGGATTATTTTAACCCTTCATATAGTGTTCTTAATTATTATACAAGATGGATTTCTACATATTTCAGTAAAAACACAACATGGATTATTTTAACCCTTCATATAGTGTTCTTAATGATCATACAAGTTGGATTTCTACATATTTCAGTAAAAACACAACATGGATTATTTTAACCCTTCATATAGTGTTCTTAATTATCATACAAGATGGATTTCTACATATTTTAGTAAAAACACAACATGGATTATTTTAACCCTTCATATAGTGATCTTAATTATCATACAAGATGGATTTCTACATATTTCAGTAAAAACACAACATGGATTATTTTAACCCTTCATATAGTGATCTTAATTATCATACAAGATGGATTTCTACATATTTCAGTAAAAACACAACATGGATTATTTTAACCCTTCATATAGTGTTCTTAATTATTATACAAGATGGATTTCTACATATTTCAGTAAAAACACAACATGGATTATTTTAACCCTTCATATAGTGATCTTAATTATCATACAAGATGGATTTCTACATATTTCAGTAAAAACACAACATGGATTATTTTAACCCTTCATATAGTGTTCTTAATTATCATACAAGATGGATTTCTACATATTTCAGTAAAAACACAACATGGATTATTTTAACCCTTCATATAGTGTTCTTAATTATCATACAAGTTGGATTTCTACATATTTCAGTAAAAACACAACATGGATTATTTTAACCCTTCATATAGTGTTCTTAATTTTTATACAAGATGGATTTCTACATATTTCAGTAAAAACACAACATGGATTATTTTAACCCTTCATATAGTGTTCTTAATTATCATACAAGATGGATTTCTACATATTTCAGTAAAAACACAACATGGATTATTTTAACCCTTCATATAGTGTTCTTAATTATCATACAAGATGGATTTCTACATATTTCAGTAAAAACACAACATGGATTATTTTAACCCTTCATATAGTGATCTTAATTATCATACAAGATGGATTTCTACATATTTCAGTAAAAACACAACATGGATTATTTTAACCCTTCATATAGTGTTCTTAATTATCATACAAGATGGATTTCTACATATTTCAGTAAAAACACAACATGGATTATTTTAACCCTTCATATAGTGTTCTTAATTATCATACAAGATGGATTTCTACATATTTCAGTAAAAACACAACATGGATTATTTTAACCCTTCATATAGTGTTCTTAATTATAATACAAGTTGGATTTCTACATATTTCAGTAAAAACACAACATGGATTATTTTAACCCTTCATATAGTGTTCTTAATGATCATACAAGTTGGATTTCTACATATTTCAGTAAAAACACAACATGGATTATTTTAACCCTTCATATAGTGTTCTTAATTATTATACAAGATGGATTTCTACATATTTCAGTAAAAACACAACATGGATTATTTTAACCCTTCATATAGTGTTCTTAATTATCATACAAGATGGATTTCTACATATATCAGTAAAAACACAACATGGATTATTTTAACCCTTCATATAGTGTTCTTAATGATCATACAAGTTGGATTTCTACATATTTCAGTAAAAACACAACATGGATTATTTTAACCCTTCATATAGTGTTCTTAATTATCATACAAGTTGGATTTCTACATATTTCAGTAAAAACACAACATGGATTATTTTAACCCTTCATATAGTGTTCTTAATTATCATACAAGATGGATTTCTACATATTTCAGTAAAAACACAACATGGATTATTTTAACCCTTCATATAGTGTTCTTAATTATCATACAAGATGGATTTCTACATATTTCAGTAAAAACACAACATGGATTATTTTAACCCTTCATATAGTGTTCTTAATTATCATACAAGTTGGATTTCTACATATTTCAGTAAAAACACAACATGGATTATTTTAACCCTTCATATAGTGTTCTTAATTATTATACAAGATGGATTTCTACATATTTCAGTGAAAATACAACATGGATTATTTTAACCCTTCATATAGTGTTCTTAATTATTATACAAGATGGATTTCTACATATTTCAGTGAAAATACAACATGGATTATTTTAACCCTTCATATAGTGTTCTTAATTATTATACAAGATGGATTTCTACATATTTCAGTGAAAATACAACATGGATTATTTTAACCCTTCATATAGTGTTCTTAATTATTATACAAGATGGATTTCTACATATTTCAGTGAAAATACAACATGGATTATTTTAACCCTTCATATAGTGTTCTTAATTATTATACAAGATGGATTTCTACATATTTCAGTGAAAATACAACATGGATTATTTTAACCCTTCATATAGTGTTCTTAATTATTATACAAGATGGATTTCTACATATTTCAGTGAAAATACAACATGGATTATTTTAACCCTTCATATAGTGTTCTTAATTATTATACAAGATGGATTTCTACATATTTCAGTGAAAATACAACATGGATTATTTTAACCCTTCATATAGTGTTCTTAATTATTATACAAGATGGATTTCTACATATTTCAGTAAAAATACAACATGGATTATTTTAACCCTTCATATAGTGTTCTTAATTATTATACAAGATGGATTTCTACATATTTCAGTGAAAATACAACATGGATTATTTTAACCCTTCATATAGTGTTCTTAATTATCATACAAGATGGATTTCTACATATTTCAGTAAAAACACAACATGGATTATTTTAACCCTTCATATAGTGTTCTTAATTATCATACAAGTTGGATTTCTACATATTTTAGTAAAAACACAACATGGATTATTTTAACCCTTCATATAGTGTTCTTAATTATTATACAAGATGGATTTCTACATATTTCAGTAAAAACACAACATGGATTATTTTAACCCTTCATATAGTGATCTTAATTATCATACAAGATGGATTTCTACATATTTCAGTAAAAACACAACATGGATTATTTTAACCCTTCATATAGTGTTCTTAATTATCATACAAGATGGATTTCTACATATTTTAGTAAAAACACAACATGGATTATTTTAACCCTTCATATAGTGTTCTTAATTATTATACAAGATGGATTTCTACATATTTCAGTAAAAACACAACATGGATTATTTTAACCCTTCATATAGTGTTCTTAATTATCATACAAGATGGATTTCTACATATTTTAGTAAAAACACAACATGGATTATTTTAACCCTTCATATAGTGTTCTTAATTATCATACAAGTTGGATTTCTACATATTTTAGTAAAAACACAACATGGATTATTTTAACCCTTCATATAGTGTTCTTAATTATCATACAAGATGGATTTCTACATATTTTAGTAAAAACACAACATGGATTATTTTAACCCTTCATATAGTGTTCTTAATGATCATAGAAGTTGGATTTCTACATATTTTAGTAAAAACACAACATGGATTATTTTAACCCTTCATATAGTGTTCTTAATGATCATACAAGTTGGATTTCTACATATTTTAGTAAAAACACAACATGGATTATTTTAACCCTTCATATAGTGATCTTAATTATCATACAAGATGGATTTCTACATATTTTAGTAAAAACACAACATGGATTATTTTAACCCTTCATATAGTGTTCTTAATTATTATACAAGATGGATTTCTACATATTTCAGTAAAAACACAACATGGATTATTTTAACCCTTCATATAGTGTTCTTAATTATTATACAAGATGGATTTCTACATATTTTAGTAAAAACACAACATGGATTATTTTAACCCTTCATATAGTGTTCTTAATTATTATACAAGTTGGATTTCTACATATTTTAGTAAAAACACAACATGGATTATTTTAACCCTTCATATAGTGATCTTAATTATCATACAAGATGGATTTCTACATATTTTAGTAAAAACACAACATGGATTATTTTAACCCTTCATATAGTGTTCTTAATGATCATACAAGTTGGATTTCTACATATTTCAGTAAAAACACAACATGGATTATTTTAACCCTTCATATAGTGTTCTTAATGATCATACAAGTTGGATTTCTACATATATCAGTAAAAACACAACATGGATTATTTTAACCCTTCATATAGTGTTCTTAATGATCATACAAGTTGGATTTCTACATATTTCAGTAAAAACACAACATGGATTATTTTAACCCTTCATATAGTGTTCTTAATTATCATACAAGTTGGATTTCTACATATTTCAGTAAAAACACAACATGGATTATTTTAACCCTTCATATAGTGTTCTTAATTATCATACAAGATGGATTTCTACATATTTCAGTAAAAACACAACATGGATTATTTTAACCCTTCATATAGTGTTCTTAATTATCATACAAGATGGATTTCTACATATTTCAGTAAAAACACAACATGGATTATTTTAACCCTTCATATAGTGTTCTTAATTATCATACAAGTTGGATTTCTACATATTTCAGTAAAAACACAACATGGATTATTTTAACCCTTCATATAGTGTTCTTAATTATTATACAAGATGGATTTCTACATATTTCAGTGAAAATACAACATGGATTATTTTAACCCTTCATATAGTGTTCTTAATTATTATACAAGATGGATTTCTACATATTTCAGTGAAAATACAACATGGATTATTTTAACCCTTCATATAGTGTTCTTAATTATTATACAAGATGGATTTCTACATATTTCAGTGAAAATACAACATGGATTATTTTAACCCTTCATATAGTGTTCTTAATTATTATACAAGATGGATTTCTACATATTTCAGTAAAAACACAACATGGATTATTTTAACCCTTCATATAGTGATCTTAATTATTATACAAGATGGATTTCTACATATTTCAGTGAAAATACAACATGGATTATTTTAACCCTTCATATAGTGTTCTTAATTATTATACAAGATGGATTTCTACATATTTCAGTGAAAATACAACATGGATTATTTTAACCCTTCATATAGTGTTCTTAATTATTATACAAGATGGATTTCTACATATTTCAGTGAAAATACAACATGGATTATTTTAACCCTTCATATAGTGTTCTTAATTATTATACAAGATGGATTTCTACATATTTCAGTAAAAATACAACATGGATTATTTTTACCCTTCATATAGTAATCTAAATATCATACAAGATGGATTTCTACATATTTCAGTAAAAATACAACATGGATTATTTTAACCCTTCATATAGTGTTCTCAATTATTACTAACGAATTTGAATTTCTTCATATTTTTGCAAAAACACAACATGGTTTATTTTAAGCTTTACATTGAACATTCAACACTTATTATTGAAATTTACTTTCAACGCATCTCTCTTGATTTCACTTGTCTTTTGTCTCCTTTTAGAACAAAACACCTTGACTAACAGACTTGATTTTCTGCAATCACCTTCAGTTTCATCAGCGATATACCTCACATTCATCTTCTTCTTAAACCGTGTCTCTCCAAATTCTTTTATTATTTGTTTTTAATTAATTTTTTGTTTGTTAAGAAAATTCCCGTGAAATTTTTTTTTTCAGGCATCCGATGTAAGACGTAGGTTATGCCCAATTCATCACAACTTTTTTCCATTTATTTTCTCTTCAGAAAGATAATATTTCAGAGGATCTAAAACGAATATATGACTAAACAACTCTTTTCTTATATACTACGTATATGTGAGAGAGAAAAAAACGGTTTAGAAATCACTCAATGTACATTGACTGAAAGAACATTCAATCACATTCCACGAATGCCTAGTTAACATGGTACATTTAAAATCAATTAATCAATTACTAAATTTATTAATAATTTCATCTATAGTTTTATTTGTTTTTAAGTTATTTACTATAACATCGTTCTAAATTACAGTCTTGTTCAAAATACAGACATAAAAAATTGTAAAAAGTCAACTTTGTAAAACGTAAAATAGGGTTACGTGAGGAAGCTTTTACCTTGTTATTGAAACATAATCCAATTTAACTCTTGTTTAAACTTAAAGACTTAACTTTACACTTAGTCTGTATTTTACTTCAAAATATTTTCATACTAAAGAATTCAAATGTTTACTGAAAAAGAACAATTTATTTTTTTTGGAAGGAGTGTGCGTTTTACCTCTTAGGTTTTGCAATTTATTTTATTTTTACTGAATTATCTATAGTTGTTTTTCACGTAATTACCGTCATGTAATTAATACGATGTATACTTGCTGGATGTAATTCTTTCATCATGTAATCTTGGGTTCGAACTCTCTATTTTATCTTTTCTATCATGTCTCTCTTACCTCTTAGTTTTCTTCAGACTATAAGACTTAAATTATTCAAGAGTTAGAGATTTCTATTTTATCCACTCTTCTCTTTTTAAAGGCGAAGATGACAGCAAAGTTTTCCAGTTTAAAACAACTAGAGAAAAATTTTGTTGGATATTTTAATTAATTGACTAGTGTACTAAGTCAGATGAATTTAATATATATCGTTATAAAATTCAATTGATAAAAAATCTGAATATATTAAAAACTTTAACGTCGTTTTGGATATTATTAAAACTTCCTATTATTTGTATTCCGCAGATATCATCGGATGTGCTGGTTTGTATATCTAGACTTTGGCATTGATAAAAGAAGACCTCCTTTTGCAAAGAATAGGTACAACTTAAATGAAGGAAAGTTATTTTTTTCGCTGGAACAGAACAATTTAAATACGTGGTATTCTTATTGACAGTGAATAATTAGTTGAATTAATTTGGTAAATTTTATGTTAATTTTAATTTTTATCCTGCAATTTATGTTTTTGGAGAAGGAGTAACTACAAAGTTTATACACATAAGTTTGTGTAATTTAAATAATTCAAATGAAATAACATGTGGTTATAACAGTGGCCTACTAAAACCACCTAGTGTATATGCATTTTCCCTACATTTAATATTCACAAAACGTCTTACGTGAAAGTTAGTATGGTTAATTTTATGATAAAAGTCATCATCTCTACCTAGAAGAAGAGTTTTACTAAAATTCCATTTTAAACTTTAAATTAGTTTTTTCTTAAACGTGCCACGGTGTCACATCAGCTCTTTAATAGGAGGGGATAGTAATTACGGGAAAACAAATTTAGTCAAAAAGTTATAAAATATTTACGAAACATTACTCTTTTAGGTTGTATACAAATGTTCGTTAATCAAAGTGTTTTCTTCTTAATATAGTTAGTTGACCAATTTAGGAGTAATTTTATATTAAATACTAATTTTTATCCTAAAATTTGTTTTACTCACCCACTATACGAAATAAGAGGTACGTTTGGTATTCGTCAGAAATTTTGTCCTCCGTTTTTGGAGCACCAATATTCATATTTAATGACTCGAGAAACCAAAACACTATTAATTCAAATAAATAAGACTTACCGTCGTCAATATTCTGTTTGCGTCGTTCAAACGACGGCCGTTTCGGCTATTCAGCCATTATCAAGTTGTTAAGATGTAATCTGGTTTCCCTTGATAGTAATATTCGAGACTCTGTGCAATAAGGACGTAGACAATGATTCATGAATCAATTTTAATCGTATGTACGTGTAAGTGTTTCGTGTATAATTTTGCTCTTTTGTAATGTGTATAAGTGTTTGTAATTGACGAAGGGAAACCAGATTACATCTTTACAACTTGATAATGGCTGAATAGCCGAAACGGCCGTCGTTTGAACGACGCAAACAGAATATTGACGACGGTAAGTCTTATATATTTGAATTAGTATAACAATATTCGGAATGGCGAAAACAAATTGTTATACAAAACAGTATTTTCGACATGCCGTACAGTCGTCGATGTTCAGTACGAAATCGAATGGAAAATGTCAAAATAGCGGCCTTTAAACAGTTTTTTGTTCATATCTCGTATTCAACACATTTAATTAGATACAAATATCCAAATAACAGTTATTCAAACTACTAAAAATGTTATATGTATTCTAAATAAACAATATAGTTCCAAATAGTATATGTTTATAGACGCTGTGGATACAATGGTTTCCCAATAAAAACACTCTGTGTATAATAAGAGTATGTATATATTTTCCTTACATTTAATATTTATAAAATGTATATGAACGTTTAAAAGTAAGTTTAATTTTTTGATAAAGATAATTTTGCTTATCCTAGAGGAAGAGTATACTAAAATTAAGTTTTAAACTTTGACAACTTCTAATTAGTTTTTCTTGAACGTGCCACAATGTCACATCAGCTCTTTAATAGAGCACACAAGGATAAAAACTAAGGATAAAACAACCTTCGTCTCGAAGTTCTGAAATATTTTCGAATTACGATTGTTCTGAAGATGTATAAAATTGAAAAATCTTACTGATCTGATTTGATCATCACAAATCCACCTGTTATACAAATTACTAACTGAATATCGGTTTATATTTAATTCCATTGAATTAAATATAGTATTTAAAACATTGTTTAAAACAAGGTATTTCAGAATAGCATGATCAAATTTATTACCCGAACTGTTTGAGGAAAAAATTCTACCTAATTTATGTTTGAAGAAAATGTTTTTAACTTAAAATAGAACAGATTAGAAGATAGGGGTGTGTTTCTAAAGATATTTATGTATAAATATTGGATAACATGTATTTATTTTGAAAGATCTTTGAAGACCAAACACTTTGCAAAAAGGTTTATTTTATCTTCCACACAATTTAAAATATTTATTCAACAATATCACAAATGTCGGATTTTACATTCATTAAAAGAATTCCTATTGGGAAGTTAATGATACGTTTTTAGAGATTTTAAGTTGCAGATTTCTGTGGCCGAATCATCTCTGACCGAAAATACATCAGAAATCTTTAGGTCAGAGAAGACCTCAAAGTTTTCTCTAACAGAAATTTATTATTTCGGTCCGAGGTGAATTTGGTCTCAGAAGATTTGATCAGAGAAGAAAATTGTATTGATTTCAGTGAGAGGAGACTGTTTAGATGAATTCGGCCACAGATGAAAACAGGTTAAAATTTTCTGCCCGAGTTTAATTGCCAGAATCGCATGGTCTCTTCTTAGAAAACTTTTTTAAACAGATACACAATTGATAAAACCTAACCTAAATCCTAACTAAACGTTAAATCAATTGTGTTTCCACTAATTTGCCAAAAGTTTTTGAAACTGAAAATATGGAATAATGGCTATTAAAAATACGTTTTGCATTGAATATAAATTAAATAGCACGCGCCTTCATTCCCATATGCACGGTTTACGCAGAGCAGTTTGTTTCGCTCAGAGAAGGGCCTAACGAATATTCGATAAGAGAAGAATTCGCTCACCGATGATTCGGTTGAACAAGTCGGTTTAAAAATCAAACACCTCTTTTGGTCAGAGAAGACGAACGTGCACATTAATTTCGGTCAGAGATGGAAGCTTTGATGAATTTTCTGTAAGAGAAAAATTCCGTCACAAAATTTTGATCAAAGAAAAAAATATAATCATTGTTTTCGGTCAGAGAAGAATTTGGTCAGAGAAGATTTCAGGCAAAAAAGACCAGCCCGATTTTTAAATAAATATAAATATACGATAAACTATATATCTTTTGAAATATCTTTGGAAAACAAATATGTCGTATAAAGGTTTTTTTCTCATCTCTCAATTCAAATAGCAGCTTAAAATAACTAACTGATGTGTTGGATTTTACGTTCTTCTTTATATTGATTTTTTAAATTTTAAATCCAACAGAAATTATCGTTAAATAACGTATAAAATAATTTCCCACTATAGCAGTTTTTTTTTCAAAGATTAATTATCAAAAATTGAAAAAAAAAATATATGAAATGTAAGGTCGTAAAAATTGTTCTATATTTCTTGTAGTTTCAAAATGACGATTAAAACTTATTTTACTGGTGTTTTGAGAAGTACAAAGAAAAATTATTTGTAAAATAAATATAGAATATCAATAATATTTCAAGTGAAAATATACAACCTAGACTGGGAATCGAACCCAGGATCTTTGGCTTTACGCGCCAATGCTCTACCAACTGAGCTATCCTAGTAGCTTCCCAGTACAGGACTTCTCACTAGGATAGAGCATTGGCGCGTAAAGCCAAAGGTCCTGGGTTCGATTCTCAATCTTGGTCGTATATTTTTCACTTGAAATATTATTGTATATTCAATACTTGCTAGTAAAAACGTATAAGCTTAAAAATCAATAGAATATCAATTATTCGGATTAATAACAACAAAATGAATCATTTGACTGTATAATCTTTTAATAAATTAGACCATTTTATATCTTGTATCAAATACTTCCTACCTGACTAAATTTTCTTAAACCTATCAGTCATCATTCTATACAAAAAAACAAAAGAAAGAATAGAAGAAAAAATAAAAAAACCCCTAGCGTAGAATACATTAATGGTATTAGAGTTGGAGGAAAACAAGAGTTAATCTAGAGATTTGATCAAGAATATGAAAGGGTGAGACCTAAATCTAGATTATTAAAAAAGGGTAGATCCACCCAACCTTTAGGGTTTTACGGCCGTACCCGCTACAATGAGCCCCTTAGGGTCAGGCTTCGAACTTTTGCCCCATTGTACTTCACGAGAGAAGTAAACCTATTAGCGCATATCTATCTTAAACCATTGATCGACGAAATATTTGAAACGAGGATATATTTGCTTAATATATTTACTTCATATCCTTTAGTCATCCTTCGTCCTATGTTTGCTATTAATGCCTTTCCGGTTATAAATAAATGATTTAGTGAATAAAACTACTTATTGTGTCTTTTTTTTGTTTTGCTTACAAAAGTGAAAGAATGTAAAAAATCCAATTTTCACGCTTTACAATATTACGAATATTTTTTTTGCAGAAAACAATTTCATAAGAAAAACAAGTTAATTTGATTATTATTTAATTAATATAATTAAACAAGCGGAATCTTTTTCAGTCACGGCGAATAATTAAATGTGAATTTCATAGAACGTTATTGCATATTCAAGAGACCCTTAATAAATACAAACCCGCTTTGATGTAAAGCGGCATGGAACGCTGAAAAGGCTTCACTTCTACTTTATTACGAGGTTTAAACAAGGTTAACTCTCATTAAAGATGGCAAGCGGAGTTTGAAAACTTATTTGTATTTTCTAAGAATAGAATGCATTCTAAAATGTTGCATATTTGTTAAATGTATTAAAATTCAATGTTTTTCATTAAGTTGTTATTAGTTTGGTGCAGCTATATAGTTATCGCGGTTGGTAATATCTCTTGGTATAGGAGAGATTTTACGTTTAATCGTTGTTTAGGTTCAAAATATTACAAATTTACCCAGAAGTTTTGAAAATAGGGTGCTACTATTTCTTACCCTCATTAAGTGCGAAGACAAAATTAAGGCCTTTCTGAGCACATATTAACAGACATAAAAGTCAATTAGGAGGTCCAGACAGTTACAGAGTAGAATTATTCATACGCAAGATGTAAACAAGATTTATACTCATTAAAGCTGACAGGCAATATTTAAAAATTATTTTTGGTTTTGTAAGAATATATTTTTTATAAAACTTTTCGAATATAAATACAGGTCTAGTTATTCCTCTAGTTAAATATTTGAGAAAACAAAATTATTTCCATAACTTCTTATAATCTCTAACGATTTCAAAATGGAAGTTTAAAATAAGTGATAAGTGTGAGTGGATCTACTTTGTTGTTACTTTCTTCTACATTCTAAATATTATTTGATATAAAAGTAAAATCTTCTTTTTTTAAAATTATTGTTTTTAGTATTTTAATTTTGCAAAAAGAGAGATAACTTTTTTGAAAAAAAAAAATAATAATCAGTCATATTAAATGCAATGCAAATAAAGAAGTTCCTATAAACATATGTCGTAAAACGTTCTTTTACCATATATCCATCTTTTTTGTTGTTTTTTGTTTTACTAAATAATTTATATCACTAGAATGGTTTACCCGATTGAGTAGAAATTTTCCACAGTAGTCATAAATTTAAAGATTTATTGTGAAACTAAGGCTCAACTTGTGCTGATAATCTGTTTATAAATGGAGGACATTTAAATATTTTAACTGAAAAATAACTTGAAATGAGTTATTTTCGATTGAAATAAAAATAGCCGTCATTTTGGAACGGAGTGTTGGAATAAGTTAAATTTTTTTCTAATCTAGATCCTTATATTTGTGAATACCGTGAAAAATTTCAACTCAATCGGTTAAGCCTGTAATTTAAAGCTTTGAATTGGATTTGTTTAAATATTTAAAGAAGCGCAATTTTATAACGTACTAATCACTAGTTTGCACTTTATTTTCTATTAGACAAGACCTTTCAATTATTTCAAGTATATTCGGATTGGGTTTTATTTTTTTAAATAGAGTTTCCCCCAAAAAAACACCATCTTTGTTGAAGATTAATATACCTTATAACAAATAACATTTCAAAATTTTCAACTTTACTAGTTAAAACGTAATTTAAGAGCCCTGGAACTTTTCTAATCCGATTAATATAATTATATATAATCAAGATGTAGACAAAGAAAAATTCAACTTTTCAGATATTTTGGTCGCCATTTTGAAATTTCAATTATTAATAACAACACCAATATCACTTTCACTGTAATTTAGTTTTAAATTAACAAGAAGAAAGAGTTTACCTAGAGAGATACGTAAGTGTTTTTCTGTCATAAAACATGAATTTATATTTTCTGATAATAACTAACATATAAAATACATCCATCAATCATCTTCGAATGGGTTGTAATAAACTTTACGTATTTAATCATACAAATATAAATTGAAAATTCTTATTTCGATCAACAATAAATATGATTGAATTTTGTAGATGGATATTTTATTTGTTGAGGGGAAAACATGGGACTTGGAACTGATTTGGAATAACATTAAACATAAATAGCATTTGTGGATAAAGATAATACAGGATTTTGTCATATTGTACGGATCGATTTTCGTTATCAAGAGATGAATTCTAGAACATTAAAAAAACTAAACTAAAGGTCTAAAAACCGAGGATATTTCAGAACTGTAAACTATAAACAAATATTGCATGAAATTCGTTACACATCATACTCAAATTAATAAACGGAGCCGAGAGATTGGGAAAGTAATCATTCAGTTATTATATCGTCATTCACCTAACATCAGATGTACAGTATATCTGTAATTAGAACGATAGTTTGGGACACATCAATAAGAAGTGTTCCAATACAGTGAAGAGCCACACCCTACGCTGTACTTCTCCCGACTAAATACACCGGATCTAGGGAGTAAACCCTTATTATAAAATCCCTGTTCTCAAGGTGGAGGGTATCCGCTGAAGAGATGAACGCACAGAAGTGTCTCAACGGCTGAAGTTCTGAGATACCGGGCGCCCGTTTGGGGTAAACCATGCCTGGACATCCTTTTTAGACACTCTAAGTTACCCAAATATGATAATTGACTTAAGAAATTTGATTTTTCAAACGGTGATCGATAGTAATTAACTTTTTAACCAACAATTCCTAACTGAAATATTTTTGTTAGTAAATAACTTTAAAATATAAGCCTACGGGAAAGTTTGCAGAGCCTACCTGATCGTTAAATCATGCTAAACGTATCATTACAAAACAACACGATTTGAAAACGAAAATTTGTTGTTTTGTAATTTGTTTGTTGACCTTTCTGTAAACATGCGATTGCTGACATTTCCCAAAAGCAATTCGTACAAATAACACTCTGTTAAAACGAAGTCACGCACTATTGAATTCTGTCGTTAGGCACTTTATGCGTTTACATCTCTTTTGACTCTATTTCTGGGCGTTAAAGTAAAGTGTGTATAGTACTGGAAAAGAAATAATTAAAAATCGGACGTTTTAAAACGGTTGAACCTGAAGTCCCTTCATTGGTGACTATATACACTTATAAGAATATAAATATAAACTATAAATACTTGCCAAATAGATCAAAAGCGTATATTCAATTAAACCATCGATTTACAGTAACCTCTATAAAATCAATGTACAAAAAATAGTTGACGCACGCAATCATGGTGCTTACCATTCCCGATTATAAAATGTAACACAAGCATATATTCTAATTTTAATGCCCAAACTTTGGTTTCTGGGAGGTTGTATGAAATGTAAAATTGTATTGGTAGATCAAGGAATTTATCATGTAAGACAAGATTGTTAAAAACCAACACTACAAACGATAATAATTCTCGACTCGTTCGTGTTACTATTTCATTCAATTTCGGGCCTCAATCTGTACGAATGTGGATAAGACGGTGTCGTGTCGATGACTCGGCGCTGCCAAATCTTGTGACTATAAAACTATCATATTTTCTTGGTAGTTCAGACTTTAGGAATTTTTTTTTTTTTTTACAATAATTTCGCTATTGTTGTTCAGACATCGAATATTAACAGACGGATTGTTATAAACCATTTTTACGGTTTCCTTATGCTAAGAAAAGTGAATATCAATCAAAAAACAAAGTTTGCATTTTTCTTCGATTACTTCTGTATACATGGTACGTATTATAAAAGATTTATTACTTGTAAAATATTTGATATACAAAGTTGTCTTGCTAAATAAAATATATGTTTTGTTTTTTTAAGAAGCGAAGATAAAACCTTTTTAAAATAAGCTGGGGGAAAAAATTATAAAACAACAGATTTAAAAGCGTCAAATAAAAAAAAATTAATTTTACAAGATTTTAAAATCACAAAAGAACGAAAACTAAAAATAGAGTAATTTATTGTCACTTATTTTTATGAATTTCATAGATTTTGACGTTGAGTAACATCAAGTCTGGCGTTGTCGCTAAAGGGGGAAAAAGTTTTTTAATGTCGACATAATAAAGACGCTTTCTCTTTTGGAGTTGCTTTTTCAAACCTGTCAAACTGAGATAGAATTGTACAAAGTCTGAACTACAGAAAAATATATATTTATTTATTTTGACGACACTACCATCAGGGATTTTTATCTCCATTTTTCAAATTATTCACAAATTTTCAAATGACACAATTCTTTGAATTTTTGAAGAGCAATGCAATTTTTGTAGATATTCAGTGTATATTAGAAAATATATTTTAAATCTGTAAACTCGAACACAAGATCTCACAAAAACTACGTTTATTCAATCAAACGCGTTTCAACAACACAGTCGCCATCCTCACTGATACATGAGCTACAATAACAAAACTATAACTCCAAGTTATAATTTTACTATAATATAACTTATAGTTTTGTTGCTGTAGCTCATGTATCACTGAGGATGGCGACGTTGACGTTGAAACGCGTTTGATTGAATAAACGTAATTTTTGTGAGATCTTGTATTCCAGTTTTGGTCCTACATAATATTATCTTACAAGTCAAGCTCAATATTTATTTATGAACACAATCTGTTCAATGGTCTCTTTCTCATAAATCTGTCTTGATGATTAATTTTTTTTGTAGAGACCAATTTTTTACTCTAAGGTCACCACAGCTTTAACCAAATATATCAAATAGCTTTATGTTTACCCAGTATACGAATTATAGGGTGAGTTTGGTGATCTTCCTCTGTTTTTTGGACGGATCTTCATGTTTCATGGCCTCAGGAAAATATAAAAGTGATAACGACATCTGTCTGTCGTCATTGTAGTTTTTTTCTGTACATCAGCACGATTTAGCATCAATTTAGAACTTGAAATTTGGTTTAAGTACTCATGTAAAACCCCTAATGAAATTCAGAATAATTGAATTGAAAATTTGAAAGTAACAGCCGTTTTGTTCACATATCGTATGTTTTTGAATTTATAACACAATACATTATAAAAAAAAGTTAACTTCATTATCATTTATCGTTAAAAATATATGACTTTTTTGTTTAACATTAAAAATGGCGGATATATAGAAAACAAAACATTTTTGAAAATATGTTTACACTATCTGATGGCTCCAGTTTTACCTGAGATAGTTAAGATAGTTTTATAAAGAAATAATTTTTGAAGCACTACCCTAATGGTGGTGCTATTGAAATATATTATTCCCAAATACAGAACCATCAATTTTGATCAAAATCGATCGGTAAATAACAAATATATGATACTTGTTTTAGGAGTAACAAACACCCTTGGAGTGGAACATTTTCAAAACCAGGCTGCAGACCTACCCCAAACTATGTTAAAAAATCTTAGATCTAAGCTTCTTTGATCCAGAGTTTTCATGATCAGTCAGTGGATTTTAACTTTTATGTATATAGATAAACATTTCCATTTATTTTGATGTCAGGAATAGACTATTGAATTCCTGAAACTCCTTTAAACACTCAATATATATGTATATTCCGTTCCAGAACACTTTAGCTGTTTTTGTGATCAAATTAAATTAAGTGAAAAAATGTTGCTTTAATAAAATAAAAGCGTCTGCTAACGATTTCATCTGAAAGTGTTGAGATGCAAATCAAAAGTAAATAATCAAAGTCACTCGGCGAGCGTTTGATAGAAGTCGAGAATTTAACATGCGATTCATCCTATTACCCCTTCTCCCCTTACTTTTACAACTGATTGATAATACAGTTGTATAGGCTACTATTTATTTGCTTCTCGATCGAATTTTTAAGAATGAGATCAACCATCATGGTACTCACTCAAATCCATTACACGATACAATAAACGCAGATATTCAGAATGTAATTTCGAAAAGTTGTTTTTTAGATATTGTAGGAAATATTAAAATCAAGACGTCCTATCCAGTTGGGTGAGTTTGTTTTTTGAACCTTGTAAATTTTAATATCTTTACTTTCTTGAAGTTAATTAGGATTTAATGGGGCTCGTAGAGTGTATATAATAAACATTCTTCCCTCGCTTTGCTCGTGTCATTGTCTCGCTCTGACCGGTCTCGAGATGTACAGATGTGAAAAAACCACTGCTCGCTACGCTCGTGTTGGTGACTCGGCGTGCCAGATTTCATAAATACACCTAACCTAACCTAACCTAACCTAACCTAACCTAACCTAACCTAACCTAACCTAACCTAACCTAACCTAAACTAACCTAACCTAACTTAACCTAACCTAACCTAACCTAACCTAACCTAACCTAACCTAAAATAACCTTTCACATTTCCTTGTGATTTCAGGATTCACTATTTTGGAGTTAACTTCGCTATTTGTCATCGTAAAAATCGCTGGTACCGTTTACAAGTAGAAATGAACTCTTCATTTTTTTATTAATTTAGTGTTTTATGTTTACTGGTAGATAGACTTTTTTATTGATGTTGATGTGGGGAGTAAGCTCTTGAATTCATGGAAGTTTCTTAACATCCTGTATATATACAAAATAAAGATATTGATGAGATTTACATTGTGACACATAAGTAGTATAGATAATAGTAAAATAAAATGTACTGTTAGATGTAAGATTAGTTAAGAATATTGTATTAGTTAGATGATAACTTTTAAGCTATTTAGAATGACGCTAGGCACTTGTTAACGTCCTAATATTAGAAAGGAGGTTTACGCCTCGCTCCTTGCAATACCTTTTTAAAACGCCTGTAGCTCCCTAACTATTCATCATAATGATATAAACTTTGAAACGAAGATAGAAGAAAGTTCATATTTTACTGTGGTTTTTTGAAATCGAAAATATCTCTTATAGTTTCTGAGTAATACTTTCGAGAAAACTGTCAATTTTCAAACGTTACAAAATCGTATGGGTACTCCTTGCAACTTTTTAAGATCAAAAGTGAGTTTTTGATTTTTGAATGTTTCTATAACTTAATAGAAGCAGAATAAAATTTGAAGCCAAGACGTGCTATGAAAATTTCCAAAATTTAATATTTTTTTCCATTTTTATTTATTTTGAATGAATAAAGTTCAAATTTTACTGTGAATTTTTCAATTCGAAAACATCTCTTATAGTTTCTGATTAATTAAATCGAGAAAACAGCCAATTTTCCAACTTTCCAAAATAGTAAGGTACCCCCTTGCATTTTTTTAAGGCCAAAAAGTGAGTGTTTTAATTTGGATTGTTTCTATAGCTTAATAGAAGCAGAATTCAATTTGGATTCGAGAGGTTCTATTAAAATTTCAAAATTTTTAATGTTTTTCGATTTTTATCTACTTTTTTAATAAAAAATTCAACATTTAACAATACCAATGATATGTAAATCAAAAGATATAGAACGGAATAGAGAGTAAACCCTGAAAAAAACACTTTGACATATCAAAGGGTTTACGAGAAATTGCAGTTCAAAGTTTTTTTCAAAGAGATCATAAATTTTTTTAACTAATTACATGGATTTTTAAAGATGCAGAATTGAAGAGAGTAAACCCTGAAAAAAATCACTTTGAAATCATAAATTGTTTACAAGAAATTACAGTTTATATATGCCAGGTTTTAATATTTCACGTTTCGTCACTTGTAATCCTTTTTTAAAACGCCTGTACTTTCTAACTATTCATCGTCATGATATGAACTTTTACATAAAGCAAGAAAAACGTTCAACTTTAACTTTTCAAATTGAAATATCTCTTATGGTTTCAGAGTTATTAATTCGAAAATATAGCCAATATTCAAACTTTTCAAAACCGTACGTTGTACGTAACTCTGGCCATTTTTTAAGGCCGAAAAGTGGGTTTTTGATTTTATTTTTAATGTTTCTATAGTTTAGTAGAAGCATAAATAAATTTGGAGTCGAGGCGTGCTATTAAAACTTCAAAATCTGTAATATTTATAAACTTTTTGATAAAAATTTCAACATTTATCAATACCAACGATATGCACATCAAAACATGCAGAATTGAATATAGAGTAAAACCTGAAAAAATGAGTTTAAAATCTCAAATGGTTTACAAGATATTGTAGTTTATATGTGCCAGATTTTAACATTTCACGTTTCGCCTCTTGCATTATCTTTTTAAAACGCCTGTAGCTCCCTGACTATTCATTATAATGGTATGAACCTTTATATAAAGAAATAAAAACGTTTATATTTTACTGTGGGTTTTTTCAAATCGATATTATCTCTTATAGATTCTGAATAATTAATTCGAGAAAATAGTAATTAACTTTTAATTTTTGAATGATTTTATACCTTAATAGAAAGAGAATTAAATTTTGAGTAGAGGCGTACTATTCAAATTTCATTTTTTTTCGTAAACCTCCAAAATTATATCCTCGACATCTGGTGTTATATCATTATGGAATATCCCCTTCATCTCTTTTTAAAGCTCAGCTTAATATCCACTTCATCTCTTCATAAACCTTCAGCTTAATATCCACTTCATTTCTCTATATGACCACCGGTTAATATCATATACATCCCTTGATACCCCCCCCACCAGGTAAACAAAATCTCATCAGAAGACCAACCTCCAGCCTTTTAACCCCTTCATCTGTTGAACAACCCCAAAATAATTTCCCCGTCATCTAATGATACACTCAAAGTAAAATATCCCCTTCATCAATACACAACCTCTTACGTTATATCAATTATTAGTAAGCCAACCAACAAAAGAACATCTTTCACTAAACTAAACTCCAGTGGAACTTTAATTAGTAAATCAACAACTATTGGAGCTTTCCGTTTATCAATAGTAAGCTGCAAAATAATCCTAGAAACCAATAATTAAATTTTCAGTTTAACTAATTATAGTTTTCAAAACTAACTTTTCTAACTTTTTGTAATTCGTGCATCACTCGTAACTAATATCAACAATGGCAAGATTTGGAAACAATCTAACAAACAAAAAATATAATTTCATCATACGTCTCCGACAACTACCACATATATTTCAAAACATAAAGAACATATTCAACCCCACCATTTGCATTTGCTTCTGTTTGTACAAGGTGTACACCGGGATGTACTCGTAAAAAGCAGTTTAGTGTAAATGCAAATGTCTGTAGTCCGAAGGGATTAGAGTACATCCCTCGTGGGTGGAATTCATTTACCTTTAAAACTTACAAATATGTTTTACAATATTTTGTTATATTATTGTGAAATGAAAATATTTATTATTTGATCATTCGTTGTTTATTGACAATGGATGTTCTATGTTTAGTATATAAATAAATGAGTAACGTTTAATGAGTAGTTTTATTTTGTAAGGAGAGTTTTTTTTTTTAATGAGTCTTTCAATAGTTTGAACATTTATATTGTTTGGGTAAATGTTTAACATAATTTTATGATGTCTTTCTGACGTCTGTTCAATTCTGTAGAGCCAAAAAGCGTCGATCTATTTCAATCAATTATGTTATCTGCGAATATTTTGCTCATTTTGGACATATTTACTAAATTTTTGATAACTCAAAATTCGGAGCAGCTGCAGCTTTCAAGTCAAAAGAAAAATGAAAATTATAATTTTCTAAAAAGTGCAGCTAAACGCATTAATTAATATGGCTCCTATAATGCAGTTGTGTAAATGATTGGTTTAAAAAAAAATCAGCATGGACCTGTTTTTATATTCGTAATTTCTTAGAATTGACTGTACGGATTTTGTTCAATCTTCAGAGAAATGTGAACACCTAAATCCGTTGCCTAAATCTTAAGTTAAAAAATTATCACAGTTCAGTAATATATATAACCTTCATCATCGGCATTAAAATCTCCGTTAATAAAATACCACTTATGCTGTGGGCGTGTTTATGGTACAAGCAAAGCATATCTCGCGAAGTACTTTGAATTTTTTCGATAACTTAAATTTTTCCGTAGCTTTTGCTAGAAAAAAACATATAATTAATATTTTTTTTTTTTTTAATCATCAGAAGTGATTATGATCAAATTTTGCTCAATTTCAGCCTCTAAGGACCTACACAAAGCGTATATATTATTATTGATCCAAAATATATAGGTTAAAAAAAAACTAATAATAGTCCATCGGACTGTTGGAAAATACGCCATACGTAATTTTGACGTAGTTTATGGCCTTTTCTATGTTCATTAATGATGAAAATAAAAATAAACTTTAATTGGTAGAATTAAATCTATTAATATGACAATATCTAAAACTAAGTTTGTTTATATTGTGAAAGCCTTTAACTGGGAGAGATTGGTGTAATATCTTACTGCTGCTATAATATGATGGAGGCTTTGGCATAACCTGTATAGTTCAGTTGCATAAGTCTTGAGTGCATGAAAATGACTCACCTTGCATAAACACTTGAAGATAACAGTCAATTAAGGAACGTAAATTTGTAATAAATTTATTATTGTGGAAATTTGTGTTTCATACTTTTGGATAAATATAAAAAGTGTTCTTGGAAACATGTTCATTACAAAAATTAAACATTTAGGGATTATGTACTTATTTTTTTCATTTACTACAAGATATAATAAAAATATTTTGATTTTCAGGAAATAAAGAACAATCTTTTTTTATATATGGACAATATATGTTCAATTAGGTCCCATTATATTTAAATATTATTTTTAAAACATTCTATTCCAAACAATGTGTTTTAAATATTTAACAAAGAAGAAAATATGTCTAATTTAAAATAAAAATAATTAAAAAAAATTGTAAAAGTTTAGAGGTAAATAATATTTTGTTATATTAGGAACGTCTTTCTAAAATATCAAGTATAATAAATTATTTTTTTTTTTTTTTTTTTTTTTTTTTTTTTTTTTTTTTTTTTTTTTTTTTTTTTTTTTATTATTTATTCTATCTATCATTACATAATACAATTACAATAACAAACAGAACAAAATCAACATCTTGACCAATCCCAATAGGATCAACTAAAGACTTATATATCTAATACATCACATTTGTAGGGCTAACATTAATAATAATAATATGGTCCCTTCGCCATTAATCACCAGCTCACTATTGCATCAAATCATGAGGTTTGGTTCTCTTGAGTCGTCGAATCCCATCAGCGCTGTCAGTCAACGCCTTCATGTCCCGATGAACGTGAACTAGTAGACGCTGTTCATGCCTCAAAGCTACCCTCCTCACTTCTTCCTTTACGAAATTTACTTTCAAATCTCTGTGTAAATCACTGTTCCTGATGTACCATGGAGCTTGAACTATTCCTCTAAGGACTTTATTTTGAAAGTTCTGTATTTTCTTCATATTTGTTTCCTTTGTACAGCCCCAAATTTGGATACCATAGGTCCATACAGGCTTCAGCACCTGCTTGTATATTAAAAGCTTATTGTGGATTGATAACTCTGAGTTTCGTCCAAGCAACCAGTAAAGTTGCCTGTATTTCATGTTTAGTTCTTCCTTCTTTTTCTTTACATGCTCTTTCCACTTTAACTTAGTATCAAGGGTCATGCCAAGATACTTAGCTGTGTTTACGTGGGACAATGTTTTGTCATTTATTATCAAGGGTATTGGTACTAACTTTTTATTAGTGAAATGGATATACGTTGACTTTCCTTCATTTATTTTAATGCGCCAACGTTTAGTCCATTCATTAACTCGGTCCACAGCTCTCTGCAGTTTACTGGTCGCAACGTCAGCATCCCCTCCAACAGCTAAGATGGCGGTATCATCAGCAAAGGTTGCAATGGTGGTATTATTTTCCTGAGGTATGTCACGGGTAAACAGTAAATAAAGGGTAGGGCCAAGAACACTTCCCTGAGGCACCCCTGCTGTTATCCGATGAAGATCTGAAAACTTGTTGTCATATCTGACACGAAAGTATCTACCCGAAATATACGAGCTGAGTATTTGAAAATACTGTCGAGGAAGGTCTCGATCAAGTTTAAACAATAATCCCTCATGCCAGACTCTATCAAAAGCCTGTGCAACATCAAGAAAGACAGCCGCACAGACCTTCTTTTCCTCAAGTGTTTTCTCAATTATGTCAGTGATACGATGAACTTGGTCGATCGTTGAGTGCTTTGCTCTAAAGCCAAATTGGTGTGGTGGAATTAGTTGTCTATCTTCTACAACAATCATTAATCTCTTCAGTATTAGTTTTTCCATTATTTTTGACAAGGTAGGCAACAAGGAAATAGGTCTATAAGACGCAACTTCATAAAGCGATTTTCCTGGTTTAGGTATAACAATTACTTCAGCAATTTTCCAATGTTTAGGAAAATACATCAGCTTAAAGCAGGAATTTATGAGTTTTAATAATTTGCGTAAGGCTATCATGGGTAGTTCTTTAATGATTTGAGCTGTTATCAAATCATATCCTGGTGCTTTTTTTGTGCGAAGATTACAATGAATTATATTTATTAATTCCTTCATGGTGGCAAGGGGAATTCTTGCTTCATCAATCTTATGAATTTTATCTATATTTTCTCCCTCTGTTTGCTGTGGCAATGGTTGGAAAACACTTTTCAAGTGTTCAGCGATGAGATCTGCCTTCTGTCTTGAACTACGTGCCCATTGTCCATCGGACATCTTCAATGGTGGATTCCGAATTTTAGGCCTTTTTATTCTTTTAGCTGCTTTCCATAGTGAAAGCAGCTATAAATTATTTAAATTGGTTTTTACATTGGGCCTAATAATTTATCATTCTAAAGTCTATTTAATTAAAAATCACCTTCGAAACCGAAATGTTGTAGGGTGCAGTATTGAAATTGAAAATACTAAACACTGTATCATGAAGAACAGTTTTATAAAAAACCTATAAACACATTTTATTTTTGGATATTGAAAGAATTGTCGTTTTTTTTTGGTGAATTTTTTTTTATTGAACACGGGACTATTATTTCAAATTTTTTTGTCATTCAAATTACAAGATATTTAATAAAAAACTAAAGATTTGTGAACGTAAAATATTTAAATTGAAAATAATAGATGTCATTAAATTATGTGGAAAGCACTCAACTTTTATATTTTAATCTTATAAAACTTCTAGAATTATTTAAAAATTACTTTTCATGTTTTCGATTTATCCAACAAAAATGAATCTAAAACAATTGTTGGAAATATTTTAAAATATTTTTTTCTACCTTGATTACATTAAAATAAACAAACACTAAACTTTTTTCTCAAGTTCATAGTTTCCAATTTAAAAAAAAAAAACATAAACGTCAAAATAATTCTAACTATTATGTTAAATATTTTTAACAATTTTAATAATAATGGGGTTATTTTAACACAAAATACCTTGTTTGTTGTTGAATAAGATACAGTAATACAAACAATAAGCCTATAATAATACTATATGGGGAAAAGCCAAATAAAATTATTCTTGAAATGACCTTAACGACTGCAAAACAAAACAAAATACACAATTTCTCATGTTGCTCCCATTAAATCGTTCTAAAGGTTGTTAAAAAATATATATTTCAAGTGAAAAATATACAACTTAAACTGGAAATTGAAGGCAGGACCTTTGGCTTTACCATTCCTTAGTCGCTTCCTAGTATTGGGCGTACAGTTCACACTTGACTTTGCTTGTGCTGCAATATTAAAGTTGTCAAATTAATTACCTCTTTACAAACGACATTTAAATTAATATTTACTCAACTTGCCGCCCCTACGTATGTATTTATTGATTTTAATTTTTGATTTTAAATCTCATGCGTTTTTTATACCAGTTAGTATTACTAATTAAATAATATTTCAAGTGAAAAATATACGACCTAAACTAAAAATACTTTTAATAAAAATATTCCTTTTTTTACTAAAATACTTGTTCTTCAGTTATTTCGTTATGTCAACTTAAATGATTCATGCTTTATATTATAATTTGAAAATATAAAATATAATTTTAAGCAATTCTTGGCTTATTCTTTTCGTTATATCTTTAGTTTAATTGATATATAAAACAATATTTTATAAAATTTCTATATATTTGTTATTTTTGAAAACATTCAAAAAGAAAAATATTTATAATTAAATTTTATATCGAGAAACATTATTGAAATTCTATTGTACCTACTGAAAACAAAGTTACTTTCGATGAAAGGGAATAATGTTTGACTCAAATGTTATAGATTGACAATTTTTCATGAATACCCCTGTTGTGTATTTAAAAGTAGGTACAATTTTTAAACTGAATACTGATTACTTTAAGTTAATAATGAAGTAGAAATGAAACTTAGTCAACACAAATGGATTGAGTACAATTTTTTTATCTTTCAAATAGGTGAAGATTTGGTTTCAATCTGGTCCAATGATCAAGAGAAATTTAAAAAGTCCATGAACTGATATAATTATATTAAATGACACCTTTTCAAATCACCTGTAGTGAATACGAACGTAACCATCCCGAGTAATCCTAGCTGGATCTACACTTGATTCATCTATCTTTCATTAGGTCCCACTCTTTCATCTTTCCTATCAGGTGTATCTTGACCAACTCTTGTTCCATTAAAGAGTATTCGAGTTGTAGGGGTTTTTATTTATTGTTATTTTCTTCCTTATTTTAGAAATTTCTGTTACGCGAGAGGCTTACAACCTTAAACAACAAGAAAACAAGTTTTCGCACATTTAAATTGAATTTGAAATAGAATTAATTCCCAACATTTACACTTCTCTTAGCAACGAACATTACTTTCAATTCAAACTTGAAAAACTAAGTCGTACTATTGCCCAATATTACCCATATATTTAGAAAAACTTTTGGAAAATAGTAACCGTTTGAGAAAACACCAATTTCCACAACATAGTAACATCTTAGTTTCAATCAGCACGCGATCTGTAATGTTACAAAGATAACAAAGTACAAATATGTTAAGTTGGAATTACCATAATACCATGAAATTGATTTGACTCATGTAATATAAATTACTGAGAAGGGGGGAAATCGTATTTTCAAGATAATTTCTTCTTTTGTCTAGGTAATTTTTTTTTCTTATTTGTAATACTATTATCAGGAGATAAAGAACTAGGATTAAGGATCAGTGAATGTAAAATAAATTGCACGAGTCTACACAACGAGATTATGTCCAACTGTCAATGCTTCATAGATTGTTTTTCTTGTCTTTTCAAAGAGGAAAACCACTAGGTCTTGATAGCCTAATAAAAAAAGGAGGAAAACAACGTATGATAAATGACAAGAGTTGGTCTGAGAGACCTGATAGGAAATATGAAATACAGGGATCCAAATCAAAACTAAATGTAACAAGATGTACATCCAGCTAGGTCTCTTGGGATTGCAACACCACTACTCACTATAGCGAGCTTCTGACAATTATTTCCAATGCAAATTTGTCTTTAGAGAAATATCTGCAAATAAAATAAAATAATTCATAAAAATTCACTCATTCTCAAAAATAAATTGGATTTTTTTCAGTAAACATTTTAATACTTTTAATATGAAAATATATTGAAGTAAAACAAAGTCAAAGTGTAAAGTTAAGTGTTTAGGTTTAAACCCGGGTTAAATTGGATTACGTTTCAATATCAAGGTAAAAGTTTCTGGAGTAACCTTATTGTTCTTTTCAATTCTCTCTCTCTCTCTCTCTCTCTCTCTCTCTCTCTCTCTCTCTCTCTCTCTCTCTCTCTCTCTCTCTCTCCCTCTCTCCTCTCTCTCTCTCTCCTCTCTCTCTCTCTCTCTCTCTCTCTCTCTCTCTCTCTCTCTCTCTCTCTCTCTCTCTCTCTCTCTCTCTCTCTCTCTCTCTCTCTCTCTCTCTCTCTCTCTCTCTCTCTCTCTCTCTCTCTCTCTCTCTCTCTCTCTCTCTATCTCTCTCTCTCTCTCTCTCTCTCTCTCTCTCTCTCTCTCTCTCTCTCTCTCTCTCTCTCTCTCTCTTTCTCTCTTTTTCTCTCTCCCACTCTCTCTCCCTCTATCTATCTATTTTCTATCTATCTATCTATCTATCTATCTATCTATCTATCTATCTATCTATCTATTTCTCTCTCTCTCTCTATCTATCTATCTATCTATTTCTCTCTCTCTCTCTCTCTCTCTCTCTCTCTCTCTCTCTCTCTCTCTCTCTCTCTCTCTCTCTTTATCTCTCTAAAAGTGCACTTTTTAACAAAACTTTCAATATTTTACAAAGATAACTTAATACACTGTTTACATAATATATTATTTTAACATGACTGTATTTTAAAATATCTTATATTAATTATATGTTTTCGTTATATCCATATCATACAAATATCTCAAAATTATTTCATAAGTATATATACTAGTACACATACAGAACTAGGACTATGGATTAATGAATAATAGATAAAGCTCCCTGGTCACGACCCGGAAGTGTGGTCCTCCCTGCAACCTCGTACCAACTCCAACCGCCGACCACTAACCGTTGATACCTCCCTGTTGCAACTGACCCCAATTTTCTTCCAACCTTAATGGTTATTTCTGACTCATTAGTAGGTTGGAAGCCAAACAATACATAACTTTTCGTACACTGTCATATGATTGTATATACTCTGATGTCTATTGAGTGGACTTCAGATATTTATCTATTACATTAGCTTGGTTGACCAAATTCAAAATGGCGGTTATAATGTAAAATGGACACGAATAGGTTGTGATTCACTGATTTAGTTTAAAAAAACTTGTTCCTACCTTTCAGCGTCAAAACTATTCTAGAGTAGCTTACCGTCCACTTTTTCAGTACTTTTTAATTCAACTCTTTATAATTTGTTTACGTACAATTTTTTAAAAAATATTTCACAAAAACATTGATTTACTGTAGTACTAAATTGATACCCGTGGTCAATACAAAATATTTTTGATTTAAAGCACCATCTTGTCCCATAAATATAAATTGTATACTTATATTTATTTATTATACTTATCTATCTAAACAACTATAGATAAGTTTTTTTTTTTTCATATTTATAGTAGGACTTATTATTTCATAATTTGTTATAGATTTACAATAATAACTACTGTTACAGAACTTCTTATCATTTTTAATCGTTATTATCAATTTAAAATAAGAGGAACAGTTTTTGAACGTACCGGAACGTACCCAAAATGAAAGTCTTGTTTTTTCGCTCATAAACTAACTTCAGCTATCTGATAATATTTCCAAAATTTATATTTTATGAGAATTCGAAACAATTTCTAACTTAATTTGACTTTTGTAATCTCAAAACTGCTTACAGTTTCTTTTTTAAATTTCAATAAAAAGGTTTCCCTAATCAATCATTATAAAGGTTTTATTCGACACCATTTCCTGAACAGAATACTGTGTTTTCTTTCTTGCGCAATGATTGGTGCAGATTTTACAGCGTTGCTCGTCTGCTCTCTGAAAATGATGTGGTTCTTGGTAGTATTTCATTAATGATATACAGAACGTACACACATATTGAGTCTAAATATTTTCAAATATATAGAGGGAGAAGGGAATGTTACATCAATAGTTTTTCTTCAAACATTGAGAAAATGTTTTCAAAGATATTTTGTATTTCTAGATCCAAAACATTTTAATAATATACCCCCAAAAAAATATACAAAATTTAAAAACAGGAAACAAATTTAATTACTTATTTAAAAAGAACTTAATAAGCTGACATGACTTTTCTCAAATGATACTTATTAGTCTACTTATAAACAAACCTGAAAATCAATTAATTTTGTAAATGTTATACCATGTGAATAGTCCAATTATGATATTATATTGCGTATGTAGGTAAGAGTGTCTGTTTATATTTTCCGTTCTATAGTTAACTTTCTTTTATTTGACTTTATACAAAGTCACATGGGAGTGCTCCTCAGTTTTATTTGTACGATGTTGTTCTAAGAGTAGTTTGTATATAAATGTATTTAAGATTATGTTTTATATATTAGTTACTTTTATTAGTAGTCAGAGCAATTCTTTTCTTGTAGAAACACTACAGCGCTGTTTCGCCGTTCACAGCCGGCTTCGTCAGGTGTAGGCTTAACACTTATTTTAAATAGACATATATTTGTTGTAATTTGGCTTCAAACGCGAGCATTTCATTCCATAAATAAAATACAAAATGTATTATTATATTTGGCATTCCAACTTGAAGACTTTTATGAAATAAAATACGTAACGACACTGAACACACACGATAACACGACACAAAAAATAATATAAAATCTATCTGAGGTTAACTCTTCGTCAAATGTCATACAAACTTTATACTGGCGTGGCCGCGGTATAGTTTCTGTGTTTCTGAACGGAGACACATGTCATTATGTTTTATTATAATACTGGGTATTAAAAATTTTCCTTTTTTATAATTTTTCGTTTCGGTGCGTGTTTTGTTTGTAATTTGTGTGTTTTTTTTCTTTTCGTGTATGCACGACAGGGTGTAACGAAAAACGTGGACTGGCTAACCATTTTTAGATTACATACATTACAAACAGTATAAAATGTCAAATAACATATAATCGAATTCCACTTAATTTTCCGTCTATCCGCCATTTTATTTATTTATTTTTCAAACATTATAACTGCATAAATATTAAAGATATTGAGTTCAACTTTAGTATAAGTATTTCTTATGTTAAATTTTACAAGTATAATAAACACCAAAACATTATTTTAATAATTTTCAAAATTAATAAAACTCAAAAACCGTTAACTTTACAAAAAAAAACTTGAAAGAGTCAAAATTTTCTTCTTTCGTAACGACAAACTTTTTTTTTCTGTAGGTCAAGAGATAATCGGTAAACCTATTTTTTTTTTTTTTTATTTATTTAACTGGGCTGTGATAACCTCCATCAGAGGCATCACCGGCGTCGACCTAATGGTCTTTTGCCGCCCCAATTTCCTTCCTACACCCAATCAGTAATACCCGTCATCCTTATAAAGGAACAGATACTACCGATAGGGTTGTCTAGGATGGTTTCCATCTCTTTCCCCGGAGGGCCTAGAGAGTACAGCCTGGCTCGTCCTAGCGCCTCACACTCCAAAATAATGTGTTCTGCAGACTCTTCAGCCAAACCACATTTCCTGCATGTATTAAATGCAGCAATTCCTATCCTGTGTAGGTGTTTCCTGAGGTGACTGTGGCTTGTTAAGAGCCCAACCACCCACCTCATGTTATCCCTTCTGAGAGAGATGAGTTGTTCCGCATGTTTCTTGCTTGGTCTAATTAACCTTTTAGCAAGTCTACTAGTGGTTGAATTCGTCCAGACCCTGTTCATCCCCTCCCGCATCCACGTATCAACCGCTGCCCTGGCATGTCCATAAGAGATTCCGAGCACCGGTTCCGGGCCAACGAAAGGGGATTCAGAGCCTGACCTGGCTAGTTCATCTGCTCTCTCATTACCATCAATACCTGAGTGGCCAGGAACCCAGCCAACAGTGACCGTGTTCATCTGACCAAGCTTTAATGATGAGATGCAGTCCCATACCTGCTTCGACTTTACCTTTGTCGTGTTAAGTGCCTTAATGGCAGCTTGACTATCTGTGAAAATCAGAATGTTCTTACCCATGTATTTCATTCTTTGATTCTCCTTGATGCATTCAGAGATAGCACCTACTTCTGCTTGGAAAACAGTAGCATGCTTACCTAGGCTCAGGGACCTCTCTGGGTTAAACCCATTAATGCCACCGCCTGTACCCATCTCTGTTTTCGAGCCATCTGTGAACCAGACTATATCTTGCTCGTTGTATAACTTCCTTCCAGACTCCCATTCTTCCCTAGAGAAGATCTTCGTCTTAAAAGGCTTGTCTAATGAAACCTTAGGTATCATGTGATCAGAGGGCATGTCTAAAACTTCCCTGTTGACCACTTGATTTATCCTGCAATGCCCAATTGCAGGCCACCTCTTCCTCCAGCACCCCGTTTGCTGTAGTCTATATGCACTCATCCTGGCCTGTCCCTGAATATATACCCCTAGGGGAGGGAGATCCAGAAGTGCATTCAAGGTAACGGTTGGTGTAGACCCCATGGCCCCGTGATAGCCAAACAGGCCACCCTTTGGAGACCATCCATTCTACTTCCAACCCCACCTTGTCGCGTCTTAGTCCACCAAACCACCGAAGCATAGGAGATTAGTGGTCTAATAATCATGGTGTAAATCCACATAACCACCTTGGGTTGCAGACCCCATTGTTTACCAACAGCCCTCTTACATGCAAACATAAGACACTTGGCTCTGGTTACTACCCGTTCTATCTGTGGGTTCCAGGTGAGCCTTTTATCTAACACAGTACCTAGGTACTTCACCTGGTTT
Organism: Aphrophora alni; assembly: GCA_963513935.1. Lineage (NCBI taxonomy): Eukaryota > Metazoa > Arthropoda > Insecta > Hemiptera > Aphrophoridae > Aphrophora > Aphrophora alni. Next base: position 13,920,375 of record OY740778.1, read on the forward strand.
TCCAACGCTACCACCTGCCCAAAGAGCTTAGGTAGCGACCTCACACCCAGATTCCTTTTTCTTGTGAAGGGAATGAGAGTAGTTTTTACAGGATTCACAGATAACTGTTCCTCCTGACACCACCTTTCCACCTGGTTAAAGGCAGCCTGCATAAGGTCACAAACAACAATGCAGGTCTTAACCTAACCTCATGTCTCTACCTCTAACCACGATGGCCACATCATCAGCGTATCCCTGTGAGTAGAATCCTTGTTCGTTTAAACGCCTAAGGATCTTATCCACTACCAGGTTCCATAACAGGGGGGATAAGACTCCGCCCTGAGCACATCCACGTCTAGCTCTGATCGTGATGATTTCATCATACAGAGTAGCCTGGATTGACCTGTTGTTCAGCATGGCAGAGACCCATCCTACAACAGTCTTGTTCACTTCACAATCCTCCAAACACTAATCATTGATTGTATTGAAGTGTTGCTGAAGGCTCCCTCTATGTCCAGAAACGCCCCCAGAGCTATTTCCTTTGCTTCCAGACTTTCCTCTATTCTACTTACTATATGATGTAGAGCAGCCTCAGTGGACCTGCCTGGTCTATAAGCAAATTGATTATCGTGCAAGCTTAAACTCCTAAGCACGCTATCTCTGATGTTAACATCCAGAATTCTCTCCATAGCCTTTAGCAGGAAAGAGTTTAGGCAAATTTTATTGGTCTGTAGGCCTTGGCCTGAGCATATCCCGCTCTTCCAGGCTTTGGAGCGAAGACAACCCTCGCCACAGACCAATTCCTTGGAACATGGCGCAGCGCCAAGCTCGCCCGAAAAGCCCCCGTGATAACCGGCCTGAGCACCTCCAAACCCTCCTTGAGGAGTAAGGGAGTGATCCCGTCCGGCCCCGGGGCCCTGTGCGTCTCGAACGATCTAATGGCCCAGTCCACCTTATCCTCTTAATGAGTCTCCTCGAGCAGTTCCAGTCCGCTCTACGCGGACTTGCCCTAGTGTACAGGGAGGGATCACTTCCTCCCTCTATCTCGCAATCCGGGAAGTGACATCTCAGGAGTACTTCCAGAGTCTCCCTTCCGGACTGCGTATACGAGCCATCTGGTTTTTCCAGAGAGCCCACCATATTGGTATGTTCAGCCCTCAGGATCTTCTGGAGTCTAGCCGTTTCAGAGCACTCTTCCACTCTTTCACAGTACTTTCTCCAGGAATCCCGCTTGGCTTTCCGAATTGCTGAGTTATACTCAGTAAGTTTTTTGTGATAGGGTTCCCAGCAACCTTGATGTTTAGAGGCCTTGAACAGAGTTCTAACCTCCCTCTTCATTTTTGCTATGTCCTTGTTCCACCACCTAACCGTGTCGTGTTTTTTCCTTTGTGTGAGGGGGCAGTTGGCCTGAAAAGCACCCTGCACCGCAGCCTGCAGCTGCACCGATACTTCTTCCAACTCCTCTATCCCCCTAACTTCAGGCACTATATCCTGAACAGCCTGCCCCAAGTCTTCCCTGTACTTATCCCAGTTCGTCCTTTTGGGGTTTCTGAACCAGATGACACTCTTCTGCTTCCACCTCATCTCGAATTGAATGTGCTGGTGATCTGCCAATGATGGCTCCACCGAGACCCTCCAACCCTTGATGAGTTGGGCAGTACGTTCAGTGCAGACTGTGATGTCAATGACCTCCCTATACACTCTGTTGATGAAGGTCGGTTTGTTACCTACATTAACTATATCTAAATTAAAACTAGACAAATAGCCAAATAGAGACTTACCTCTTGAATTGCAGTTGGAGCTGCCCCATGCAAGGTGATGCGCATTGGAATCCACTCCAAGGACTAGGTGTTCACCTTTCCTCTTCGCTTCTCCCACAATGCGTGTAAACTCGTAAGTTGGAGGTGGATTGGCCGAGTCGAACGGGAAGTATGCAGAGCCTATGGTAATTTCTCCACACACCTCCTGGTCCTCCAATCTCACCTTAGCTGCCACCAGATCCCTGGAACAGAACTCATTTAGCAAAAAGACACTTAAATTCTTATTCACTAACATGCATGTTCTGGGAGCGTCCGATGACGTATCGTACATCAGCCTGCCCCCAGAGTCTCCCAGCCCCAGAACCTTACCTTTCACCGCCCATGGCTCCTGGATCAGAGCCACATCGATGCCTTCGGCCTTGAATCTGCTGGCTAGGTTAAGGCTGGCCGCCTTTTTATGTTGAAGATTGGCCTGGACCACCTTCAGCACCTTCATTGGCTGCACCATCCCTAGTTTTTTTACCAATGATCTGGAACTGGATCTGCCCAAGCCCGAGCCTAACCCTGAGGTTTCTCCTCTTGAGCATTTCCAAATCCTTCTCATTGAGTCCAAGAACCACTGTTCTCCCCTGAGGGCCAGTGGTTCTAGCATTGATGATCCTCCAATCTTTTGTCAAGATCGAGAGATCATGTTGCTGGATCCTGGACAGTACGTCCTCCACCTTCATCTTGTCGAATGGGGGCGGAAACCTGGTGATAACCTTGGTAATGTTAATCACCTTTTTCGCGTCCACCACCTCCAAGATGTTCCCTTTCCAGGGATTGCATATGTCTACAGCCTTCTCTAGCCACCCCTTGGTTTCCAGATTGCAACTCATTGAAGCCTGGTAGACATCCATTTGAGAGGGGCCTCATCTGCGCAATGAGAGCAGACGAGAGCTCCAGGATGTCCTCCTCAGTGAGTGACCTTTCCGGAAAGTCCTTAGGCACCACCGCAACCCCGAAAGAAGTTAGCCTATCTGCATATGAGATTTCCAACCCCCTCCTGGGTCTCTTTGGTGCCTGGTTGACTCCAGAGCTTGAAGGACTGCTGACATCGGACCTTTGCCTTTTTGGCGTTCCTACATCAACAGCCGCTCCCCTGCTCATCGGAGTAGCTTTCGGGTGTTCCACCCAAGTGCCCGCAGCCTTCTTCTCCTCCTTCCGGCGCCTCTTCTTCTCACGATAGAAGGCGGCGCCTTTCTTGGCTGTGTTACCAACGTGCATCCGGTTGATCCTGGATGCCGTTTGACTCAGATCTGCATCTGATGTACTTGCCTCAGAGGGCGGTACAGTGGATCGACTTTCTGCCGTAGCAGACCTGTCGCCGCTGTCCCTTGAGGAAGTGGTAGCCTGCTCAACTGGAGCTTCAACCATCTCTTGACCTGCCATGTTTCTGGCCTGACCCATTGGGACTTCCAGTGGCATTTCTACATCGTCAAGGCGCAGACTGAGGACATTCTCAACTGGAGATTCCCTCTCTGCACCTGACCGCCTGTTCACTTCTGGTCTATTTTGATTGTCCATGAAGTTGTGTATTGGGTTTTTGCCCCATCTAGGGTCCTGAGCAACGTTCTCACCATCCTCGGTGAGGCATTCGCCAGACAAAGTCCTCCCGCGACTCAGGCTCTCCGTAGCCCAGCCACTGCCCCTCGGCTGTCTATCCAGAGGACCTTCCCAGAACCGACCATGGAAACTGGGTTGTTCCTCCTTCAATAAGCCTACTCACAGCAACTGCACTTGCCCCACTACGCATTCGCATAGTGAGAACCCCTGATCTGGGCTTGCCAGACCCGATCGCGGCTCACCCAAGCCTCCAGAGCGCAAAGTGATGTGTTCGATCCAACCCTCCACAAAGAGCCTTCACCTCAATCACCAGCCACCCCTTCATCAAGGGTCACCGTATCGCCCAAGCAGGGTATACCTGGGCGCCCCACTTTCCCAGCAGGGGGGAGGAACCCCCTATCCAGGCCTATGTATGTCCTGCACTGGTCGCACTTCCCTATCATCTCTGTGTAGGTACTTGCCTGGGACAGAGAGAGATTTAATTACCTCTACCCAGGCTGTGCGGCGTCGGTACATTAGCCTGCACCCTCCTAGTCAAGACTAGAAGAGTGCAGTTTCCAGGTGACACTGCGTGGAAGAGTACCGTCCGACTTCGACACCCATCGGTAAACCTAGGTATCGACAAAAAATTTAAAAAACTATTTCTTGACGATTGTCTACAACAATCAAAACTAACTAATCTGAACACATTTATGAATTATGTTCATTTGTATTAATATAAACCACGAATTTTGAACTTTTTTGCTGTGGGATATGAAGGATGTTTCTACAACAAACTTTGTCGCTTACTTTCAGGTTCAAAATGATGGACCCATGTTTCATCAAAGGTTATTATTAGCAAATTAGTCCTCCTTCTTCTTCTTCATAACGATCCAAATGCTTCTGGGATATTTTCAAACGATTGTCTTTGTGGATGCTGGTCAATTGACGTGGATCCCAGCGAGCGCAGACTTTTCGAAAGTTTAAAGAATCGTTGATGATTGAATATGCTGAGCAACGACTTACATTTAACTCTTGCAGTTTTACCAACTTTAATTCGTCGATTATCGAGAATCGTTAGTTTAACCGTTTCAATATTGACATTAGTCTTTGAAGTGGAAGGCCTACCAGGCCGTTGTTCATCACACCGAGAAATCCTACCACTTTTAAAACGATCAATCCATTCGTAGATCTTGCTTCCACTTAAACAACTCTCTCCATCTTGTTGCTGCATTCGACGAATAATCTCTGCTCGTTTCACACCTTCTGAATTGGGGAAACATATCACTGATGGAATTTCTTCCTTGGTGCAAGCAGACAAAGGAGAACTCATTTCACACGGTCTTTTAAACACAAATAGCTAACAATGAAACAATACTTTCAACGTACAGCTGATAGACGAGTTATATCAAAACAATCAGTGATGCCATACATGTGATTGTGGGGGAAAATCAAAATATTCCTTTAATTTTAACCTTCTATAGTATATTGTAAAAATAGAATAAAAAATAAACTATTTAGTTTCATTATTACTAATTTATTTCTTCTGAGATAGTAAATCTGCCGTACACGACTAATAAATACTAGCTACTACTTCTAGAACTATCAAAATCTAAATTAACATCTCTTCTAATTCATTGTCAAAATATTGAATAATATTTGTAGAAAATAAACAATTAAACTCAACAATCTTATCATAGAACAGCAGTGATAAACTCAGTTAAAGTAAGAGCAGTTTCTAAAATGTTAGCAACTGAAAACATAATCACAGATCAATTCATATTTTAAATTGATAAGAACAAATACTGACAACTTCTACATTCATTTCAACGGGAACTGAAAACCACAAACATACGCAATGTCTAGAATATGAGTAATACATTTGTACAAAATTAAAACAAATTATCTTTTAGTAAAATCCAGTGTATTAAATAAATAACACACATGGCGCTGGAAGTTTAAACAGATTTAGCACTGAAGTAATGATGTATTGTCTTATAAATCTATTTCAGCCCACATTCCCTCCCTATTCACAGTAGGTTACGAAAACCGAAAAGGTTTTGTTGGCGAAATATACCACATGCTTAGTAATCGTTTTTTAATTTGTCTTGTTGGTATTTTTAAGTTTGAGCTCAAGTTGTGTCACCTTTATAGTGAGCACGTTAGTGAAAATCCCGAAAGGTCTTCACTGGGTCTACACCTTTTTCAATGTAGTATGGGTTAGATCCCTCTCTTTCAATTAGAATTAAATTCGTAATAATGAAATGAAATCGTTTGTTTCTTATTATAATTTTACAATATACAAGGGAACGTCCAAAGTAAAGGGATATTTTGATTTTCCCCTGAATCATATGTATGGCATCACTGATTGTTTTGCTATAACTCGTCTTTCAGCTGTTCGTAGTAAGTATTGTTTCATTGTTAGCTTTTTGTGATTATATTTAATTAAAAGACTGTGTGAAATGAGTTTTCCTTTGTCTGATTGCACTAAGGAACAAATGTGAGCAGTGATACGTTTCCTCAATTCAGAAGGTGTGAAAACATCAGAATCATTCGTCGAATGCAGCAGCAATATGGAGAGAGTTGTTTAAGTGGAAGCAAGTTCTACGAATGAATTGATCGCTTTAAAAGTGGTAGGATTTCTCTGTGTGATGAACAACGGCCCTGTAGGTCTTCCACTTCAAAGACTAATGAAAATATTGAAACGGTTAAATGTACCTATCGGGTTTCTCTTTTTTCTACCCTTAAGGTATTAGAGTATTCATAGGCTTTATTACATCCTTTTATCACTTTTTAAATAAACCCATGATGACCGTGGAGTTTTTCGCCTTTAAACAGCAAGAAACGTATGTCATTGTTTTAACAGTTATTATAAACCGTAACTTTTGTTTTTGACTGTACAAAGAAGTATCCGTTCAGATATTTAACGTATGCCAACATTGCTTGTAGAATACATTATCGGTCTGTGAAATCCTTCATGCTGCACGAACATCACCTTGCGTCCTGAATAATTTGTTCATGCTACTGGTTTGTAGGTTAATTGGAATGAAACAAACATAACACATCATAATTGTATATACATACAATAACAATTAGGCTAATTTTACTTGTATAATAAATTATATACTTACGGAATATATGTATAAGAGTTTGGTGCATGTAAACATAACCTCAAAATGAATAAAACAGATTACGTGATAAAGTATTACTTTTATGATAATCTTTACAAAGATCTGTGTTCAAATCAGCTGTACTTTTTTATGTTTAAAGGGGGAAAACTTATCGGTCTATCGGCCTTATGAAAAATGAGGGGGGAGAAACGAGATAAAATAAACCCTCGAATACACTATTAACGCCAGAGTTACAAGAGAAAAGTGTTACTTAAGAAATATCTGAGAGGAAAGATGAAAGAGACTAATCCATGACTATATGAAAAAGTGTAGATCCAGCTAGGTTCTTGAGTTTGGCACTTCCGTACGGAATGTAGTAAAGTTGTCCTCCGAGTGCCCCAAACTGTACAAAATGATGTTACAGTAAATAATACATACAGCTACTGTACACTTGAACAAAACACCTACATGTTTAAATAATAAGACCTTTTTGGAAGTTTTGCTCCTTGCATCGTGGTGTCAATTAGAATCAAAGTAGTAAGAAATAATAATTTAATAAGTGGATGTAAATACATCCTGTAATGCCTTACCTTAAAAACAAGCATTGCTACCAGCACTGGTCAGCCTCGTTGGCTGGTGGTTGAAATAATTGGAAGCATTAAAAATCTAACTAATGTTACTATTTTACTCTAATTCAATGCAAATTACATTATAATTATATCAATTTGTAAAGAAAATTACATGTGGCAAAACAATATAATTACAATGTGAATTCAATATACGTTGTTCATTTTTTAAGTAAGAACCGTTTTAAGTGGAGTGATAGCAATTTTATTTATGAACATTAATTTTATCAAAAACTTAAGTATGAACATATTTTTACTTTTCTACATAATCACCAAGAATATCTAAACATTTGTTAAGTCGTGGCACTAGCTTTTGGATCCCCTTATCATAGAACTCTGCCGCTTGAGCATTTAACCAGTTAGTAACAGTTTCTTTCAACACGTCATCATTTTCAAATCGCTTTTTAGCAAGATATTCTTTGATTTTATGAAACATTAAAGTCTGATGGTCCCAGTCAGGGTTGTAGGGGGGATGGTCCAGTAATTCCCATCGAAAGTTGGCCATTTGCGTCTTGGTCAATGCTGCAGCGTGAGGCCGAGCGTTATCGTGAAGCACCACGACGCCGCTAGACAGATGTTCCCGCTGGCAGTTTTGAATAGCGCGCCTAAGCTTGGTTAGTGTTTCGCAAAATCTCTCAGCATTTATGGTCATTCCTCTTGGCAGAAAGTCACAATCGGCGGGTTTATTGATTAACATGGCGACAAACAAAGCAGTGTTACGATAGAACCAACAGTGGCAGAGACATGAAATCAACTGACTGCATAGTTGGGGACTGGGCAAGAGTGGCTAACCTTGAGCTGGTGTCACTTGACAGCCTGTGCGGTTGCTATGCTCAAACTGTTCTTACTTAAAATATGACCTCTCGTATTTGATGTTTTGAAAATGGTATAAAGTTCTAAAAGGTTTCAGTACGTACAAATGAAAATTTCAAAAGTTTTTTTTATTTTGTAGTCAGAAGCTTCCCTTGAGAGTATATTTGAAAAGCAATCAAATTTCATTTTTCATTTGTAGTTTTGTTTTTACAGCTCGTTATATAACTCATTCATACAATACACACGTTTATTTCATTCATAACACCACATGTTTTTTTACTTCTAAAACGTATAATAGGTTTTAAGTTGCCAGGATTTTAAAACTAAAAACACAATTTAAACTACCATGTACGTACATAGGTCGCCATAATGGCAATGTTAATTTCATACAACCTATCTAGAGTTAATAATTCAATTTCAATAAATCAAAATTTGATAATTCCTGCCATAAGAATTTTTACATCTCTTTTTCTTAAAACCTATTCCTACAATTTTGACCAAATTTTACACCGATTATTCTTAAATACGAAACAAATAGAATCACCCATATTCAGACAAAATTCCAATTGTTTATTTAAAAGTGGAACTCCGTCAAAAAACTACCATCTTTTTCAAATTTACAAACGGATTTTTTAAACCAAATATATTTGTCCCAAAATTTAAGAAAATTGTATAAAATTGTTCACGTATACATATTGCACACGTACATATTGGATGATGCTTGTGTTTGTTATGTCATTTGATATAATTTATCCTAATTTACCATTTAAAATTTTGAGGTACGGATAAATATCAATATTTGGTATTTGGAATGTTATTGATAAACTTCTTAAAAAGGTGACATTTACCATACCGCATGAAAATTCGTTCAAATCTGACGCTTAATTTCATTTTTATTGTTTTAACATGATTAATACCGTATTCAAAATGGTTAGAGAATGCATTATTTCGGGTGAGTGTTTTAAAATCGTAAAAGATATTGAAGAGAAAATAATTTATGAATGTTTTCAATTTAGATATCAAATGACCCGGGTCATTCATAGAGAGTACTGGTGTAGTAGACCAGAAGGTTTCTAACTGGATTCTACACCTTCCTTCATAATATAGGTATACTATTATCAAACTGGGAGTGCGGCTTAACGAAGGGTCGCTTTACTCACACAAGGGCACCTGTATGAAGCACCAACTGGGTTTCACTTCAAAAAAAAAATTTCATTTATATTTGAAAATAAAATCTATAATATATTTTTATTCTACACATAATTACAACAAAATGAATCCAAACAACGTATAATTTACTGAATTATAGCCCAAAATCAAAAATGCTTTTATTTACAAAATTAAATAGTACTAAATGTTTATTTAATGCATACTTTATCACAACGTTTATAAAAATAAATATATATATTTGTTTTTTTTTAACATTTCGTACATTTTCAATATTAGTAGGGAATTTTTTTCTGTTTTAACATTATTCTCTCTATTACTGTTGCTTAGATGAGCAAATGTTAAATTTACAAAACTAGATTGTGTAAATGCCAATATTACCGTCTTAATACATATTTATTCATACACAGTTTATGACAATGTAATTAAAGTACAAATTATGTTTTATTGTATTATTATAATATTGTGTTCCATTGTTTCATTAAAATCGAGAAATACATATTTTCCAATAAAAATATTACGCTAGATATAATACAGTCAACCTACTGTCATTCATTTTCTAGCAAACATTGTTGATTCTGGACTCTATTGAAGTGTATTATACATTGTTTAGTCTCATTTGTCTTGTAATGAAATGTAGAGTAAAAATATATTACAGAATTTATTTTAAAATATCAAATTAAATAAATGTAAATTTGATCAAGTGTACTCATCCTGGTGGCCCGGATTTCCTGTTTTATAATGGTATAATCTTGGATTAGAGTAATTTTCGATCAGATTTCTTTTGACCAACTGTTGTTCTTTTCCGATCCTGAGGGTCTTAGAGTATTCGAGGAGTATGGTCTTCATTTGATGCTCTTTTCTTCTTTATTATAAAGCGATGATGACCTAAAGTTTATTCGCTTAAAAAAAATCCGTATTTACATTTCAAACTTTCACTGACCATATCTCTACCCTTGACTTCGGATGGACCATTACATAGAAGTGAGAAATATTATTTTTAGATGATTTGTATAAGAAACAATACAGTATCAGTCCAAGTTAAACGGTTCTCCGGTAATGTAACTGGATAGCCTACTATCGGAATCACGGTGAATATACAGGGTTTAAAATTATTGGGTATCTCCTAACCTATAAGTAACACTAAATGGTGGACCTTCGTTAATTTTTATGGAATTTAAAAACTCGTTTTATTTATTTATTTTTTTTTTTTAATATTCGCCATTTTTCCATTTTGGCAACTAAGTTTAGTATTTCCTATAGTGCTCGTATTTTTTAAAGCGTCGGATTAGACACCGACTTTTTAATTAAGAATTTTATGACTTTTTTATAATCGCACTCTTTTTTGCGTTAAACGGACTTGAACTTTCGAAAATTTTAATTTCGATGAATTTTGATAAGCGATTTCCGGTACTCCTAATTTGAAAAGTTAATAAACTATAGAGTCTAGTAAGTGACATAACAATACTGCAATAAAATTAAAGTAACTAATTTTAAAGAGATTATTGTATTTTGAGTCTTAATTATTATTTTCTCTGGTTGTTTAAATGCTGACTTAACTTTTACAGTAGAGCTAGGTTTGATCTGTTTTACAAATTTTATATGGTAATAATGGCTATTTTTAAAAAAATTGCAGATAGGAATTTTACATGGTATGGTTAGGTTAGGTTAGGTTACGTTTGGTTAGGTAAGTTTTTTCATAGGATTAATACTAAAATTACTACCCTCTATATAAACTTCGAGTATGTCTCAAAGATATTTCTGATAGTCATGATATGTGCTCATTTCATACCATAGGGTCTAAAACTTACTGTACTATAAAATTCCCTACCATAACTCCATTTACAACAGAAATACGTTAGTAAATCATTTAAACTTCATTATCTTTTAGAAGTACTTACACATAAAGGTTAGGTTAGGTTACGTTACGTTTGGTTAGGTAAGTTTTTCATAGGATTAATACTAAAATTACTACCCTCTATATAAACTTCGAGTATGTCTCAAAGATATTTCTGATAGTCATGATATGTGCTCATTTCATACCTTAGGGTCTAAAACTTACTATAAAATCCCCTACCATAACTCCATTTACAACAGAAATACGTTAGTAAATCATTTAAACTTCCTTATCTTTTAGAAGTACTTACACATAAAGGTTAGGTTAGGTTAGGTTACGTTTGGTTAGGTAAGTTTTTTCATAGGATTAATACTAAAATTACTACCCTCTATATAAACTTCGAGTATGTCTCAAAGATATTTCTGATAGTCATGATATGTGCTCATTTCATACCATAGGGTCTAAAACTTACTGTACTATAAAATCCCCTACCATAACTCCATTTACAACAGAAATACGTTAGTAAATCATTTAAACTTCATTATCTTTTAGAAGTACTTACACATAAAGTTTAGGTTAGGTTAGGTTAGGTTAGGTTAGGTTAGGTTACGTTTGGTTAGGTAAGTTTTTTCATAGGATTAATACTAAAATTACTACCCTCTATATAAACTTCGAGTATGTCTCAAAGATATTTCTGATAGTCATGATATGTGCTCATTTCATACCATAGGGTCTAAAACTTACTGTACTATAAAATTCCCTACCATAACTCCATTTACAACAGAAATACGTTAGTAAATCATTTAAACTTCATTATCTTTTAGAAGTACTTACACATAAAGGTTAGGTTAGGTTACGTTACGTTTGGTTAGGTAAGTTTTTCATAGGATTAATACTAAAATTACTACCCTCTATATAAACTTCGAGTATGTCTCAAAGATATTTCTGATAGTCATGATATGTGCTCATTTCATACCTTAGGGTCTAAAACTTACTATAAAATCCCCTACCATAACTCCATTTACAACAGAAATACGTTAGTAAATCATTTAAACTTCCTTATCTTTTAGAAGTACTTACACATAAAGTTTAGGTTAGGTTAGGTTAGGTTAGGTTAGGTTAGGTTAGGTTAGGTTACGTTTGGTTAGGTAAGTTTTTTCATAGGATTATTACTAAAATTACTACCCTCTATATAAACTTCGAGTATGTCTCAAAGATATTTCTGATAGTCATGATATGTGCTCATTTCATACCATAGGGTCTAAAACTTACTGTACTATAAAATCCCCTACCATAACTCCATTTACAACAGAAAAACGTTAGGAAATCATTTAAACTTCATTATCTTTTAGAAGTACTTACACATAAAGTTTAGGTTAGGTTAGGTTAGGTTAGGTTAGGTTAGGTTAGGTTAGGTTACGTTTGGTTAGGTAAGTTTTTTCATAGGATTAATACTAAAATTACTACCCTCTATATAAACTTCGAGTATGTCTCAAAGATATTTCTGATAGTCATGATATGTGCTCATTTCATACCATAGGGTCTAAAACTTACTGTACTATAAAATCCCCTACCATAACTCCATTTACAACAGAAATACGTTAGTAAATCATTTAAACTTCATTATCTTTTAGAAGTACTTACACATAAAGTTTAGGTTAGGTTAGGTTAGGTTAGGTTAGGTTAGGTTACGTTTGGTTAGGTAAGTTTTTTCATAGGATTAATACTAAAATTACTACCCTCTATATAAACTTCGAGTATGTCTCAAAGATATTTCTGATAGTCATGATATGTGCTCATTTCATACCATAGGGTCTAAAACTTACTGTACTATAAAATTCCCTACCATAACTCCATTTACAACAGAAATACGTTAGTAAATCATTTAAACTTCATTATCTTTTAGAAGTACTTACACATAAAGGTTAGGTTAGGTTACGTTACGTTTGGTTAGGTAAGTTTTTCATAGGATTAATACTAAAATTACTACCCTCTATATAAACTTCGAGTATGTCTCAAAGATATTTCTGATAGTCATGATATGTGCTCATTTCATACCTTAGGGTCTAAAACTTACTATAAAATCCCCTACCATAACTCCATTTACAACAGAAATACGTTAGTAAATCATTTAAACTTCCTTATCTTTTAGAAGTACTTACACATAAAGTTTAGGTTAGGTTAGGTTAGGTTAGGTTAGGTTAGGTTAGGTTAGGTTACGTTTGGTTAGGTAAGTTTTTTCATAGGATTATTACTAAAATTACTACCCTCTATATAAACTTCGAGTATGTCTCAAAGATATTTCTGATAGTCATGATATGTGCTCATTTCATACCATAGGGTCTAAAACTTACTGTACTATAAAATCCCCTACCATAACTCCATTTACAACAGAAAAACGTTAGGAAATCATTTAAACTTCATTATCTTTTAGAAGTACTTACACATAAAGTTTAGGTTAGGTTAGGTTAGGTTAGGTTAGGTTAGGTTAGGTTAGGTTACGTTTGGTTAGGTAAGTTTTTTCATAGGATTAATACTAAAATTACTACCCTCTATATAAACTTCGAGTATGTCTCAAAGATATTTCTGATAGTCATGATATGTGCTCATTTCATACCATAGGGTCTAAAACTTACTGTACTATAAAATCCCCTACCATAACTCCATTTACAACAGAAAAACGTTAGGAAATCATTTAAACTTCATTATCTTTTAGAAGTACTTACACATAAAGTTTAGGTTAGGTTAGGTTATGTTAGGTTAGGTTAGGTTAGGTTAGGTTAGGTTAGGTTAGGTTAGGTTACGTTTGGTTAGGTAAGTTTTTTCATAGGATTAATACTAAAATTACTACCCTCTATATAAACTTCGAGTATGTCTCAAAGATATTTCTGATAGTCATGATATGTGCTCATTTCATACCATAGGGTCTAAAACTTACTGTACTATAAAATCCCCTACCATAACTCCATTTACAACAGAAAAACGTTAGGAAATCATTTAAACTTCATTATCTTTTAGAAGTACTTACACATAAAGTTTAGGTTAGGTTAGGTTAGGTTAGGTTAGGTTAGGTTAGGTTAGGTTACGTTTGGTTAGGTAAGTTTTTTCATAGGATTAATACTAAAATTACTACCCTATATATAAACTTCGAGTATGTCTCAAAGATATTTCTGATAGTCATGATATGTGCTCATTTCATACCATAGGGTCTAAAACTTACTGTACTATAAAATCCCATACCATAACTCCATTTACAACAGAAATACGTTAGTAAATCATTTAAACTTCATTATCTTTTAGAAGTACTTACACATAAAGGTTAGGTTAGGTTAGGTTAGGTTAGGTTAGGTTAGGTTAGGTTAGGTTAGGTTAGGTTAGGTTAGGTTACGTTTGGTTAGGTAAGTTTTTTCATAGGATTAATACTAAAATTACTACCCTCTATATAAACTTCGAGTATGTCTCAAAGATATTTCTGATAGTCATGATATGTGCTCATTTCATACCCTAGGGTCTAAAACTTACTATAAAATCCCCTACCATAACTCCATTTACAACAGAAATACGTTAGTAAATCATTTAAACTTCATTATCTTTTAGAAGTACTTACACATAAAGGTTAGGTTAGGTTAGGTTAGGTTAGGTTAGGTTACGTTTGGTTAGGTAAGTTTTTTCATAGGATTAATACTAAAATTACTACCCTATATATAAACTTCGAGTATGTCTCAAAGATATTTCTGATAGTCATGATATGTGCTCATTTCATACCCTAGGGTCTAAAACTTACTATAAAATCCCCTACCATAACTCCATTTACAACAGAAATACGTTAGTAAATCATTTAAACTTCATTATCTTTTAGAAGTATTTACACATAAAGGTTAGGTTAGGTTAGGTTAGGTTAGGTTAGGTTACGTTTGGTTAGGTAAGTTTTTTCATAGGATTAATACTAAAATTACTACCCTATATATAAACTTCGAGTATGTCTCAAAGATATATCTGATAGCCATGATACGTGCTCTTTTCATACCCTAGGGTCTAAAACTTACTATAAAATCACCCTACCATTTACAACAGAAATACGTTAGTAAATCATTTAAACTTCATTATCTTTTAGAACTACTTACACATAAATATTCAAACAATCCTTTAGTCTTGGGAATTGCAAGTTAGGTTATGTTAGGTTAGGTTAGATTAGGTTAGGTTAGGTTAGGTTAGGTTAGGTTAGGTTAGGTTAGGTTAGGTTCGGTTAGGTTAGGTTACGTTAGGTTAAGTTAGGTTTTCCATAGGATTAATACTAAAATTACTACCCTCTATATAAATTTCGAGTATGTCTCAAAGATATTTCTTATAATCATGATATGTGCTCATTTCATACCCTAGGGTCTAAAACTTACTATAAAATCCCCTACCATAACTCCATTTACAACAGAAATACGTTAATAAATCATTTAAACTTCATTATCTTTTAGAAGTACTTACACATACAGGTTAGGTTAGGTTAGGTTAGGTTAGGTTAGGTTAGGTTACGTTTGGTTAGGTAAGTTTTTTCATAGGATTAATACTAAAATTACTACCCTGTATATAAACTTCGAGTATCTCTCAAAGATATTTCTGATAGTCATGATACGTGCTCATTTCATACCCTAGGGTCTAAAACTTACTATAAAATCACCCTACCATTTACAACAGAAATACGTTAGTAAATCATTTAAACTTCATTATCTTTTAGAAGTACTTACACATAAATATTCAAACAATCCTTTAGACTTGGTAATTGCAAGTTTTCAAATGTTAATAGGATTTACCGATGGACGTTTCTGTCTTGGGTTGGAATATACAATGAACCGAAGTCACCTTGAACTTTATAGTAATAGTTTGTGTTATTGTTAGTTTGAGGGTTTAACGGAAGGTAAAACAATTTGTGTTGTCAATACTGTTTAAAATGAGGGTTTAAATCTTCTTTTGAAATTTGTCCTCTGAAACAAAGTAATAGAATAATTTCAAATTGAATGCGTTTTTATTAATTTCTCTTATATTACTTTACACACACAATTTATAAGATAATCTTAAGAAATCAAAAAATATACAATAAAATTCTTGGAGTCAACAATCAATTTAAATACGATATGATCTTGGGTAGAGTTCATACTTGGGTAGAGAATATAGGAGAATAGGGATACTCAAAGGTCAAAAAACCTATTTAGGCGAACGGCTTAATTACATATATTAATTAATCAGAGAGTTTAAAAAAGTGACACTGATGATCTGCTTTCACCCACACGCCAAAATTCTGTTTAATTGAGAAACAACATAAAATGGCTTTAAAAAAACATCATAAGAAAAAATTTACATAGATTTTTTTGACATTAAGAACAAGAACCTAATTCCAAATACACTAATAAATATTATGCAAACAGCCATCTTTATAATCTATAGAATGAAAAAACTTAGCTTTTAACAAACATAATGAATTTTTACAGGTACACTTTCAAAAGTCCCTTACCACACTTGGGAATAAACAAAATAACAAATAAAACAAACTTTTTTTCAAAAGTAAAATGTTTATACCTATTAGACCCTTATAGCATGTCTGTGAAGTTGGCCCAACCGCTTCAAAATAGTGCCAATCATTAGTTTTGCGTTAGTTTCGATTAGTTCTCCTAAATTAAACGTTAGTTTCGCCTTGGTAGTCGTCAAAAACGGATGTTAATTATGGTTGGGCCAACTTCACACGAGCCCAACCAAAATTTAAAATTGATTTTTTTATTACGTGAATAAGTTCCTTTACGTTAGTTTCGAATAGTTCTGACAAAAAAAATCGTTAGTTTCGCATTCCTAACGAGTTTTATATGAGACAAAAGGGTTGGGCTAACTTAACGCTTTTTGAGAATTGCGCGGAAACAAATTAAAACCATGCCAATCGTTAGTTTTGCGTTAGTTTAGGTTAGTTCTCCTAAATTAAACGTTAGGACAAAAGGGTTGGGTTAGGTTAGGAATGCGAAACTAACGATTTCTTTGTCAGAACTATTCGAAACTAACGTAAAGGAACCGATTCACCTAATAAAAAATTCAGTTTTTAATTTTGGTTGGGCTCGTGTGAAGTTGGCCCAACCATAATTAACATCCGTTTTTGACGACTACCAAGGTGAAACTAACGTTTAATTTAGGAGAACTAACCGAAACTAACGCAAAACTAACGATTGGCACTATTTTGAAGCGGTTGGGCTACCATGGTTGGGCCAACTTTACAGACGTCCTTAAAGCTAGATCTTAACAAAGACTGATTAGTTATCAACTTAATTATCAACGACTGAAGATGACAACTTTTTTGTTGTAATAGCTATAAGGGTCTAATAGGAATAAACATTTTACTTTTGACAAAAAGTTTGTTTTTTGTTCTATTGTTTATTCCCAAGTGTGGTAAGGGACTTTTGAAAGTGTACCTGGATATATTGTCACCACAGTGCTCTGGTCTTTGATTATAATGAATTTTGTGTATCAGTTTTATCTACGTTATGAATTTTATATTTAAAACGAGTACATTGATTTTTCCCAGTTTTATTAATCTCACGTTAGTTGACGCGTTTCGGATATACTCCATTCTCAAAACACTTAATAGTATCCCTATAAGTGTACTATTAGTTAAATAAGTGTTATTAAGTGTTTTGAGAATGGAATATATCCGAAACGCGTCAACAAACGTGAGATTAACGAAGCTGAGAAAGGCTGAACAAGGTACTCATTTCAATTATGCATAATATTCTATCGTATAAACTATAAACACATGTTTCAAAATTTACGTCTTCCGATTTGAAATAATAATTTTTCTTAAGCATAAAAAGGGTGAATTTATTGTTCCAAGATTCAATATTAAAGTCATACAGATGAAACCTTCAGGATAGGTTATGTTGGAGTAGGTTAGGTTACATCAGGTATGACTAGGTTAGAGCGAGTAAAATTTCAGAAAGATTTTTGAGTTAAATTTCAGAGGAACCCGGTTTTTAGACTTGCTCTGCATCAACACCACTTGTATCAGATAAACTATTTAATACTTTATAAAAAAAAATAGATTCATCAAAATATTCAATATTTAAAAAAAGTGGCACATTATATCCACCAGATTTATTATAATTAATCAGGATAATTATTTTCTGAATAATAATAATCGTTTTAATTACGATCCACTAACAGATTCATATAGAAAAATCAAATTCCATTATGAATTATAAATTAAACACACTTAATAATCAGAAATATTCCATTATACACATGAGTTTTTAATTGTAACAATAAGTATATATAAAACCAATATGAACCTCATCAATCGACCTTTAACCTCACTGTGTTCTAGTATCATTTGATAGTTAATTTATTTATTATTTGAACTATTTAAACTTTGTTAATTATCTACTTCAATGTGCAACTAGATTCGATTAATATGTAAATGAATGCAATTCAATTATTTCCTCGTTAAGTTATGATAAACGCCAGTATCAATGGGGTAGTTAATATCAATTTATGGATAGTTTATTGTCGACTAGGGGTAGTTTTAAATTCAATATTTAATTAATAACATTATGCATGCAGTTATAATATTTGAAATTCAATTTTTCTGTATCAACCAATCCTCTTATTTAAATGTATATTAAAATAATAATTGGACGTATTTTTCTGTCCAGTTTTAAACAACACTGTCAACATCCAATCACCAACAACCGTTTATTTACCAACCTAACCTAACCTAACCTAACCTAACCTAACCTAACCTAACCTAACCTAACCTAACCTAACCTAACCTAACCTAACCTAACCTAACCTACCCTAACCTAACCTAACCTAACCTAACCTAACCTAACCTAACCTAACCTAACCTAACCTAACCAAACCTAACCTAACCTAACCTAACCTAACCAAACCTAACCTAAACTAACCGAACCTAACCTAACCTAACCTAACCTAACCTAACCTAACCTAACCTAACCTAACCTAACCTAACCTAACCTAACCTAACCTAACCTAACCTAACCTAACCTAACCTAACTTAACCACCAACTTATAACAGAATAAATTTGTAACAGTCTAGGCTTCAAGTTAATTAACACCATCGTCGCAATTGTGTATGTCATTATTTTCTCAATTCGGCTAGGCCCAAAAGGGCCTTATAAGTGTGCATATCTTAAAATTCTCCAATCTCTTCGCTCTGACTGACTTCAAAGCAGTGCATTTCTGAAGGAGCCTCACGTAAGTGAACGTAGGAATAACATCTTAGAACCTCTGTGTTCCAAATTACATTTTTGATAACTTCGCTATTTGTCATCTTAAAGATAACAATTTAGGTGTTGGTGAAGGGTGTCTGTGTGTTGTACGAAGATGTTATATGTGTGAGCATGAGAGTAGGTGAGTATGTGGGGGGTAGATGTGCTTGACTTGTGTTTGGTGTTATGTTGGTAACAAATTAGTTCTAAAAATAAAATTGTATAACTTGGTATGGACAATTTGTATTGTATTGTATTGTATAATTTGATACAAAGAGAGAATGTATGTGGGAGTGATAGATGGAAAAGTGTTTATTGTGTATATTTAGTTTTTAATTGGGTAAGGAATTTGGTTGGTTTCTAATAAAATTTAATGTAGTAATGCACATTGCTTTAAATACTTTATTTAAAGTAATTAGAAAGGAAGTATTTTGTTTTTAATATTGTAACCTTATGTAAACTTATTGTGTATTTTGCTGGTCTCGGTCGGTTGAGGTTTTGTCTACTTTAGTCAAATCGAATTGATGTTATTATCTTTTTTTATGTGTATTTATGCTTTAGTGTGTAGTTTAGCATTAATTAGTTATATATGAATGGTTATAAATACCTTGTTTGTCAAACATTCCTTATTTTTTGAATTCTATTAATTAGTTTATAGGAAATACACATATAGCCCCGGATAGGTTTATAACCTCGAGATGTTATTTGTTTGTTTGTAGTGTAGGTTTGTTTTCCATAATTTTATTTTTGTAGATATTTTTTTGTAAAAAAGGAACAAATATTTTTATTTTGTAAAAAAAAAAAAAAAAAAAAAAATTAAATAAATAAATATATATTCATTCAAATAAGCGTTATATGAACAAAAAAAAATGTTTAACGACTTGTCAAAAATGTGTTTTCATTTTTCTGAAATCATAAAAAATGAAGATGAGTAAAAATAACGGAGATCGAAAGATAAGACAGGTGTGAGTAAAAGACATGAATAATCAAGTAGCATTGGAATAACCCAAATTGAATAATAGTTTATCTCATAGTTCAGGAATCTTGGTGATATAATGTATAGAGGCTTAGACAATTAAATTAGTGTTTCGGTTTAAAATGCTGGACGTGTGCTCTTTCAGTTCGGTGTTATAACAATAAGTCTAGCAATATATCACACACAAATATTGAGTCTAATCTTATATTAGTAACAGACTTAGCTTTATTTACATAACAGTTTACCGGTAGGGTGAGTGTTATTGTAGTTATAAATCAACTAACTTTAATATTATCAACAAATAATCATTACAATCAAGTCTGTAATGTTAAACAGACAGAATTATTGGAGTTTCATAAAATGGAACGTTGCATAAAAAAATTCTAAAACTTTAAAATAGAAATCTGTAAGAAAGATTAAGATATGAAATTAGTTTCTAGATTGGAGTTTATATTAACTTATTTCCTTTTTAGATTAAAGTTTAAACTGCATATAGTGACTTTAAACCATAATTAATTTAAGTTTTACAAAGTGAATTGATTTATATTTTTTATTTCTTTGTAAACATATCTCTATGAATGTTGATATTATTTTAGCGTAATGGAATTAATAAATGTTTAAACGAATTATTACTTCAGAAAATAAATTATATTGAAGACAAGATTATGGAAGTATAATTCATACGATGTAAACCTAACCTAACCTAACATAACCTAACCTAACCTTACCTTACCTAACCTAACATAACCTAACCTAACCTAACCTATTCTACCCTAACCTAACCTAACATAACCTAACCTAACCTTACCTTACCTAACCTAACCTAACCTAACCTAACCTAACCTATTCTACCCTAACCTAACCTAACCCTAATTGTCTAAAACTCTTTATTGTGACATAACTACAAAAACGTCTCCATCAAAATTCAGAAGTCTCATAATTCGAAAACCTCGTTTCCATTGACTGTAACACTGTTTGAAGCTTTCAATTGGCAAAACATTAGGATGTTGATTAACTATGATTGTTAAGTTAGACATATAGAATTATTCGATTTTAAATTTATATCGAAAGATTTTCTCAATTTAAAAAACTAGTTTCAAAAAATGGAAATCAATAGCATTAATATTTCGTTCAGAATGATAATTCTGAGGTCGAATATCATAACTGTACATGAAGTTAATTATAATACCCAATAGCGATAAATTCATTATGACGGAAGTGGAGTTGACAATTATTAATATCTTAGATAAAACAAATTGATCGCCATCATTGTAATTACCCAACCCGGTCATACAATGTAATACAAGCAGATCTTCTAAATGTAATAATGCCTAAGAGCTAGTTTTCTGAGGCTTGAAGGAAATGTTAAATTTTATTTGCAGATCAAGTTTGTGCAATACAGTTGATACGGACTTCTGAACCTCATGATTGAGTATGTCACTACTTTCCGGCAAGACTCCAGAGAGTTTAGTGGAAAATTTATTTTAAAAAAGCCTTCACTTGCTTCCTGTATATTATATAGTCTATAGGATTGAAATCTTTCACCCGGACAAAAGACTAAAAAACATAAAATAATAAATCAAATTTTTTTTTTAAATATAAAACTTTTTAAAACGGGCTAAGAATTACAAAATATTTTTTCATGACCCTTCTACAATTTTGAGGGAGGATTGTTTGTGGCTATGGATATATTTGGAATACTTGGAGAGAAAAACGTGAGGCGCAGGCAATCTATGATAGTTAAGGAGGAGTAAATAAATTAAATTATGGTGAATCTCATTTCCGATTCACTGAAAATAGCTGCGAATTCATCCGGATTGTCTACTTCTACTTGTATTATTTACTGGCTGAGCCCAACTTTTTCTCTCCAAGTATTCCAAATATATCCATAACCACTAACAATTCTCCCTCAAAATTATAGAAGGGTCATGAAAAATTATTATATAGTTTTTAATCCGTTTTAAAAAAGTGGTATGTTAAAAAAAATTATTTCATTTTTTATTCTTGTTAAGATTGTAATCTGTACGTTTAATTATTGTATGTCTAAACTTAATTCTTATTTCGAAATGAATGAAGTACATTCCTTGACAAAATAGCTAGTCAAACAGATGTGTAATACTTACATATTTAAGTGGCTTAGAACTCTATATAGTTTCTATTCAGATTTATACTGACTTTTTCAAATACAAGGAAAACACAACATAATACAATTATCCCCATACTTCAATATGTTTTCAAGTTGAATGCTTTATAGCGTTCATTAACATACATTCCAGTAGAAACGCTTTAGTTTTCACAAAATATGTTAATTTGATATTGCAATGTTCTCTTTACTCGCTAGGTGCGCTGCTGTAGTTAATTTACATTTTCAATTTATTGCAAACTTTCTGTCCTACTATTTTGTCAAAGCGCAATACAGTACTAGACTTCTGCTAACGTAATTTAATAGCTAAAAAAAATACGTAATTCATTTCTATATACCGCATGTTGAATAAGTCCGGGGACGGTTTAATATATGTTTTAACCATTACAGATAGAGCTACAAAGCTTTGTATATTGTTAATGAACACCAAAACATATTTTAGTACGTATTCAGTGGACCGCTACTTTTCCAGGGAGAATGCCCACAAGGAGTAAGTAGGAAATCTTAAATAAGACCATAGGTCGAGTTTTAACTCTTAAATTTATTGAAATTCAGTTTAATCCAACACTCTAATAATTTACTTTATAATGTAGCAAATAGACTGAAAGTTATCTACAATAGAATTTTAACAGTCTAACAGTGAAGCAATCTAATAGACAAAAGATATAGAAGTCTTACATTCAAAAACAAAATCAGTCTCAGTTAAAACACGTATCAGAGGAAGAGTCCTATCAGCTTCACAGTACAATGTTATACGTGTTCGGTATTTCCCATAAAACTTTACTACCACTATGTCACATAATCAATCCAATTCGTTTAGTTCTATATTTAGCAATCCCTCACTAACGGACATAATTTTATAAACCAGTCTGAATTTAAATATGAACTATAGATGTAGAGTTAAAAAATACTGTATATAAGAACTTTAAAATTAAGTAAGCTTAACAGGGCAATACAGTGAATGAATAACAGACTAATAATCAAACAATAAATTAAGGGAGGTGTCTAAAAGTCTAGGCATATGTACACATAAAGACTCGCAGTCTATCATGAATTCAATAGCAGCGATACAGTCTATCTGTCCTCATAGAACAGTTTCACTATAAATGAGATTCTAATTAATTTATCAGCTCAACATTATATAATGATGATAACCTGTTAATTTTGCTGAATGTTCGTGTTATTAATAATCAGAAATTACAGTTCTATAAAGTGAAATATTGTATAAAGTTATAACATATATTACCAAACTTTAATGCTGAAATATATACAGATCCCTGTATACATTAAAGTTACTGCTAAAAAAAATTGTTGAAATAAATAAATATTGAGTTTGACTTGTGAGATAATATTAGATAGAATAAAACTCGAACACAAGATCTCACAAAAATTACGTTTACTTAATCAAACGCGTTTCAATGACAAAGTCGCCATCCTCGATGATACATGAACTACGATAACTAAACTATAACTAACTAAAGTAGTTTAAGTTGAGTCGGGTGGGTCAAAATGAAATACGCGATTTAAAATTTAATTACATTAAAATTTTAAGTTTTACAAGGTGAATTGAATTAAATTTGTTTTTTGTAGTAAATGTTCTTCCTTTGTGCTCCCAATGTTGATATTATTTTAGCGCAATGGAAACTAAAATGTACTTAAATAAATAATTGTGTACGAAACAATATACACTTTTTCAAATAAAAGATAACGTTTCAGTGACTAAGTCATCATCCTTAGTTGTTACAATCACACAAAACTTTTGACACGTAACTGTGACTGACAAAGCTACTCACATGTCTACTTAGAAAGCCAAAACCATATATTATAGATTTCTATTTTTAAACTGTTTTTTCGAACCTGTAGTCAATATACAAGTTGATCACGGAACATGGTGTACAATGATAAAAACAGATCCATATGGAATCTATTTTACGATTTTTTATATAAAATTTATATTTATTATTTACTCTTAAATAAGGGTATGCAAATATTAAGGTACCTCAGTTGGATCTACTATTTCCTTCATCTTATCTAGAGCTCTCTCTCTCTCTCTCTCTCTCTCTCTCTCTCTCTCTCTCTCTCTCTCTCTCTCTCTCTCTCTCTCTCTCTCTCTCTCTCTCTCTCTCTCTCTCTCTCTCTCTCTCTCTCTCTCTCTCTCTCTCTCTCTCTCTCTCTCTCTCTCTCTCTCTCTTTCTATAATGTCTCTTTTTGACCAACTCTTATTCTCTTCCAAATCTCATGCTATGAGATTATTCGAAAGTTAGAGGACATTGTTTTCATCCCTCTTCTTATTTCGTTTTTAGAACAATGATAACCATAAGGGTTTTCGCGTTTAAACAACAATACAAATAAATTTCATATTTTATAATAAATGATATAAATATTATCAATTTTATGAATGTGTTACATGTTATGTTGTGATTTTTATTTTGTATTTTTAGATAGCCAAGTTATTGATAATACTTATTATATTCGTAATTGGCTGTAACACCTATAAATTTCCTAATTTTTCTAGATAGAATAAAACTCTAACACAAGATCTCACAAAAATTACGACTTAATCAAAAGGGTTTCAACGGCAAAGTCGCCATCCACAGTGATACATGAGCTACAATAACTAAACTACAACTCAAAATTATAGTTAAAGTAAAGTTATTCTAGCTCATGTAATGCTGAGGATGACGATTTTGTCGTTGAAACGCGTTTGATTAAGTAAACGTAAATTTTGTGAGATCTTGTGTTCGAGTTTTATGCTATGTAATATTATCTCACAAGTCAAGCTCAATATGTATTTATATTTTTTCTAATTAAGATGCACAAACTGAAGTATATAACTGTCTTATAAATTCCTTGTTAACAGGCGGTTAATCATGATTTATATTAGTACGATCCAGAAACGAAACTTATAAATAAGTAACACTAAAAATCTCACGTCCAAAAAAAGGATGAAATAGAAAATCCAAAACAAATCAATAATCAATAACATTTTTCTATGTTTAAGGATTGTTCATCTTGAAAAGTGCCTCAAATCAAATCAAATTTATTATCTTGAGGTTATTTTAAATCTTGGAGGGTTGTTTATGCTCACTGATAGATTTATGATTTTTCCATTATTCATCTCTATAACAGGGTATGTAACACACCACATTCTGTGAACAAGTATTTGTGAAAAGAGACGTTTCTGTGTTAAAGCCCTGTGTTATTTCCCCTATTATTAGCTTTAGTGATTATTTCCTATTTACAAAATTCAAAAACTATGATCAGAGTCGCCAATTTTAAAGATGGATAATGTTTTAGAAATTGTAATTGACCGGCTTAAGGAAGTGACAATTGAAAATTTCCAGCACTGATTCAGTCAATGGTTTAATATGGTTAAATATATAGCTTAGTAGTCGAACGTTTTTAAAGCGGATACAAACTTTTTGTAGTTTCTCTATTGTAGATTAAAGGGAAAAATTTCATTCAACATCGTTAAAAAAAAGTTAAAAGAATAATAATAAAATACTTTAAAGCCGAACCAAGAGTTAGTCAAGGGAGAACTAATATAAACTATGCAATATGACAGTAAAAAATTTTATACAATTAGTCTCAATATTTTAATAAACATCGTGGAAATTCTACTTTCAAAAACTTTGTTATATCTCAGTTTTATTTTTTGAAGCAATTGTCAATTAATTGAAAAACACATTTTCATTGTTATTGCCTTAAAATAACATTAACATTGACAACACATGCAGGAATATATTTACATAAAAGGTACAAACCTAATACAATTTACTTAGTGAAACTTAAATTAATTAAAGTTTTAAAGTAACTACATGCAATTTAAACTCAAATCTCAACAAAAAGTAATATGATGTTTTAAATTCCAATCTAGATAACTAGTTACATATCTTAATGATAGAATGAAATTCGAACACAAGCTCTCACAGAAATTAAGTTTACTTAATCAAACGCGTTTCAACAACAAAGTCGCCATCCTCAGTTATAGTTATAGTTTAGTTATTGTAGTTACATGTATCACTAAGAATGGCGACTTTGTAGTTGAAACACCTTTGATTAAGTAAACGTAATATTTGTGAGATCTTGTATTGCAATTTTTTTTTTATATCTAATATCTCAAAATTCAAGCTGAATATTTATTATTACATATCTTAATACAGAAATTATTATACTTTTCACCTATGATTTTTTGATGAAACTATACAAGCATTATTAACTATTATATAGCATTATTTAACTTACCACTTCATTTTAGAATTAATTTTTTTTTTTTTAATCCAGTCAGAAATGGCAGCGCATAATGTACTTCACAATGTGTACCTAAAACAACCCGCCATTTCTGATTGGATACATCTTTTGAGATGCGGTTTGCGGCATTCAACTCTACTAACTGAGCTCTTTGAAATGAGGTATCACTCGACCCGTGCTTACATTTAAGATTAGTATGACTTCCTCTGTGGGCCGTCCCCCCATGGTTATCATGTCATGGCAATAGCAAGGAAAAATAGTTTACATTGCCATATGACACTGTGCAAAGTTTATAGATGTTTTCTGCTATGGTTTGTAAAATATTAAGTCGTACCCAGACTTTTCAAACACCTTGTATATAAAATTCCAATTTAGAATCCCAATTTCTGTTTATTAATAATATAAACATTAATTAATCAGCAAAATGAAATGTTAATCATTCTTGTATAATATCAGACTAATGAATTAGTAAACTCATACCTTTGTGAGTGCTGTAAGCATAAACTTTTGCACAAATAGTTTTAGTGTTTAGTTACAAGGCTGCTACTGAGGAATGTATTTGACTGACATTTTAAATCTATGTGTCTAAATTTTAGACTGGTACACTAATTTCGTTTTAGACTTTTGTCTGCTGAATTGCTGGTTAGACTAAAAGTTATTAAATGAAGGACTATCCACATGTAATTGACCTAATGATAGACTTTTAGTATTTTATTCTGCTACATATTATTGGACTGCTGGACTGATTCTTGTTTAGGATACTTGACGGTTTAACTTAATTTTTGAATTCTATTACATTATAAATACATTAGGAATGGTGAACTGATAACTGTTATATTGATATACTGTTAATCTGGCTTACGTTTCAGAACTGTTATATTTTTAAATTGTTGACTGCCATAATTGCTAAATATGTAGAATGTGGGATTCTATATTGCTAAACTGTTAGAGAGTCACAAAACAAGGCTACTATACTCTACCTGACATTTTATATTTTCACTGTTAACCAAGTAAGCATTATGTTTGTAAAAGGTGAAATATCATCAAAGGGTATCCGTTAGTAACTTATAAAATAAACAAATTAATTTTTTTAAATCAGACTTTTCAGTTATCATGTTTACAACTTGTGTCCCTGACAAACACATAGATAAATCTTCGCTTGTATAATAATTTCTTTAGGTTGTAAAGGAAGGACAAACATTTGCGATATTTTTTAAAGAAACTAAAACACACAGTTCGTACGTAAGAGGTTTAGAAATTTTATCTCTAGCAACTAAATATACAGAAATTTATTACGTAAGTGTTTTAGCAATTATATTATGTTTGTCGTAGTGTAGCGGTGTATCGAGCTTTGATAAAGTCGCAGTACAAAAAGTATGCAAATGTAAAAGCTACATTTAAAATGTAAATTAGCTACAGCAGCGCACCTAGCGAGTAAAGAGAACACATGGCAATATCAAATTAACATATTTTGTCAAAACTAAAACGTTTCTACTGGAATGTGTTTTAATGACGGCTAGAAAACATTATGATATGTGGATAATTCTATTGTGTTTCCTTTTTCCAGGATTTTAAACAGGGAGTATAAAATCTGAATTTAAACTATATTTAGTTTTAAGTCACATAAATACGTAAGTATTACACAACTGTTTGATTAGTTATTCTGTCAAGTTAAACTAGAATCATTTTGAAATAAAATTTTGAAGTACAAAAATCTAGTTTAGAGACTTCAATATGTTAAAGAGAATAAGTAAAGTGTTAAAGAGAACGTATTTATAATTAATTTTTGTTTTATTACCTAAATTATGAATACCAGTCAGCTCCACCTAGGTTAACAAGACTTGGGGAGAAGTGAAGGCACTTGTTGGAGACAGGGACAGAATAGATGGAGAGCTCTTCTGGACGCCCTATGCTCCAATAGGAGATAAAAGGAAATAAGTCAAGTAAGCCAGTCAGCTCTACCTCCGCCATATTGGATTTATCGTCATTAAAATCAATATTAATCCTCAAAAGTTGTAGATATCATTTTCCACTTAAGAATTGTTATATGCTTCTCAGTGAATAAAAGAACGCTATAGATTTACATTGTTTTAGAAACTTTTTTATTTATGTTAAGGTGTTGACAGTTGAAGACTTCAACGCTGTTTCGGTCGATAGAACGACGTCTTTGAATTGGGGGCTTTAGAGGGAACTATTATGAACGTGGTTTATATTAAGTTGACAATAAATAGTTGTATACAATTAGTCCTATTACGTTTTAGCCATAACTCGTAGAAATGATACTTCCACCTTGGCTTTCGCGTAATTTTACTTTTCAATACATTTTTTTTTAAATTCACTGTAATTAGATACACTTATAAATCTTCCATACTATACACATTATTGTGTAATAGAATTACATGAAGATGTTTCATTGACTAAATCAAACTCAGGTAGACACAAGCTACGTCAAATTAAAACTAAATGCTCCAAATAGACCTCTTCGTCACGCAGGTCGCTTCGCTCACATCTCGTCAATAAAATTAACCGAAGATAAAGCTGTTTTTATTTATTATTTATTTATTTATTTTATTTATTACTTACCTAGTACATGCAGTATGGGGTTAGTTTACTAATCAAAAAGAATATTCGACCTCTTATTTTGATTGATCAAGCCTCAGGAAACTGAAAAAAATGATTTTTGACGTGCCTTAGGACCTTCCCCGTCGTCTTTGGAGGATCTATGAAGTCGTCCATACGTAAACACGATGGAGGCCAAAAGAATGAAAATAAGGGCGTGAAATTTGGTTTAAGAGTACTATAGTGCGTTTATATTGAACCCTATTGAAATTCAGAAAAATCGAATTAAAATGAAAAATGGCGGGTATTTATTTATTTTTATACATATATAGTATGTTATTCAATTTATAACACAATAAATTAAACAACAATTTGTAGATTTAAACTTTGAATGTAATGGTACCAACCCAACTTCTCTACAATGGCAAATAACGAAGTTGTTCTCAAAATAACACTTTCGCGTCTTGATCGCCAACAAAAAGTAAATTTAGTATTTTTACGAGATGGGGGAGGACAGACACAAGGACACGAGAGTATCGAGGGGATACTTCTTCACATGAAGCTTTGAAGCCAGCCACTGAAGAGACACTGACACTAGCGAAACTAGTGGAGACTTTTGAATATCTAGGAGCCCATTTAAGATCTAGAAGGCGTCAGTAGTGTTCTACACATTACGAGATGGAGGTGTAACAACTGTTTTAAACAAACTTACCCTACTCGGGAAGACCTTTGATCTACCAAATAAACTAAAACAAAATACACAACTTGTCAAAGACTATTATAAAGTATTACAAATCGCTTTACACAAACAATCGTTAATAAAATTCCAGAAGTTATGTTTTTAAATTAATCTGATTTATTTTTCACTTTACTAGAGTAAGCTTATTAACGTTTTCAGTTTTGAATTTACGTTATAGAAACTGTGTTTCATTAAGTAGCAAAAAGTTGTAACAACGGAAAGGATTAAACCGGAAGTAGTTTTCGTTAGTTGTCTTTAACACTAATAGGAGTTGAAATTCAAAGTGAATCAACTATCGTTTCATGAGCTGTCGTTAAAATTCTTTTAACATTATATAGAACAGTTTAATTAAATTCTTCTTATACATTTTTTTCTCTAATAGAATTATATATATATATATATAAAGGAGAAGACGAAAAAGAGATAGAGTTTTTTTTTAATGAAAAATGATTTTTTTGAAAAAAAAATTAAAAAATATAAACGTGAAAAAAAAAAAATTTTAATGGAAAAAGTCATGAAGAAGAAGAAGAAAGAGGGAAATTTATTTTGAAAATGTAGAAGAAGAACACGATGAAGACGATGACGAAGACGAAGACGAAGAAGAGAAGAATCATTTTTTGAAAAAATAAAAAACAATGAAAAACGAATATTTTGAAAATAATATATTTTTTTAATTAAGAAGGAGAAGTGGAAGAAAAAGAAGAAGAAGACGATGAAGACGACGACGAAGATGAAGACAAAGAAGAGAACGATCATTTTTTATTTTAAAAAAAATTTGTTTCATGAGTAACAATGAAAAACGAATATTATGAAGAAAATAAAAAATGTGAACAAGTAAATATTGAGCTTGACTTGTGAGATAATATGATGTAGAACAAAAACTCGAACACAAGATCTCACAAAAACTACGTTTATTCAATCAAACGCGTTTCAACGACAAAGTCGCCGTCCTCAGTGACACATGAGCTACAATAACAAAACTATAACTATAAAACTATAAAAAAAAAAATGTGGAAAAAAATAATAATAATCGAAAAGTCATGAAGAAGAAGAAAGAGAGAAAATATTTTGAAAAATCGAAAATGAACTATAAGAGTACATTTTCTATTTAACATACTATTATTTTTTAAATTTGTTAATCTTTTTTTACCCGGTACTGGAAGTACAGGATAATTTTGTTAATCAAAAACAATTTTAACTTCCGTAAAAGTGATTACCGACATGCCGTCCAATGTCGTCTTAAGGTAAGTATGATAACGGGGACAAACATTAAGAAAGGTACATAACATATAATACTGCGGAATATAGTGTAATCATATAGAACAATGTAAATTCAAAAACATAGAATTGAAAATGTAAAAATTTCAATTACTAAAGAATGTTTTTGGTTCATATCAAGTGTAGGCTACTTTATAGCACACTATCTCAGATACTATATTATATTAAAGATTTTAACCACGTTTAGCATGCAACGTTTTCATGATATTTGGTTTGCGTGATTTAATTGACATTTTATATGCGAGATGTTAATCATATTTTGTTTGTATGATGGATTTTAATCATATTAGGTTTTAATGATATTTGGTTGCAGCGTTTTAATAATATTTGGTGTGCAGTTTTTAATTCATATTTTGTACGAGGGATTGTAATCATATGTTTCTTAATAATATTTGGTGTTCAGTTTTATTATTCATATTTTGTATGAGGGATTGTAATCATATGTTTATTAATAATATTTGGTTTTAATAATATTTGGTGTGCAGTTTTATTTTCATATTTTGTATGAAGGATTGTAATCATCTGTTATAATAATATTTGGTGTGCAGTTTTAAATTCATATTTTGTATGAGGGATTGTAATCATATGTTTATTAATAATATTTAGTTTTAATAATGTTTGGTGTGCAGTTTTTAATTCATATTTTGTATGAGTGATTGTAATCATATGTTTATTAACAATATTTGGTGTGCAGTTTTATTATTCATATTTTGTATGAGGGATTGTAATCATATGTTTATTAATAATATTTAGTTTTAATAATGTTTGTGTGCAGTTTTTAATTCATATTTTGTATGAAGGATTGTAATCATCTGTTATAATAATATTTGGTGTGCAGTTTTAAATTCATATTTTGTATGAGGGATTGTAATCATATGTTTATTAATAATATTTGGTATTAATAATATTTGGTGTGCAGTTTTTAATTCATATTTTGTATGAGGGATTGTAATCATATGTGTATTAAAATATTTGGGGTGCAGTTTTTAATTCATATTTTGTATGAGGGATTGTAATCATATGTTTATTAATAATATTTGGATTTAATAATATTTGGTGTGCAGTTTTTAATTCATATTTTGTACGAGGGATTGTAATCATATGTTTATTAAGAATATTTGGTTTTAATAATATTTGGTGTGCAGTTTTTAATTCATATTTTGTATGAGGGATTGTAATCATATATTTATTAATAACAATTGGTTTCCTTGATTTTAATCTAATTAATTATCCTTAATTTTAATGATATTTGGTTTGCAGGAATTTTATCATATATTTTAAATGTGGGATTTCATTTTTGGCGAGATTTAAAAATATTTGCTAAGTAGGAATTTAATCATATATTGTTTATGTAATTATATTTAATTGTTTTGTAATTCAATTATATAATGTATTTTAATCACATTTGGATTTAAGCATATTTGGATACTGGATTTTAATCATATTAGGTGTTAATAATATCGGATATGCAGTATTTAATAACATTTGATATCCTTTTTCAAAATGACAGTTGATTTTGGGGTTTTTCAAACTACTTACGAACTTTTATTGTCTTTTATTTTCAGTTTTGCAATTCGATTTGAGTTTAATTCTTCTCCATTCTGCCTGTATTTAATCTAACTTATTGACGCCGACATGGTTGATTTTCTCTTTTTTTATTTTCATTTTTTAGTGTTTGCAGTTTAACATAATTTGACCAAAACCAGTAAGAAAGAATTTTAAAAATCTGAATTTTGTACATATGACATTACCCCCTATACGTTTTAATCTCTTTTGGTATTTTGCATATGGTTGCACCAGAAGATTTGTAAATTTAATTAATATTGCTTTCAAAACAATACGAATAAATGTAAAATGGTTTTAAATTAGCGTTCCACGAGCTGTTGAGTCAAAACAAGATTCGTATTTGCATGATGGAATTACGAAGTCAGTTTGTAAACAGGGAAGAATAACAAACAGACTTGAGAGTTTTAACAGAACAATGGTGGCTTAATCGAATTTCTAATTCTTAATCAGAAGGTTTTAATATAAATGAAAATTCCTCTTGGAAGATAATTAAGATTAAATTGATAATAAAGATAAAATAAATATATATTGTTACATAAAACACCATTCTATGAATAGTTTTTTACTTTTATTTTATATTTTCACGGAATAGTCCTACCTATAAAGAAAGTTTTGTGGGAAGGTAATAAACAATGTGGAATTTTCAATAAAAAAACATTTTTAACGATCATTGAATTTAAATTTTTTTTGTAATATTTCTGTGCACAATTAAAAGAATTGATGTTTAAAATAATTGAACACATTTATTAAAAATTTATATGTGACGTATTTCAGTAATGTCTTGAATAATTTGTGAATTTTCCGTCGGAATCTAGCTACATCACTTTCTCACAGTCCAAAAAGGAAAGTTCACCCGATTTCAACAAAAACCTTTTTTTCCGTGTTCAAATTAAATATATATACAGTGCCAACTTAACTCCAAAACTGAGAGCTGTCGTTTTTCTGACAGTTTTGTTTCGTAAATAGCTGTATAAAAAAACAGCAGATAAGAATTCGCGATTTTTCAACCACTATTTCTCATTCGATTGTATCGAAGTTGGCACCATTAGAAAGCTAATAATCTTTGTTCAATTTATACTTTTACATTTGTAGAATATATCACTTCATAAGCCTGCAAGCTGAAATAGTAGTCAACTTTTAAAAAACAGAATTTTACTAGCACTTATAAGATCAGTTGGACTATATTTTTAAATTAATTTAAAGTGATATAAACATTTGAATGTATTTGAAACCATTTGTATCTTTATTGATCTGTCGACAAATTGCAAATGGGGAAACGTAATTTTTAAAAATCCGTTTTACAAACTTTAAAAAATGGACTCTATTAAATGACTACTTAAAAACTTTAAAATGTTTTAAGCAACCCTCTATATTTTGTGATGTTTTTGTATGCCACACAATTTTGACACTTTTTTACTCTTTGTTATTTTTTAATAAATCCAGTCGTTTAAGAGTTATAAGAGTTTAAAATTTTGAAAAATTTATGTTTTGCAATCACCAAAAATATCAGAGACTTACATTCTACAACACAAAAAGTTAATTACTATAGATAATTATTTTTCAAAAAACAAAAAGTTCTTCATTAAATACATAAAGTAAATAATTAAATTTCAATTCAAAGTTTAATATATACACTGCGTAAGGTTCCAAATATTTGTAGCGTCACGCAAAATACCGGACGCGCGTGTCACGGAATAACTAGCAGGAATTAATTAGAATAATCCTTGAAGCTTGTCTGTTTTGTTGATGGATGAGCATCCTGTTTCTAAAGTAAGACCACTTATTTGTGAAGCAACAGAGCGTATTTAACTTGCTTCTCCGACTGTACCGTCTTCCACACTTTTACGACAGACATCCGGCGGGACCTCACGTGCGAATACCTGCTGACATAATGCGTGGACTTCCTGTAGAGGGCGTCAAAGACCGGTGACTCAAAGAATATAATAAATCTCGGCTCTTTGTGTGGACAAAAGATTGGAATTCCTCGACTGGAAAATGTTGAAGGTTTTCGGGGGTTAAGAATTTATGGAAGATGCTGTGTGGGTTATATTGGGGGGGGGGGGGTTGAATCCACAGCATTCGTCGTTCACGAAAATTACGATTATTTAAACAATGAGATATTTTATACATTATCAAAAATAATCAATGAAACTTTTGTGAGGAACAAAATCGATAGCGATAGAATGACTCATTTTCAGTTTGAAACAAAACAAAAAAAACTCAAAATTACGTGCTAGTTACCATAGGAAAAAATACAAAATAATAATTTTCTCAAAACCGGCTTCACCGATTTTTATTAAATTACCGTCAAGTAATCAAGGACCAAACAAAACGTGTTTGTCTCCATTTTTCAAAAATTCCCGTTTCATGAGTTATCGGTCAAAACCAATAAAATTGGCCGTTTTAAAAGAGTAAGTTTCTCAAAATCTACTACACCGATTTCAATCAAATTATATCAATGTGAAGATTACTGTATCAAAACCGTGTAGCAAATAGTAATTAAAAAATATATACAAGAATAATTAGGGCAAAACAAAGTTAACTTTAACCCTCATTAAAAGTTTGATGTTAATAAAATACAATTTAACCGAAGAACAGGTTTATGGCTCTATGGAAGTAATTTTATGCTCTATTTAAATATACTGGGTGATTGAAACAGGTGACTGCTGTTGTATTAGAGTACAAAAGTTACAAAATAACTTAAATATTAACCCTCATTATTTTTGAGTTAAAACTAGAGCTATTACCAAATTTTTCATGTCACCAGCCATTTTTCCAATATGACCATCAGTTCTAACTTTTCTTATGGAATTATTTTTATGCAATAAATCATCATTTTAATACTTTGTTATTCTTGTATATTTTTCGATATATTTTACCGTTTAAACGATATAAGCTCTGAAAGTTGATAATATACAACGTTAAACTTTTCAGAGGTACATTTTTCGTACTTGTTGAACCGAATATAAATTGAAATATCGATAGACTGTATAAACAATTATTAAAAGTTTGAAAAGCAACATTTTGTTTTTGTTGTACTCGCCCGGGAGGACAAAAAAATAGCAACAATTTTTGAGAAATTTATTATTATTTTCTGGATGAAAATATTAGCAATACATTTTAAAAATATCAGGCAGTTAATTGATACTCTTTGTCCCCTAAAGGTGTTATGCACGTTTTACAATGGAAGGCAGTTTCGAAAAATTACCGTCTTCATTTTATTAAACTTTTCTGGCAGTTGTCTAGAATAGCTACTGGCTTAAATCATTTTGTAATTAATTATTACTGGATATATTATAACTTGTGAAGAAAATATTATATTCAAAACAAATATATTAAAAATACAATTTATCTATAATTCACAAGGTGTAATAATAAACAACTGGTGTAAGCCAGTGGGTGTTCTAGACAATTAACCAGATAATTACGATTTTTCTTTCGATAACTCTGTTATTCCTCAGGATACAAAAAAAAATAAAAATAACAGTAGTGTTATTACACCTTTTTCTCTAATTCTAGTTTAAATTTCATAAGAAAATTCATCTGTAGAAATAGCTTTAATTTGAGATATTTTTGAAACTTTTAAGTGCCGTAGCTCCTAAACAGTTAGAGATATCGAAAAATAACCAAGAGTTAAAAAGTCCTAAAATAATTAGTTTTATCCAAAATTGACATAAAATAGGGGTTCTTATAAGAAACTTTGGAGCTGACCGACATATTGTAGAAATGGAACGTGATATGAAAAATTTGGTAGTACCTCTTATTAACTCAAAAAAATCTGGGGTTGCCTTTTAAATCGTTTTTTTATTTTTCGAAAAAAAAACCTGTTTGTTTTCATAAATATCCAATCACCCTGTACATATATGTTTTTTTTTTTAATCACTAAACCGTGGTTCATTCTACGCATTGATTAACAACAACCAAATTAATATTGTTTATAAAAATAGTTTTGATAATTTTGTATTTGTTCCGTGGTTGGATAACTGAGAAAGTTTGTGCAATATTTTTGCATCATTTATTACATATTTTTAAAGGGGCGTGGAAATCCCGATCTACGTTTGTTCCTTTTAGTCTTGAGTTAGATCCCACGCTTTCATCTTTCCTAACAGGTCTTTCTTGACCAACTGTTGTTCTTTTCTGACCCTGATGTCATTAGAGCAATCGAGGGATAGGGGTCTTTATTTAAAATTATTTTCATCTTTTATTTATAAGAGGTTTTTCGCCTTCAAGTAAAAAGAAAATAATACAAATGTTTTTCTGTTCTTTATCTTTATAAAATCTTCACACTCTTATTAAAATTCAAAACATTTCACTATTTATCACTATTTCTCTGTTTTAATCTATGATATTACGTTTCAGCACGATATTTTGTAAAAAAAAAATAAAAATTTACTTTGTACTAACGTGTTAATTTGATATTCCCGTGTTCCTATTTACACGCTACGTTTGTTCCAGTAGATAATTTACATATTTAATTTAACTTTTACATTTGCATAGTGTCTCCGGAGCGTGACGCTACTGCCAAATTATGGCTTTTGTTTTGTTTAAATGCTGAAACGTTTAGGCTGAATATTCTTTTATGTTTAGAAACCGTGTTTACAATTATATTTAAGCGGTGAATAGTGTTCCTCCGCTTGAAGTCTTTAATTCAAGTTTTAAGCATTAATGTTGTTTTAATTTTGTATTTTGTAGTAGTGATATGATTGATTTTTTGTTGATAAATCGGTTTTAGGTATCTGTATTTCGAGAGAGTAATACCTAACCTAACCTAACATACCTAACCTAAGCTAAACTAACCATTATTATTGTTTTAATGTTGTATTTTGTAGTAGTGATATGATTGATTTTTTTTGATAAGTCGGTTTTAGGTATCTGTATTTCTAGAGTAATACCAAACCTAACCTAACATCACATATCCATTAATATTGTTTAAATTTTGTGTTTAGTATTAGTTACATGGTCGATTTTTTGTTGATAAATCGGTTTTAGGTATCTGTATTTTTAGAGAGTAATACATAACCTAACCTAATATTACATATTATCCATTAATATTGTTTAAATTTTGTATTTAGTATTAGTTACATGATCGATTTTTTGTTGACAAATCGGTTTTAGGTATCTGTATTTAAAAAGTAATACCTAACCTAACCTAACATAACATAACCATTAATATTGTCTAAATTTTGTATTTAGTAGTCTATTAGTGACAAGATCGATTTTTGGTTGATAAATCGGATTTAGGTATCTGCATTTCTAGAGAGTAATACCTAACCTAACCTAACCATTAATATTGTTTAAATTTTGTATTTAGTAGTAGTGATATGATTGAATTTTTGTTGATAAATCGGTTTTAGGTATCTGTATTTCTAGAGAGTAATACATAACATAACCTAACATAACCTAACCTAATCAAACCTAACCTAACCTAACCTAATGTAACCTAACCCAACTCTCCACCTGTAGGACTCATTATATTCAAATTTGACAGCCTACCTGAAGTTCTTAAGTGAATCTTTCCTATAAATCGTAGCTATTGTAGCCTTTTCATGAAAAAGCCGACATTGGGAACCGTAAAATGTTCACCGATCCTTGGCCTTGAAATATTTTGACACCACTTTTAGTGAACTATTCATCAACAAATAGTAGGACGAGCAGAATAAATATTTAGAATGTAAGATGGATTGGATTAGGTCAGCTTTATTTTATGTACGTATTACAACAATAAATGTGTTACGTTAATTTATTCAAACACGTTTCAACGACAAAGTTGACATCTTCAGTGATGTTATAACTTTGTAATTGGTAGTTTTTGTAGCTCGAGCATCACTGTACGTGGCAACTTTGTCGTTGAAACGCGATTTAATAAATAAATGTACCATTTGTGAAAATTTGTATTCAAGTTTGATACTATCAAATTAATAGGTCTATGTATCTTGAAATGTAAACAACAAATATTTGACGATTAGGACAGGTTAGGTTAGGTTCGGTTTTGATATTTTAAGAATATTTACATATTACAACAATCAACATAAAGTGTTTACCAAATTTACGAATATTTGGTGTCTAGGACAGGTAAAACAAATTAGTTTCAGATTCTAACTTGCACGTCAAAAATGTGGCTTCTAGACAGGTTAGGTTAGTGCAGCTTCATTTTATTATAAAATTACAACAATAATAAGTGGTTTGAAACTCATAAAAAAAGTTTTACGTCTGTGACAGGTTATGTAAGGATAGTTTTACTATATTTACATATTACAACAATAAAAATGAAGTTTTTCCCCTAAACAACAAATATTTAGCCTCGAGAACAGGTTAGGTTAAGATGCTTTAATGTTGTTTATATGTTACGATGAAAACCAGATTTTTAACAAAGAATATTTGGCTTGTAATATTATGACTGGCTTTTATTTACATAGTAAAACGGTAATAATTTCAGATTTTAACTTGAAGAACAAAAAATGTGGCTTCTAGACAGGTTAGGTTAGGCTGGCTTTATTTTATTTACTTACTACCCCAATTAATATGGGGGTTGGGTTTTAAACACCACTGATTTATCGTTAAGAACAGGTTTAGCTATAATTTTTTTTTTTTTTTTTGTAGTTTCTTCAAACAATATATTAAAAATAATAAAAATATTTAATGATTTTGAATACAAAAATAAAGAAAATATCAAAACAGTGTGTGCAGTATCTAATAATACTTTAGAGATAATTGATATAATTAGCAATAAATGAGAGATTACTCTGAGCCTCTGAACGTACGTCTAAAGTATCCAATTACTTCTAACCACTCAAGTCGTTAGGTTGTGTTAATTCCGGGACAAATGGCCGCTCAGAACGTTTGCCAAGTATAACTAGGGCGTAATGTGCGTCGGTAATTATTGTACTCCCCTTATAAAGCAAGAAAATGTTTTGGATTGGCGCCAATATTTTATAAAATAATTTTCCATTTTTATCTTTTCTTCCTATATGTTTTAGGTGATTAGATTTTATTGCTTTTTAGCAAATATCTATGAAGGCCATAACATATCCATAAAGTCTACTAATGGGAGTAAATTTGCATTATTTTTGTGTGTAATATATATGTGTACATACAGTATTGAGCAAGATTATTTTCATGTTTTTTCCCTCTCATCTTTTAAATGACATATTTTCTAAGGGGCTCATTTGTAATGAGTACTGGCCTGTCATTCCCGGAGGGCACTATGTGATGTGGATCTACATCTTTTTCACGTAGTCTTCAGTTAGATCCTTTTCTTTAATCTTTGCTATTATGTCTCCCTTTACCAATTTCTGCCTAGAAGCTTTTGACCCTGAAGCTAGAAGAGTACAGTATCCTCAAGGTATTAATGTGTCTGGGGTGGAGAGGAAAAGAGCGCCCCACACTTTGTTGCGTTTACTTTCAGCGGTACAACCTCAATAAAAAATATATAGTCCTCAAATGCTTGTACAAACGCGAACCCTACTTTCGTTTCTTTTATCGGTGTAAATAAGATTAAAACATTTATAAAAGACTGTCACAAAGTTGTAACTTTAGGAATTAAATGTAGCTAAGCAGTAATTTGTGTACCTAGTTTTCTTGGAATGGGTTGTACCGTCAAGTCAGGCTAGGGAAGCAAGTAGAAGGGAAGACACGCCCCTTACACCAGACACAATCCTAATCTGAGGCTACTGTATTTGAGTGTTTATTTTTTAGATCTAGTTTTTTTTTCCTTTAGGGATGATGAACGAATAATTGTTCGTCTTTTAACAAATAGGGAACAAATTTAATGACCCATAAGACCCGCTACCCAGCGTGTTTTCTACAGCAACTTAGAGAAGGTAACGAAATTACAGGCACTTAAAAAATGTATTCCGAGTTAAACGCCCTAACCTAACCTAAATTATTTTACTTCTTTTTCTACTATATATATATATATATATATATATATATATATATATATATATATATATATATACAGTGTAGTTTTAAAGTCCCTTCCCCATATTCTTTTTGACATTTTATATCATATTGTTTTTACCACCCATTATAAATCTAAAAACATTAACTTTGTAAATGGTGGGGAGGATTTTAGGGGTTTATACTAAATCCAAGATGTAGGAGTCAACTTTAAAAATCTTAATGCGAAGGTGGTCATGCGACATATAGTTTAACACAGTCTTTTGTTTCTAATAATAGTGATTTAAATCAAAACTGGAAATGGTTTTACCATTTTTCGATATATCAGTAGATTTAATATTTAGAAGTCGACTTGAAAGTTGTAATGAGATTACGGTCATGTGACATATCGTTTAACGCTGTTTTTTTTTCTCTTAAAACAGTGGTTCAATAACAACTGAAAAAGTGTTTTTGCTGATATATGGTTACGATATTCTGTACCCTCAGGGGCTCACTTTAGTGAGTACAGGCTTGACAATCCCGAAGGACCTTAACTAGATCTATAATTTCTTTCTTGTAGCCTTGTGTTAGATACCTCTATTCTCTAACAGGTCTCAATTGACCAACTCTTGTTCAATTACGACTCTGATGCTATTATAGTATTCGAAGGCTAAATGTTTTTATTTTTATGTTCTTTTTTTTTAAAGGCGATGATGATTGAGATGTTTTCGACTTTAAACAACAAGAGAAAAAAATTACCCTCTCTGTCTAGAAGTGTGTTTTCCTGTTTTCTGTCGACTTTCCAGTGTGCCTAAACGCATAGGCCGATTTTAATCAAATTTCACATAATAACAGATTTTTGTTATATGTCGATACTTACTTTTCAGATTCGATTGTATTGTCTTTAGAAAATTTGATTTTCATCACATTTTACTAAACGATCCTCTACAGACCTAAGCAATATATTGATTGCCATCTCTCTGAAAATTTCCTAGTCAAAGGTTATCGTAAAAATTAAAGTATCAAGGGTTATCGTATAAATAATAAATCAAAAAAAAATTGTTAAACATACTACGTTTTTAAAACGGACTAAAAAGTATGAAATAATTTTTCATGACCCTTCTACAAATTTGAGGGAGGATTGTTAGTGGCTATGGATATATTTGGAATATTTGGGGAGAGAAACGTTTGGCTTAGGCAATCTATGATAGTTAAGGAGGAGTACGTAAATTAAATTACAGTGAATCTCATTTCCGATTCACTGAAATTAGCTGTGCATTCATCCTGATTGTCTACTTGTATTATTTACATACCACACACTTTTAATGTGTGGTATGTAAAAAAAAATTATTTGATTTATTATTTTCTGTTTTTTAGTCTTATGTCCGGGTGAAAGATTTCAATCGGTTTTGTATAATATATTGATGAGACTCTGACAGGAACATATAGGCCTATAGGAAATTCCCAATGCATTTCACATCCTGTTTAGCTGCAAATG
The DNA here is from genome assembly GCA_963513935.1 of Aphrophora alni. Classification (NCBI taxonomy): domain Eukaryota; kingdom Metazoa; phylum Arthropoda; class Insecta; order Hemiptera; family Aphrophoridae; genus Aphrophora; species Aphrophora alni. Next base: position 13,962,394 of record OY740778.1, read on the forward strand.
TCAGAAATTCAAAATATTACCTGTTGTTTAAACAAGTGTAGAGACAAGAAACCAACTGAATATTGTATTGTCATCCAATTCTGACCTATGTTCAAAATTTCAGGTCTCTAGCTTATCGGGAGGTTAGTTTAAACTCGATTGCAAAATTCCACTCGGACAGACAGACAGAGAGACAGATATGCCGGAAACCGAATAAAAACGTGGTAAAATACAATGCTACCAGGCAATTATAAACTATGTATTTTATCACAATCGACTCTACCGATTAGGTTAAAATTTTAATGCAATGTAAAGAACAATTACAAGAACCTGTGTGCAAAATATCTATTAATGAATTTAAAACGATTCGGAAATAATTGTCAAAAACAAAAACTAGATAAGATCAAATAACATTTACGTAAAAACAAACAAAACAAGTCTAATTCCTTATTTAATAATATTTTGTCCATCACAGCGTCCATCGAACCGATTCATTAAAGATTAAGTTTTGTTAGTTTTTATTTGGTTTTGAGGATGGTTGAGAAAGATGGTCAATTGATTTTATAAAAATATTCTCGGTGTATCTTTGCTTCGTTTCGATTAAATTCATAATTTTTCTGACCAAAATATGTTCAACCGTTTATGATTTATGTGCTACACTTATTGCGCGTACTTTTCGCATAGCGTGTCAATAATTCCTATATTTAGAATTTTCTTGTTATGTAAAAATACTAAGTTAAACATCATCCAATAACATAATACATGTCTATTTAATATTGATCGTATCATTAATCGATTTACCATTTTAGTTGTAGAGATATCCCGCAGTTGCTAAGTACTGCAGAGAAAAATGGTTCTATCACCCTGACAACCGAAATAATAGAACACATCTGGCATTGTATCAAAGTTCCCACACAACACGGGCGGGCGACAGGCGGACGCAGTCTGCTATAACGGGAGTCGTTATTCCTCCTTATATAGGATTATTTACGATCTACAAACATATGCGAGCCCTGTTCATTCATTGGGAACACTAACGTTATTTCTGTCGTACACACGTGTAACCGATTTGTTTATGTGTGCGTTAAACATTGTGTATGTTAAAAAGGTGCACACTTTTACATACACCCACCCCAAAACTAGATAAGTTTTTTTTCATTTGCTTATAAGAAAGAGGAAAAGAATATCAAATATAAAAACACCTATTGCTCGCGCACTCTATTTGTGTCGGGGTCATAAGATAGCAAGAGTTGATCAAGAAAGACCTGATAGGAAAATGAAAGAGAGGGATCTAACCCAACAAGCCACCTATTGCTCGAGTACTCTAATTGTGTCGGGGTCATAAGATAGCAAGAATTGGTAATGAAAGACCTGATATGAAAAATGAAAGAGAGGGATCTAACCCAACACTACAAGAAAAAAAGTGTAGATAGAGTTAGGGTTCCTTTTTCATTTGCTTAAAAGATAAAATATAAAGACACCTATCGGTCGAGTAGTCTAATTGTGTCAGGGTCATAAGATAACAAGAGTTGGTCATGAGAGACCTGATAGGAAAATGAAAGAGAGGGATCTAACCCAACAAGCCACCTATAGCTCGAGTACTCTAATTGTGTCGGGGTCATAAGATAGCAAGAATTGGTAATGAAAGACCTGATATGAAAAATGAAAGAGAGGGATCTAACCCAACACTACAAGAAAAAAAGTGTAGATAGAGTTAGGGTTCCTTTTTCATTTGCTTAAAAGATAAAATATAAAGACACCTATCGGTCGAGTAGTCTAATTGTGTCAGGGTCATAAGATAACAAGAGTTGGTCATGAGAGACCTGATAGGAAAATGAAAGAGAGGGATCTAACCCAACAAGCCACCTATAGCTCGAGTACTCTAATTGTGTCAGGGTCATAAGATAACAAGAGTTGGTCATGAGAGACCTGATAGGAAAATGAAAGAGAGGGATCTAACCCAACAAGCCACCTATAGCTCGAGTACTCTAATTGTGTCAGGGTCATAAGATAACAAGAGTTGGTCATGAGAGACCTGATAGGAAAATGAAAGAGAGGGATCTAACCCAACAAGCCACCTATAGCTCGAGTACTCTAATTGTGTCAGGGTCATAAGATAACAAGAGTTGGTCATGAGAGACCTGATAGGAAAATGAAAGAGAGGGATCTAACCCAACAAGCCACCTATTGCTCGAGTACTCTAATTGTGTCGGGGTCATAAGATAACAAGAGTTGGTCATGAGAGACCTGATAGGAAAATGAAAGAGAGGGATCTAACCCAACAAGCCACCTATAGCTCGAGTACTCTAATTGTGTCGGGGTCATAAGATAACAAGAGTTGGTCATGAGAGACCTGATAGGAAAATGAAAGAGAGGGATCTAACCCAACAAGCCACCTATAGCTCGAGTACTCTAATTGTGTCGGGGTCATAAGATAACAAGAGATGGTCATGAGAGACCTGAGTGGAAAATGAAAGAGAGGGATCTAACCCAACAAGCCACCTATAGCTCGAGTACTCTAATTGTGTCGGGGTCATAAGATAACAAGAGTTGGTCATGAAAGACCTGATAGGAAAATGAAAGAGAGGGATCTAACCCAACAAGCCACCTATAGCTCGAGTACTCTAATTGTGTCGGGGTCATAAGATAACAAGAGTTGGTCATGAGAGACCTGATAGGAAAATGAAAGAGAGGGATCTAACCCAACAAGCCACCTATAGCTCGAGTACTCTAATTGTGTCGGGGTCATAAGATAACAAGAGTTGGTCATGAGAGACCTGATAGGAAAATGAAAGAGAGGGATCTAACCCAACAAGCCACCTATAGCTCGAGTACTCTAATTGTGTCGGGGTCATAAGATAACAAGAGTTGGTCATGAGAGACCTGATAGGAAAATGAAAGAGAGGGATCTAACCCAACAAGCCACCTATAGCTCGAGTACTCTAATTGTGTCGGGGTCATAAGATAACAAGAGTTGGTCATGAGAGACCTGATAGGAAAATGAAAGAGAGGGATCTAACCCAACAAGCCACCTATAGCTCGAGTACTCTAATTGTGTCGGGGTCATAAGATAACAAGAGTTGGTCATGAGAGACCTGATAGGAAAATGAAAGAGAGGGATCTAACCCAACAAGCCACCTATAGCTCGAGTACTCTAATTGTGTCGGGGTCATAAGATAGCAAGAGTTGGTCAAGAAAGACCTGATAGGAAAATGAAAGAGAGGAATCTAACCCAACACTACATGGAAAAAAGTGTAGATAGAGTTAGGGTTCCATCCCTGTACTTACTATAGTGAGCCCAGAGAGATCTTTTCAACAAGACCGAACGACGTGCTAACAATGTTTGGGTTTTATTTTTGACATAAAATGGCAACAACTCGAAACAGTTGAATATTTTATCGTTAAGGCATTTGTATAGTTTTAAAAACATTTTATATAAAAGGGAGTAATACAAGAGGCATACAAAACGCATTTAGTCGAAGACTAAGAGAGTATAAAAATATGAATTACTAAAGCCAATTGCAGAAACTTTCAAAAGTAAAAACTACTGGACTAATTGAGCTGAAATTGTACAAGGACATTCTTAGGGTCCCTGGTTAACACATAGCTCTATTTTAATTTAGAAATTCCTTCAGGGCACCACCCCACTAGCCTTGAAACCTTCCTTAACACTCATTACAATCACATAAAAACTACTGAACTAATTGAGCTGAGAGTGTACATGGACATTCTTAGGGTCCCTGGTTAACACATAGGTCTATTGTTATTTAGAAATTCCTTCAGGGCACCACCCCACTAGCCTTGAAACCTTCCTTAACACTCATTACAATCACATAAAAACTACTGAACCAATTGAGCTGAGAGTGTACATGGACATTCTTAGGGTCCCTGGTTAACACATAGGTCTATTTTTATTTAGAAATTCCTTCAGGGCACCGCCCCACTGGCCTTGAAAACTCTATTAACATTTAATACAATCACGTAAAAACTACTGGACCAATTGAGCTGACAGTGTACCTGGACATTCTTAGGGTCCCTGGTTAACACATAGGTCTATTTTTATTTACAAAAATTCCATCAGGGCACCACCCCACTAGCCTTGAAACCTTCCTTAACACTCATTACAATCACATAAAAACTACTGAACCAATTGAGCACAGATTGTACACAGGGCCGGTTTTAGACATTTTTCTAGTGTAAGCGAACCACATTCCGGCGCCCCCCCCTTAAAAACTTATTTGGTAGTAAGGATTATCTCTGGATACGTTTAAAAATACGAGTAAATATAAATGCTTAAGAATGTCCGAAACGTGCGAAATATGAATAAACATAGAGGCTTAATTATCAGCATGTATTAGACATACTCGCCCTTATTTATTTGATTGTAACATTTAAAAAATTAAAAAACCAATTACATATATAAAAATACAAAGTTAATTAGGTGTGAATAAATAAATAAATACAACAGTCAGTTTTAAAGAAATTAAACAATTTATTTTTACTCGTAAAATAACGACAAACTTAAAACGTTTACACTTAACACTGGAAAGAGATTTTCCTTGCTTTCATTTTGGCAAATTCGTTGAGAATGTAGTCAGTGTCCATTTGGTTTAACAAACCATTCTCAATGGCCATTGTTGCCAGTCCACTTAAACGTTCCTGACAAACGGTGGATCTGAGGTAAGTTTTTATTAGTTTCAACTTGGAAAAACTTCTTTCACCACTTGCTACTGAAACAGGGTGCGTCAGAAGGATTCTTAAAGAAACAAAAACATTAGGGAATGTGTCCATATAATCATTTTTTGTTATATACGACAAGGCCGTACTTGGAGAACTTCCGGGTGGCAACACTGGCGCAAAAATGTCTAGCTCTTCGAACAGTTCAACTCCGTTTACGTCACATTCTTTCCATCACTCAGAACATTGTGAAGATGTATGCAGGCGTCTTTCAAAGTCTTCTTGTCCCATGTCTGAAGATTCCTAATGTCATACAGAAAACTGAAACTCTTGCTGTGGTTTTCCATTAGTTCAAATCTCTCTTTAAGTGAGTTGATAGCCGTATCAAGCACCACAAAGAAAAATTTCACTTTGAATGATGCCAGTCCAGCTTGAATCGGTTCATCCTCACTCTCGAACGATAGAATGTCACTATAACGCATGGCAAGAGGTAGTAGATGACTAAGCGACGCAAGACGCCACAGAGGGGGTGGGGCGTCTGCCGGACGAGTCCAAGTAGATAACGGAGGGGTGCCTGACGGACGAATCCATTTGTTATTATTTGTTGTTAATGTTATTTGGGAATAACAATAAATAAAGTAGTAGGAGTATGCGCAAGTTTCCCACCTTACGATATACGATTTACCCTAACTCCTAACTCCTACAATTTGGCAATGTAAATCAACTTCAACCTCTAGTCTCCTTCTTAAATACTGAACATTGGAGAGCGCTTAGGCGCCCCCTTTTGCTTGCCGCCCTACGCGACCGCATACTTTGCTTACCTCTTAAACCGGCCCTGATTGTACATGGACATTCTTAGGGTCCCTGGTTAACACATAGGTCTATTTTTATTTAGAAATTCCACCAGGGCACCACCCCACTGGCCTTGAAAACTCCCTTAACATATAATACAATCACATAAAAACTACTGGACTAATTGAGCTGAAATTTTACATAGACATTCTTATTGTCCCTGGTTAACACATATGCCTATTTTTATTTAGAAATTCCATCAGTGCACCGCTCCACTGGCCTTGAAAACTCTTTAACACTCAATACAAATATACGTCAACCCCGTACGAAGGACGGGTACTCTGCTAGTATATTACACAATTTAGTCTATGTCAATTGTAGTCTTTCTTTTATTATACCTTAATTATACGTGGCTACATATTTCACTGCCACAGGCAGTATCATCAGGCCAATTATATATGTTCACTTTAAAACTTATTTTAAATAACTGACCTGATGATGTCCCTGTAGCAGTTAAACATGTAGCCATGTATAATTAAGGTATAGTAAAACAAAGACTACAATTGACATAGATTGTATATTATAATCTTTTATACCACGTGATAAATAATTCCCGAGACGGCTTAATATTTTTTTCACCATTACAGATAGAGGGAAAAAAATACATTTATGTTTGTAAAACAATTTAACTAGCAGTCTCAACGAAACGCTATAATAAAACATCTTTTCATTTTAGAAGGAATATCAAAGTGGATTCCATCGTAAATTTTAAAGTCGAAATTCATGTCACCAAAGTATTTGAGTAAATATAAAAGTACAACATTTTCCTTACAAAATATATCCAGAGACTCGCGTATTTACATTGAATATTACAGTTTCATATCTGCAGTGAACTCGCAGCAAAAAAAAACTCCATTTTCCTCTTCACTACAAAGAGGAAGTCTCTGTCCTCTGAGAGAAATGAAAAATGTAAAATGGTTGCGCTCACTTCCTTCAGCTCTGGATTAATCCGTTTCCGTTTAAACCCAGATCTTGTCAGGGCTTAATGTAGCTTGCTGTATTTACACATTGAGCCATTGTACTTCACGTGAAGCACTTTTTAACTTTAAATTCACTCGGATTATTTTTATTTCGTCGTTTGTGTTGGTTTCATTTTACAGTGATTTCTGAATTTATTTTGTTTTCTATTTCATGTATCATAGAAGGTGGGGGGGTAGAGATGATGAAGGGGATGATCTTTAAAAGATTTTACATGACAATATTTGTAAATAAAATCTTAAGAGTTTTAATTTATTCAAATTAGTTTCTTTCTATATCATAATTATAATATTTAGTTAGTGTAAAAATTAGGCGCAAGGGAATTGTCAAACTTACTATCAATAGTCATTGCCTTCAAACTGCCTCCACTGATTCAACTCTTCAAGTTTCTGACCAGCATTACTTCCTACTCCAGTGTCAGCGCTTTCCAGCTACTCCCCCTTTCTTTTGTTTTCATACAAACCCTAAAGTGTAAAGCGAACGATAATACGGGTTAAGTGGTACCAGGCAAAAACTGTCTCGTTTGAAATACGACTTTTCTTACACGATAAAAAGGATTTCAGACCGGGTAAAAAGTCTTTTCCTTAGTTTTTCGTGGGAAAATCATGAAATAAGAAAAGTAAAATAACCAGCTTGTAATGGATGTCGCCACAACTCAAGTTGTTAATAATTGGATCATCCCCTACATAATGATCATCAGGATGAGGAGTTCTCCGATTCTTCGACAACAAGGACATAATAACCGCAGTAAGGAAATATCAAACCGGCTTCTCAGGAGGAATTGATAAAAGAAACACCCAACAACGAGAAGAAGACAGACGAAAAAGGCCTCAAAAACATGGACAAACTCCCGCCACTAGGACAAACTGGAGTGATAGATGACCTACTGAGGAAAGGCCTTAGTGGGGGAGGAGTAAAATGGTGCCTGTGGTCACAAGATACTAGAGGAAGCAAGGCAAATAAACTATAAAGGTTTCTATTTGTGCATTGCAGACTCTGGCAACACCTTAGAAGAATGGGAGTAAAACATTATGGGACCAGCAGATTCTGCTAACATCACAACATCTTTAAGTCGAACGTGGTGGAGTAATTTACAAAATGGGTAGAAGTCTGAGAGGGTAGAAGATTGGTGTAGAGGAGATACCTACCCTTGATCCCTTTCATGTAATGCGCTTCCAGAAGGAGTTTGGGTTGCAGGGGTAGGCAAGCAGGACGTACCCATCTTAAAATAAGGAAGGGGACACAATTATCTATAGACATCAGAGTATAATTATTTCACTTCTACAACTATAACAATCATATAAAGAGAATCCACGATTAACTCACAATTTTTAAATTGTTACACTGGACATAAATGAATATCAAGAAAATTTAAATTGTGTAATATTGTTCAGAGAGAACTTTGGAAAGACAAGATGAACTATCTTCAAATAACCATATTAGTTTTACATGGATTTTAATGAAGAAATATTGTTAAAAAGAGGTTATTGTATTTGTTTAATGGTGACACATCTGTTACGTTATTGTCATGTATAGTATATTCTCTTGAAGGAATTAATTTTATAATAATTATTATTATTAGATGCTCATATAGCTGTGAAGATTATCAGTCCCATCAAAGGCACAACAGGCTAACTTGTTCTGTGCAGAGAAAACAATGTTTAACGAACGAGTATAATTTGTCACAAGGATTTCTGGTCCATTGGAAGGGACTAAATCTTTTCCGAGAACAAAAGGTATCATTACAAGTCAAGCGGTAAGCCTATTATTTGGTCTGTTTCACTTGCTATTAATATTAAATAAACGATCCTTGTTGCTTATAAATAGGAGTATTTTATCAAGTGTATCGATATTTCATTCCACATCTATGAATAACTGCCTCTTTGGAATCGATCTAAAATACTGGTTAACATTAGTGTGTATTTACATGCACGTTATTAATTGAAGCGAGATACTGTTAGGTTAGATCTCTTACTTTATTTTTCCCTATCAGGTCTCTTTTTACGAACACTTCTTCTTTTCGGACCCTGACGCTATTATTTACAGCGTCAGGCTAGGTGTCTTTATTTTACAATCTGTCCTTATTTTTATAAGGGTATAATGATCGAGTCTTTTTTGTCCTTAAATAAGAAGGGGGATGGATTTTATCTTTATGATTGTGTATTTTTTGTGCAGTTACGCCCAAGGACCAATCGATAGGAATTTAGAAATAAGTCGAACTAGACTAAACGATGTAAAGACAAGGTTTCGATTATATTTTTTTATGTAAAACAACCACCAGTAACGGTTGCTAGGCATGGAAATTATTTAATATAAAAGCATAATTATCCAGCATACAAAAAGAAAACTTAAGTATAAATATAAGAGACAATTAAAAGAGACAGAAGAAACACATACAAATTAAAAAGGAAATCTTCTTGTAAATAAAGAAACGATAATGCAAACGAAATGATTGAAATTGTACTTATATCTGAAAACGGACTTAACAAGCTAGCAAATACAGTATTGAATTTCCAGGGAGTTAGAATGATTCAAATACGTGGGTAAAAGAAGTGCAACGAAAACTAGAAATCTAGGTAGGAGAAGAGGAAACGAACGATGGAAGATGGTTTCAGTGAAAAGTAAAGAGGGAAGGAGCTGACGATAAAAAAAACTATTGGAAGAATAAAGGAAAAGACGAAGTTAGGGGTTGAAGGAGATCTGGTAGAGGAAATATTTGAGGTTATGTTAACGTAATCCATAGTAATCTGAATCGAATTTAATAAATAATAAACTTTGAACTATTTTCTATTTCTTTCCCATAGAAACTTTTCGCTTAATAAAAAAATAATCAACGTCCTAACTCATTAGTTTTTTTTTTCAATCTTTTCATTTATTTGAATAATGACCACTTTTTTCTAATTTCCTGTAGTTATAAAATCATCAATTAAATTATTATTTACATTACCGTTATTCTATTTTCGTTTGTAAGCATATTTTACTTATGTGTTGAAAAGTTTCTTTTATTTTTTCCTATAAATAGTAGTAGCTATCATTAGAAAAAAAAAAACATAAAGCTCTCAGGCTACAAAGTTTTTGATAATTTTTTTTAAGTGTAGATTCTAAGGACCTAAACAAAACGTATTGCTGCCAGTTTAATGAGTTATCGGTATATATATATATATATATATATATATATATATATATATATATATATATCTTTGTTCTGTTATAAAATAAGTAATTTCTCAAAACCGGCAAACAGATTTCGTTCAAGTTTTAGCGAAATGTGAAGATTAATAACCCAATTTTGGTTCAAGAATAAAACGCGATTGTTACCACTGCAACGTCATAAGGTTGCTTTGGGGAAATAATCTAACTTGAACTGGGGGTTACGCTAACCTAAGATATGGAAAAGATAATCACCAATACCAAATTACCTTACCCTCGTCAGACCCAACACTACGCTTGGAAAAATTAATCAGTTATTTTTATGTCACAAAAAATTTCCGACATTGTAAACTAAATTTTATTGAAATACGATTAGGCGACGTATATTGCACAAATAAAACATATTTTGTCTTTATTTTTACTGCATTCATTACCAATTTTCACATTTTGACTAATAAATCCCGAACTGACAGCTGCCCCCCCCCCCCTGGAAGCAAAATAATAAATCTTTATTATACATTTTGTTGCTGGAATTTAATACAATTCTTGAAATAACTATTTTAATAATCAATTGTATATTGAATGACCATGGCTTGCCCCCCCCCCTAGTTTTGATCCTGGGTACGCCCTACTGGTTGGTTTTAAGTGATTTTTTGAACGGATCAATAAGAAATTTTGTGAATTGTTTTTGTGTATGTATGTGAGAGAGAATTCTGTGTAATATTTATACACCTTTTATGCCTAGAAGTGTTCAGTTCAAACTGGACATACTACCACTAACAATTTTAACTATTTCAATGATTCAAAATAAAACCGCTTATAACAAACACGGAACTGCATAAAGTCTTTTCAACGACTCGCATTTCAATTTATTCTCACGTACTTATGCACGATGTGGCTTGTAATTATGGAGTTAAAAAGGTAGAAAATGTTTTTGTCTCTAGTAGAAAAGATTTTAATTCATACATGATATTATTTCCCATTTTATTTCTATTACAATTCAACCGAGTTCATATACGTTAATAACTTTATTACCTTTGTTTTCTACTCACAGTCCTTCTTTGTTCACTTCTTGAATTACGTCGTTTCACTTCTTATTCAGGTATTATCAAATCTGAGTTATTTTTCTTATAATGAAGTGGAAAAAGAAGGACTGTGAGTAGAAAAAACAAAGTTGGATAAGTTATTAATATAACCAGTCCAGCAGGGCAATTATTGATAAATCAAATTCGTTTTTTGTTTGTTTTACTATTATAATATTTTTAATAATAAAGTTAAAGCTTTATAATAATTAAAGAAATTTTTAACGGTAAATTAAAGATAGAATTTATCTACTGAAAAATTCTTTTCAGTATCAAGCAACCAAATATATTACTAAAAATGTCAGTTATTCTTACATAAAATTATACAGTAAAATGAAATAGAACTAAATTTGTTTCCCCTTTGTCATAAACGCATTCACACAGTAAATTCTTGATGAAAATGGAACCTTTAATAACAGCAATCGAGATGTATTTTTAGGGTAATAGCCTACTAAGGTTCCTTATAATTTCACACGCGTGTCTGTCCATTTGTCTCTCTGTAAGTCATAATCCGTCTACTCTGACAAGGCGATAAATCCTTTATATTACAACTTCGTCTTAAACGACCTTGAGGTAGTTAAGGGGGAAAACTATAATTTTTCTAAAAATGTATAGAAGTTATTTTTATTACTATGTAAGTTTATTAAAAAAAAAAAAAAAAATTAATATGCAAATTTAAAACATCAACTATTGACCCCCCCCACTAAACTTCTTAGTCAATATAAAATAGAGAATAGAACATAAAATAATAACTCTTACCATTCGAATATGATAAAGCAAAAAAAGAAGAATTAGTCAAGAGAGATTTGATAGGAAATATGAAAGAGAGAGAGAGATCTAACCCAAGACTACATGATAAAACTTGTAAATCCAGCTAGAATACCTCTGGATTCCCCTACCCGTACTGAGTTCCTGAGGGCTTTATTAACTGTATACTGAAAATTTGTTCCTTGTTTACATAAAATAATTTATTATTCAAATAAAATTCCTTACATCACAGCGTTAATACGCATATTAGGCAAACAAGTAACCTAACCAATTTACCTGAATTTATTCATTAATAGATTACTACAAAGGATTACCACAACTTTAGTACAAAAGTTGGCCGCTAGGGAATTAATAAAACGTACAATAATGAGCCACAAAGAGCAAATGTAGGGTCTAAGGGAGGGTTGGAGGTTGATTCTGTATTAATTGGATTTACATAAGGGTGCTTCCCTTAATAGCCAGTGAATAAATAGAAATCTGTTAATATTAGAGTTAAACCAAAACGATCTTAAGGATAATTGTATATCTGATGTTAACCAATACATTTTAAAATACGGTACATATACAGGGTGTTTCAAAAGTAAGATGAAACTTTAAATAACTATAGTTTTTTAACATAGAACAAAATAAAATTACATAAATTCCTTTGGAATTAAACACAAAAAGATAAATTTAAGCAAAATTCTTACGTGTTAGGGTTATGAGAAGGTTGTCCAAAGTGGTCGTCTTTCTCTCCCTGGAGAAGCTATAGTTTTTTTTCCTCTATGCTACGCGCGTGCTTTCTTAATGTGTTGTTATCTCAGTTATGATTTGAAAAATTGCTTTTTTTAGTTCTCAACTTTTATGATTGACGGTCTTCCTGACCTTTCGATATCTCTAACGGACCTGGTGGTTTAAAACTTGCTCGGAAGCCTTTTACTGCACGGTCTGTTTCTCAAATCGTTGCGAGTACAAAACTTTCTTATTGCTAATAAACTCCTTTCGCTTTTATAACAACAGTTAATCAATACGATGGGTGTTTGTAAAGGTAAAGTCATGATGAAGTAAATCATTATTAATTAATTAATTAATTGCAAACTATTACAAGTTTACAACCTTCTAGATTTTTATCTTCTAAATTAGTCAACAATAAGAAAACTCGTTGCCTGGGCAACGAATAAATAGTAATGAGAATAACAGATGATGTTTTAATAAATCCCAATTATATCTGTATGCATTAAAGAATTTTCCATGGGGATGAATAAAAAATAATAAAACTACAACCATTTAAAGTTTTAACTTACTTTTGAGTCCCGGTATATTTGAGTTTCTTAACGATGTATGCAATACAAATACTATAGTGGTTCAATTTTATTGGTGTTTAAACCTTCTCCAATATGCGTAGTATAGAGTGAAATAATGGTTTAAAAAATCAATCTCGAGTTTTTTCGTATATATCTGTTTTGATGTAACCTAAGTCCAAAAAAGGATTTTTTTAAAAATGATATCAATCTAGTGGCTGTCGTATATGCAGTTCTACAGCGCAAACGCCCAAACGGATTTTATTCAACCCGGTATGTGGGTATATTTAGGCCAGATCTTGTGAAGTTTTTTTCTTTACTTTTTTATATATAACCAAAAATTTGTCTATAGCTGCATAAGAAAAACACACAACACAATTCTATCAAAATTAACTTTAATGATTTTAATCGAATTTTCTTTAAATGTGGTCTCAAGTTATCGCTAAAACCCCAAAATTCTTCCAATGGAACTGTTATAAAATACACAATATCTCAAAATCGACCCTACTGATTTCGTTCAAATTTTAGTGAAATGTGAGGAATAATTACCAAAACCGTATGCTTTGAGACACAGGTGAAAAAAGGAAAATGAACAATTTTTCATTATAAAGATACTTGTTGCACTAGTTCACACTTTCTTGGCTGACAACATCGAATTGGTTAGTCATTCTAATGTGTGAAGGATTAGATATTTATGCACAATAGACGAGAGCTAGATCTAAATTTTTACATCTAGATTCCAGTAGATTTTACTGCATTAGATTCCTCTATTTCATCATTGCTATTAGACCTCTCTTGACCAACTCTTGTTCACTTCCAACAATGACACTAGAATTATTTATTGTACGTTCATGTCTTCCTTTTTAAGGTGATCATAATCGAAAGGTTTACGCCTTTAAGGAAGAAGGATAAAAATTACGGTATTTTATTGTATTGATATGAGACGCAGGCTTTACTGTCCTGGATATGTTTCTCAGTTGTATACCTTAGTGTGCATCCTCTTTCACAGGACCATTCTTATCAGCCTAGTATCAAGTTTTTGTAAATCCCTGAGATGCTTTGGATGATGTTTTACTGTTCCCTAACTGTCTATAAAATACTTGAGGATTTAATTCGTTTCCTGGCCAGAACTGGGCAGTATAAAACTACGACTTGAGCTCTTTCACAAATGCACCATATCCTACACAAATGATCTGGTTTGAGTAGCTCCATTTTGTGCAGATATTAAAGGAAAATCCAGTGACCAGTCAGAAATTCAGTCACTCTCAGCAAATCAGTCCTGTTCAGTCTAAGGACGTCTTCCGTGTGGATTTTTTACGGACCCTGAGCATTCTCTTAGATTGTACATTCCCCCTGGTTTCCTCCCAAAACTTCTAGCGTTTCTTCAATGCCCATTGGGTGACACATCATTGTGACAATGACAGGTTCAGTTCTTTTTCTTTTGGCTCACCTCTCTGCATCTTCCTTCCCCTCAATACCCTGAACCGTCTCACAAAAGATTTAATTTGTTGGTTTTTCCAGAGTTTTCATGGCGACAACAATCCCACACGATTCTAGGAGTATGGTTGTGTTTTACCTCTTTGGACCAACTCTTTTCTCTTCCAACTATCACGTTATTTGAGTGTTCTATTGCTGAGATTTGTATTGTTTGTTCTTTTTTTTAAGCTACAATAACCGAAACGTTTTTCATCTTTAAAAACAAGGAAAAATCACACAAGTTGATACAATATATTGCATTACACGAATTACAGTTACAGTGTAATTGCTTTTATTAGGGTAAAATCAGTAACAAATTACACACAAATTGGAAGGAGAATAAATTTTGTACGTAGCGTAGGATTTATTTCATTCAGTTTGAAATTTGTAATGAACATCGTACAAGGATATTTTTGTAATTTAATGATTTTTTTTTTTTTTAATTATAGGGTTGAAGCTTGGAAAGAGATTGTTGCTTTGATATTATCAAATACATTGTAAGCAATATTTTAGCTATTATTTATCTGATTATTTTATCTAACTTTACCATAGTCTCTAGTCTATTATGTCGTAACGTTATAAACGACGACGTTTCGGCTATTCAGGCATCATCAACAACGGCTGACAACAAGAACCAGTGTAGGTTCCTGACAGTGGACTTGTTGTCATATCATTTCAATCTTCATTATGTTTATGACTAGAATTTATGTATTAGTATGTTGGTATTGGTTTTATTAATACTATGTGGTTTATGAAAACGTAGGAGAAATATTCTACTTCAACTTGATAATGACTGAAAAGCCGAAAAGGCCATCATTTACACTAAGCGATATAATAAACTGTTGACGACGATAAGTTGAATACTTAGATATTATTTATTTGGGCAACCCTCAAAATCTCAATGCCTGGAGTTGTAATCTTACCTCAATACCTGGTTGGTAAGGAACCTAGCTATACATGTTGTCTTGAGTTAAATCCCTCTCTTCCTTCTTTCCGATCTGTTCTCTCTTGACCAACTGTTGTTAACTTCCGACCCTGACGCTATTAGAGTATTCCAGAGCAAGATTCTTTTACTTTTTGTGGTTTTGTTCTTTCCATAAGGTGGTGACGACATGGGGGTTTCGCTTTTAATCAAGAAATATTAATTATTTCTGGAATCATGTTTAATTAAATTGATTGACGTTAAAGAAATAAAAAGTGTTTAGATCTCGTTTGACAGCTACTCCGCGAAACATTATAGGCATCGAGTCCAAATTTGGAATATATATTATGCATATGATCATATATATATTACAAGAACCAGGACTTTGTTTTATATGTTTTGGAATATATATTATGCATATGATCATATATATTACAAGAACCAGGAATTTGTTTTATATGTTTTGGAATATATATTATGCATATGATCATATATATTACAAGAACCAGGACTTTGTTTTATATGTATTGGAATATATATTATGCATATGATCATATATAATTACAAGAACCAGGACTTTGTTTTATATGTTTTGGAATATATATTATGCATATGATCATATATATTACAAGAACCAGGACTTTGTTTTATATGTTTTGGAATATATATTATGCATATGATCATATATAATTACAAGAACCAGGACTTTGTTTTATATGTTTTGGAATATATATTATGCATATGATCATATATATTACAAGAACCAGGACTTTGTTTTATATGTATTGGAATATATATTATGCATATGATCATATATAATTACAAGAACCAGGACTTTGTTTTATATGTATTGGAATATATATTATGCATATGATCATATATAATTACAAGAACCAGGACTTTGTTTTATATGTTTTGGAATATATATTATGCATATGATCATATATAATTACAAGAACCAGGACTTTGTTTTATATGTTTTGGAATATATATTATGCATATGATCATATATATTACAAGAACCAGGACTTTGTTTTATATGTATTGGAATATATATTATGCATATGATCATATACATGTACAAAAACCATGACTTTGTTTTATATGTTTTGGAATATATATTATGCATATGATCATATATATTACAAGAACCAGGACTTTGTTTTATATGTTTTTAATATATATTATGCATATGATCATATATAATTACAAGAACCAGGACTTTGTTTTATATGTTTTGGAATATATATTATGCATATGATCATATATATGTACAAAAACCAGGACTTTGTTTTATATGTTTTGGAATATATATTATGCATATGATCATATATTATATTACAAGAACCAGAACTTTGTTTTATATGTTTTAAAAATAGTGGCTGTTTAAAATTTAATATATCGAATATATAAAAACCTATAAATTTACAAAAAAATAAAGAGACCAAAAAGTTTTCTTATAAATAATTAATGGTTTTTATATATTCCACATTAAAATTTTTAAATGGTCACCATTTTGAAAACCTACAAAACTATGTATAGGTGTCTGGTACATTATTAAATGATCATATGAAAAATGTGCATATAAAATTTGGACTTTACATCTATTTTCTTTAAAAAAACACAAAATGACTGACAGACGAAAAACTAAGAATTTAAAAAAAATATGTTTATAAAAACGTTTTTCTTATACAGTACTGACCAAAGAAACTATATCCTGAAATTTTGAATTTTAGTTTTGGAAACATGTCGGATTCTATATAACCAAATAAATAAAACATTTTCAGTAACTATTTTCGAATTAACCTTAGTTTAGTTGCAATCCGCCATTTCATTTGTTTACAAAATCTCGCTGTAACTCCAGAAATAGATAAGATATTGAGTTCAAAATTGGAATATGGATCTTGCATATTACGATTTACAAATACAACAAACCCCCAATACTTCATTTTTATAATTTTAAAAATGGCGACCGTTTAAAACTTTTAACATCGAATATCTCCGAAACCGTTAACTTTAAAGAAATTTTAAAAATCGCCAATTTGAATATTATCACAATAAAGTAGGCCTATTTGTGTTTATATACTTGTAGACTATATGTATATACAAAATCCTTATACCAAATTTGAAATCAATATCTTATCTATTTCTGGAATTACAGCGAGTAACAAGACGAATTTTAAAAAAGTTAATTTTTTTCCTTTACATGTAAATTGCTATCCTGTATAGCGCGCTAAGGTTTATTGTGACGCCCTGTACATAAGAGGGAAAATGGTGGTAAATGATCAGGATCGGTGGACATTTCATAGTTTCGTGATTCTACATTTCCAAAAAGTAATTTTTACTAGCTGCAATTTATAAATTATAATACTTTAATTTCATTAAAACAGATATTTAAACTTCCAAAGGAAAGATACTAGAGACGATAAAATAATATTTCAATCATTACGCCAACAATAAATATCAGTTACAGCTTTTTCCTTTCAAGGAGATCAAATCTTTTCCGTCCTTTGAAAGATTTATTATTTACGCCCAACAGAATTGGTCGAATTATATACTAAGAGATCATTAAATATCTTACCTATTTTTATCATACTGGCACTTGTTAAATACCGAATAATTTATTTTTCATTAAAACATTTTATATAATAAAGCGTTTGAAATGTTAACACAATGAATTAAAACAGCAATTTGACCACGCCCCCAAGTCTCCCATTACAAAATATTTTACGATACAATCCGAAAGTTTAACGTAACATATGCAACGCAATAATTAGATGTACATAAATGAATATAACACAACAAAAACAGAACGGGTATCCATTGCCCCAGAAAAACAACAACAAATATACAAACATATATATATATATATATATATATAACATACAGAGAAACATACCTACAAAAAATATTTATATATATATATATATATATATATATATATATATATATATATAACACACATGAGAACAAATATTAATATTAAGATGGGGAAATGAAGAAGAATTTAAAAAATAGTTAATAATAAAAATACAAATAAAAGAGATGAAAGTAAGAATTAAATGCATAAAACTATTAAAGGTAACGTAAACAATAAATAAACATATACAAAATACATACACCTACATAAATATAAAATAGTAACATTATATAAAATAATAAAAACTAATATAATATTACTAATTATATAATGAAAATGACAACAAAAAACACTATAGACAAGAAATGTTGTGAAAAATACAAAGATTTTTAATATTTTATTTTCCATCTAAAAGAGTTCTTGTTGCCTTTGCGTGTTTGTTACAGCAGTTTTGTCTTCATAGAGACATCTTCAAATGTTGACATAATCAAGTAAACACGAACATATAAAATTAAATTTGTGAGTTATCATTGTCATCAAAAGATAAATTTAAATGACTGAGGAGTGACTGCTACATCATGTTTTTTGACTGTCTGTCACTCAAAATGCCTCTATGTAGATGAAATCGTCGAAGCAAACACGCAAAGAAAATAAGGAGACTGTTTTAGAATTGAAATAAAGTATTTATATATTTTTTTTCAATTTTATTTTATACAACCTAGAACATTTAATCTGCAGATATTAGACACTGTGTCAGCTTGATAATTTTTGTTTTAATAATTTGTGGATTGGTTTTCCTTTGATAACGCAAAAATAAATGAAAAACCGCCCAAAGTATATTTTCTTTTGGTAACGCAAAAATAGAGCAAAAAATAAAATTTCAGTTAAAGACAAGTTCGTACTCAGAGTGAAAAAAAAAAGAAGAAAATAAATTGTGTTTCGAATTTAGCTATAACGAATATATACTTCACATAACTTGACAAACAAATTATTACAAATAATTATTTTATGTTTATTCGAATTATTTAATATTTCCACACTCATAATGACTATTCTAAAAATCCTATATTCAGGCTTCGCTTTAGATGTGCAGTTTCTTTGTTATTCCTTTTCGGTTGAATATTATTTTGTTGTTGCCAGTTTTCAAAGGCGAAAATCTTCTCAGTTATCACTACTTTATAAAAACAAAATAAGAAAATAACATAAAATGAAGACTCCTAGCCCACGAATTTTCTAGCTTCAGAGTCAAATAAGATCAAAAGTTGGTCAAGGGAGACCCGATAAGGAAAAGGAAAGAGTTGTATCTAACCCAAGACTACATGGAAAAAATGTAGATCCATATAGGAACTTCGGGATGGTCAGGCATGTACCCTGTTGAGGGTACACCCTTTGTCATATATATTGAGATACCAATCAGGTTCAAAGCGTAAGGGAAACTGGTATGATTAAAACTCAATATTCCAACTTTCTCTGAATTAGCTTCAACTATTTTGATCATATTTCTAAATAAATACTGAGCTTGACTTGTGAGATACTATTAGATAGAATAAAACTCCAACACAAGATCTCACAAAAATTACGTTTACAAACACATTTCTGTTAATATTCCGTGTATAACATCTAAACAAACATATTGGTTCCCATTTCACCAAAAATAATCTTACAGAAGGTTTTTATTACCTTGTTTAAAGGCGAAGACCTCTCGTCATCATTGTCTTATAGAAAAAAAGATGACAAAATATAATAAAGAGCCCTAGCTCTCAAATACTCTAATAGCGTCAGGGTCGGAGAAGAACAAGAGTTGTTCAAGAGAAACCTGATAGCAAGAATAAAAGAGAACTGTCCAAACAAAGACTACAGGGAGAAATGTGTAAATCCAGCTAGGTCCTCGGGATTGCCAATTCCGTATTCACTATAATAAGACCCTGAGGGCCCCTGAGGACTCCTGAAGGCCCCTGAGGGGTGAATATTATGAATAAAGTATATTTGTGATAACTAAAAATTGTATTATTAAATAAAAATAAAATGAAAAAGTTGTTATGAACATGTGTCCGAAACGACGCCGTTGTCAGACATTCCGCCATTTTGTTTTTTGTCAAGTTATTGATAAAAATGGAAAATGTCATTTCTTGGTAGTTGTCTATAACACCTAAGAGTACGTTATATATATATAATCCTGCTTCTAACCTAATCTTATGAAAACCAATAAATTATGTTTTCCGTTTATTTTCTAAACAACTTTACTATTCTTTGACTTGTAACAAAATAAAAAAAAACTCAGTTTATTTGTAGTTAAAAGAAAAAACTTTTTTGAATCCTAAAATATTTTTGTAAGATTAATGGGTTTTCAAGACATTCTACATTAAATATTTTAACCTCAGCCATTTTGAAAATTCAATCAAATACAGTCTTCAAAAACATTGCATACAAAATAGGTATCTCAAATCTGAACTCAATAATTTTATCTACTTCAAAAGCTCTATATATATATATATATATATATATATATATATATATTGTAATGGTGGATTATCTGACAACAAAGCTGTTCATATCTTGATAGGAACTTTTTTATTTATTTTACGTAAGAAATCCACTCCCCAAAGCTTGAGAAACACTCCGTGTAATGATAAAATCAATTTTACCCGTTTGGTTATTGATGACACATATCAATTAAAGTAGATTGGTTATTGATTCTGTTATCAGTTGGAAGGAGCATCACAATACACAAGGGGAACCACCCAGGTATACTGATTGAAAAACTTAGCCAATTGTTTTCTGCGTCTAAAACTGTTGTAAATTGCTTTTGCTTGCAAAATAAAAACGTTTTACTAACTGATAAATTTGAATAATTCTAAATAAGTTGGCGATCTATATTGTACTACTCTATAGGTTTGGAGTTATAGATATAATACAGTAGAGATGCTACGTTTCCTCATTAAATGAAGGAGTTTAGTTGTAGAAGAGTGCACACGTAGACTAAACGAATTCTGATGTGGATCAACAAATACATATTTTTGTGGAGATGTATTTACTCCGAAACGCATCAAATAATATTAATATATTCTAAAAAAGGATAAAAATAATATTAAATCATTCAAATCCTATCAGAAATATATTAATAATTTTAACATCGTTTTCAACTCGTATTTTTTTTTTCGTACATTTAATGAATACAATAATAATTGTAAAAACCAGAGATTTAAACTTACAAAGAGGATATCACAGTGTACAATATTGCAATATATCAACGTGTCTGTGCATTACAGCGACAATAAATTTCAGTTAAAAGGATCAAGTTTTTCAGCTGAAGCGATCAAATATTTCCGTTCCTTTGACAGGTGCATTATTTACGACCACCAACAATGACTGAATTATTGAATAGTCTCCAACATACGTCCATATGTACAAACATTGCTATTTTATTGTGTTTTGTTTGAATAAAATACAATAAGTTTGCATTTAATTCATTTTCCATCTGTAATGTAAAGTAATATTTTGAAGATGGTTATGAGGATTTTACTTTTATCCTTTCTATTTACAGTTTTTTTTAAGTTGTCGATATCACTTTATGCAAATACTGACTGAGTGATTAAGTAACTGACTTAAGTGAGTTGAAAAAGATTGACTTTCTGAGTGACCGAAACATGGTTTTGAATGAACGACTAAATGAGATAGTAATTGATTGAATTATTTTAGTAACTGACAGACTGTGCAGATTACAGACAAAATAACTGACTGAATGAATGAGTAACTGACTGAATGAATAAGTAACTGATTGAATGAATAAGTAACTGACTGAATGAATAAGTAACTGACTGAATGAATAAGTAACTGACTGAATGAATAAGTAACTGACTGAATGAATAAGTAACTGACTGAATGAATAAGTAACTGACTTATGCATTGGTTGAATTGAAGGAATTGTTTTTGACTCAGTGACTAAAAGAATAATTCAGAAACAGAGTGATTAACTTACTGAATTACTTATAATATCTTACTCTGACTAAATAAAAAAAAAAAAATGACTGAATGAAGACTAGTTGAATGATTTACTGAATGACAGCCACAGCCACTTACAGATTAAACGACTGACTGAATAAATGAGAGATTGGCTTATTTATTGGTTGACAGATTAAATGACTTACTGAATAAATGAGAGAATGGCTTATTTATTGGTTGACAGATTAAATGACTGACTCAATAAATAAGAGATTGGCTTATTTATTGGTTGACAGATTAAATGACTGACTGAATAAATAAGAGATTGGCTTATTTATTGGTTGACAGATTAAATGACTGACTCAATAAATGAGAGATTGGCTTATTTATTGGTTGAATTGAAAGAATCAATTTTTACTGAGTGACTGAAAGACTAATTCAGAAATAGAGTGAATAAATAACTGAATTACTGAATTACTCTGGCTAAAAAAATAAATGGCTGAACGAGAGACTAGTTGAATGATTTACTGAATGACAGCCAAAGCTACTTACACATTAAATGACTGACAATATAAATGAGAGATTGGCTTATTTATTGGTTGAATTGAAGGAATCAATTTTTACTGAGTGACTGAAAGACTAATTCAGAATAGAGTGATTAAATAACTGAGAGATTCAACTGAGAAATAAATGACTAATTGAGAGACTAGTTGAATCAATTAGACTGACTATAAGATGAATAAGTTCCCATCTTATAGACTAATTTGCCACAGTACGAAACCTTGTTATCGAAGTATGATTTTAAGTGTCGAAGAAAATTTTTATAGTCCCCAAAATGACCAATAAAACATATAAACCTAAAAATATCTTTTGATGATCAACCAAATACAACATTTATAACAATCCTAAAGTTATTCATTTTGTAAAACTTTCATATAAAATACTTTGGAAGAGTTTCGAAATTTTTGCTCTTCTTGGAATCATTTCTGTATTTTCTTTAGATTTTATAATTTCTTTTCTTCCTTTCCCACTCATCAGAAAGTTCTATTTCCTTCTTGAAAGCAGAAAGGAAGTTTCTGTCCTCTGTGATAAATGTAAATTGTAAAAAAAAAACTTTGCGCTCGTTTCCTTTAGCTCTGAATTAACTTGCTTCCGTTTTGAAATACAGATTACTATCTCCTTACATTCAGTGTTAATGGGCATTTAATAATCTTTTTAAATTAAAATCATTGGTACCTATTGTTATTGGTAGATTTAAATATTTTTAATTTTCTAGTCACGAAAGTAATGTCGTGAATGGAAAATTTCTTTTTAACATTTCTACAATAACAATATATATTTTTTTATTGGTGTTTAAATGCGATAAACATGTCGGTCATAATAGCTTTATGTAAAGGAAGAAAAGAACATGAAATAAAAACTCCTAGACCCCGAATAATTAAAAAGTTTTAGGATCGGTAAAGAACAAATGTTGGTTAAGATACAATTGTTATTTATATAACCAATTGATAATAAATTAGTAATCATGCATATTAAATAAATGTGTAGATCCAGCTAGGCTCCCTCGGAGTTGACAACCAGTAATCTCTATTGTGTGTTGATAATTCAAGGTCGCCAGAGCCTCTTTATATGCCGCTTGTTTTCCACAGCAGAAACGCGTGGAGCAATTATAATAAAATTGTTATTTATGTAAATATTTTACATAACTCAAGACTTTTGTTTTCATTATATCAATAAAAAATTTACAATTAACTGCACATAAGATCAATATTTGATATCAAATTTTCTCATTTTCTTGAAAACCGTTTTTTCGATTGTGATTAAATTGAGCACAAATAGAACCAGTAGTATCTCAGAGAAAATTTAGGAGGATATGGTACATTCTGTAATTTAAAAATAAAATAGAAGTAGTTAAACAAACTAAAATTTTGTATTAGTTATAATCGTCAAAAAGGGAAGAATTTAATTTTTAACGCCACCACTACGTCTCTTGTGTAGGTTTGTACACAAGACAAGTAAAGTGTCGACTTTGATATCATGTGTTTTGTGAATTTATGGTATTTGTTCTTAAACTTCTCACAGTCGTATTTTTATAACTTTTCGGAGTCGATGTCTGTCATAACACCAAAAATAATTTTCAAAATTTTCATCAGTTTTTGCTACCATCTAAAAAAAGACCCTAACAAATCGTTTTGGTCGACATATACCCAAAAATGACAATTTTATGTAAAAAAAAAAAAAAAAAAAAAAAAAAAAAAAAAAAAAAAAAAAAAAAAAAAAAACCATAGAAATAAGAGACATATCCTGAAAAAAATCAATTTTATCGATTCGTGAAAAGTGAAAATTAATTTAATTTTTTGTGAGAGCACCAAATCGCAAGTAAATAAATTAACGATGACGGAATAATTTACATAAAACCAAAATTAAGGGACAAATCTACAAGTAGGCCCTACGGCTTAGATTTAAAAATAAAATAAATTCTATTGATTATGAATAGAATTATACTTATTTGTGGCTACCATTTAGCTCTTCTGGTTCACTTAATGAGTGTTGAAATTTTTATCAATTAATGGATTGAAGACTTTAAGTAGAATTAATGAAATCTTAAAGGTAAATCAAGCGCACATTGGATACAAAGGTTATTCCATTCAATCTTTGCTTCAACTTTTATACTCATCCGATTTTTGGGTTGTAAATTTTATGGATGAAATTGGCAATATTTACATAAGGTTTAAAAAAAATAAAAAATAATCTTTTGCCATTTAATACGGTTATGTATTATTTTCGACGGAACGCTAAAGCTCGGTTATTTCCGAAGGTTTTCAACTAGGAGTGACATGTATCATTTTCGATGGTTTTAGATCCTCCTAATATTTGATCAACACGCAGTCCTGTTTATAATATATCGAACCTAACCTAATCAAACCTAACCTAACCAACTCAATGACAATCTGAAAGATTCTATATGTCAACTATAGATGGCATAGACATAACTTTACTCATTGTATTGTTTCGGGTTACAGTGACAAGCTGTTGATATCTCTTGTAATAATAGATATGAGTTATGCTTTTACTATATTTGAAATATACCTTCGGATATAACCTTGGTCAACCCTTTCAATCTGGAAACCATCGGAAAATAACCTAACCCAACCTAACCTAACCTAACCTAACCAACTCAATAACAATTTGAAAGATTTTTTTTCAGCTATAGATGGTATAGAGGTGTAGTCTCCCCAGCGCCGAGGGCAAATGAGTATCCCCAGCGCCGAGGCCATAAATTACCAAAGGGTCTGCTCAGTGATGCAGAAGTGACGAGGGTTAATACCTTCTCTTTTAAAATAACGGTCTCGTACAAACAGAATTCCCGTTCAAAGCAGCGTTTTGACTATTTTTTTGGCAACATAGACAGGTTTTGCAAGTCAAAGATATCTATATTTTTGTATATTTATGTATATAGAAGTATACTTTTTGTATATTTTCCGCAATTTTCCGGTATAATACCGCAATTGACCGGTATTCGTTATAAAGTATATACGACCTGGGGTTAATGCGAATATAGTAACCTCATATATGGATATTCATTCAAATAAATCAGCTGGCCTTGGAGTGTTCCAGTCGAAAATCGGAGAGATTTGTTTCTGAGAGACAGTTTCAAAAAGTGTCAGATTATGCCAGGTAGCCCGCTCGGCGCTGGGGAGACTCGGCGCAGGGGAGACTCGGCGCTGGGGAGACCAATTCTGGTATAGACGTAGGTTTACTCATTGTATTGTTTAGGTTATATAGTGACAAGCTGATGACATGGTATATATTGTAATAATAGATATGAGTCTAGCTTTTACTATGTTTGAAATATATCTTCGGATATAACCTTGGTCAACCCTTTCTATCTGGAAACCATCGGAAAATACCCCGTCGCAAATAACCTAAACTTACCTAACCTAACCTAATCCGGAACCGTTAATACTCCTCATATAATATGTGAAGTAGGGTATACATTTGCGTGTGTTCCTGTACTAAAATGGAAGGTCGTCCTGCTTAACGTTTCACCTGGAACAGCCACATAATTTTTTATGAGTTTCTATTTAACCACATATCAAATTTACAATATCAGATGTTAAACCATAAAAACTGGACAACATATTTGAATAATTAGTCACAATTAGTTTTGAAACCATCAATATTCCTTTTATAATAAAGAAACTTGCATACTTGCATTTCATCTGTTTTCAATGGATTCCGAAAGAATTTTAAAACACTAAGTATAATCAATAACTACATAAATACTATAAGACACGACATAGGATAGGGAAATAGTCTACGCTTTACGGGTGCTGTTCGTCACAAGTTTGACACACAGCTATCAGAAAGCGCTAGCAGCAGGTGCTTGACTGTACGCATCCCACTTGGTTGAGACAGTACAACTGTTGACCTCTCTCTCTCAAACCTTCTCACTTACTTCCGTCAGCATAGTCAGTGTTGTCAGTTCGTGCGCTGAGATAAGCGATTCTCGACCTTCCCTCGCATCTCTGGTCCCATATGTGGCATCAGTGCGTTTTCTCTTACCCGCCTGACACATTGTTTGACCGTAGAGCCACCTAGCGCCAGTCACATCAACTTCAGATTCTCTAGCAGAGCGACCTAGCGGGTATTGGTCAACTCAAGAATAAGCGTAGAATATTTAACATGGCCATGTCCGTGTCTTATAGTATTTATGGTATAATCCAAATTTTATATTATTTCCTTTACTTGTACTGGGGTGTGTTTTTTAACGCTTCAATGTAATAATATTCAAAGACTTTTCATTGAGAGGTTTGTCAACTAGCTGAATATTAGATTATTATTTATCGATGGTAAATAGTTCACTATAAACACTGATGAAACTTGTTGCTTGTGTAATACAAATGAACTTGAGTGGCTTTCTAACATTATTACTGTTCTTTTAAAGGAAAGGATGAAATCAACTTTAGTAACGTGAGTAAATTTGAAGCTGAAAATGTTTGACATACAGTGTATTGAAGATGTGGCTAAACTAAAGAGCATATATTATTCGATTTCAGTTATTCAACAAGGGAATTTTATTTTAATCTATTTTATTCGTCTTCTTCTGTAGAACTGTTATTATTTACTTATGGTGTCAGGTAGCCTATACCACAGATTAATTATTATGTGCATAAGGTGCTAACGAATTATTAAAAGTCAGACTATTTTAAAATATTTTGTTTATTTTGAAGTAGTTTATTTTAAAATTAATACTGTGTTTCTATTGTATTTTGTTTCCTTGTGAGAATTATTTTATGGTGATTATGTTGTGTTATGTTACTTGTAATATTATTCATAAAGTATTTTATTATTATTATTAGTAGCGGTATTAGTTGTAGTATGAGTACTGGTGTATCAATCCCGAGATATTATAATTGTATCTACGCCTTACTTGTGTCCTGTTTTAGACCACTCTCTTCCTTCATCTTTTCAATCAGTTCACTTTTGACCAACGCGTGTTCTCTTTCGATCCTGACGTTATAAGAATATTCGAGGCCTAAAGGTTTCTATTTTACCCTGTTTTTTTAAAGGCATGATGATCAAGATTTAAATTTTTTTTTTAATCTGGATCAGTAACAAAATTGGGGGGGGGGTATTAATAAAGAAATTTACAATCTTCCTTCCAGATTTTTTTGAAAACTTTCCGTAATATTATTCCCGCTGAATATTTGATTTGTTAATGAGTGCGTCAGAGAGTTTGTGCTTTGTTTTTGTATAGTATCCTTTCAAAAGAAAGTGACAGTGCCATCAAATCTTAGTTGTACTACAGTAGAAGCATTCTCATTGTAACATCTCATATTTAATTTACAGTAACAGAAAACATGAATGACAAAACTTGTAATGTAACAATAGCAGGAGAATGAAAGATGTGCTGGAGCTAGTGAAGGACAAAATGGTGTTTCGGTCCGTTGGTTGGAGGAAACTATTGTGCGCGACTACTAGCCCGGAACATGGAGTTCCAGCTACATAATCAGCTGACTTCCGGTCTTCACAGTCGTTCTGCTTCGAATCTGTAATTACCGGCCTCGGCCCGGTGACTGGCGAGACAAGAAGACTGGCAAATGTCATTCACAGCTTCTGGAGTCGGCAATCTTCATTATATTTCTTTGTCCTTATTTCATTTCACACTGGGACTAATAATTACTTTATAATTGCGCCTACCTGGATGTAATTTTGTTATGTTCCTCATTGTTTGGATGTGTTACTGTATGTTAACTAACTACAACATGAAGCGATTCCTTAATATTATTATAGTGCAGTGAAATTTGAATATAATTTCGAAAATCTTCAAAAGGAATTGAAATAAAATTCGAAACAAATCATTTCGTCAATCGAATTTTTATATATGTATTTTTTTATATATATTGTAACATTTCTTAGATTGTAACAAGTTGACACGCGCAATCGTGGTACTTACCCAGCGCAATTATACAGGGTGAGTCAAAAGTATGGATACACCCTGTTAAATTTTAAATGGATAAAGATAGAAAAATGAAACTCAGAACACCTTTCTAGGAAATAAAAGTGAACTTTTTAGTCACTATTACAACTTTGCCCATTTCCCCAAAATGGGATTTTTGGGGGGCAGCTCAAAATTTTTAAATATAAAGACCCACTAAGTGACGCCTCATTTTAAAGTCCTTGTTTAAAGAAGAAGAACAGTGGAAACCAGAGCTTTCTATCTCAACCCAGTACAAAATGGCAGCTCATTGAATTTAAGTAAAACTTCATTGAGGCAAAATATGAACATCCACATTCAGGTGGTAAATAACCCCAATAGACAACCAATGAGCTGCCATTTTGTACTGGGTTGAGATAGAAAGCTCTATTTTCCACTGTTCTTCTTCTTTAATCAAGGACTTTAAAATGATGTGTCACTTAATAGGTCTTTATATTTAAAATTTTTGAGCTGCCCCAAAAATCCCATTTTGGGGAATTGAGCAAAGTTGTAATAGTGACTAAAACGTTCACTTTTATTTCCTAGAAAGGTGTCCTGACTTTCATTTTTCTATCTTTATCTATTTAAAATTTAACAGGGTGTATCCATACTTTTGACTCAGGTGCCTCAATGAAGTTTTACTTAATTTCAATGAGCTGCCATTTTGTACTGGGTTGAGATAGAAAGCTCTAGTTTCCACTGTTCTTCTTCTTTAATCAAGGACATTAAAATGAGGTGTCACTTAATGGGTCTTTATATTTAAAAATTTTGAGCTGCCCCCCAAAAATCCCATTTTGGGGAATTGAGCAAAGTTGTAATAGTGACTAAAAAGTTCATTTTTATTTCCTAGAAAGGTGTTCTGAGTTTCATTTTTCTATCTTTATTCATTTAAAATTTAACAGGGTGTAGCCATACTTTTGACTCACACTGTATAATATAATCCAAGCATATTGTACCCGTAACTACCCAATAGTTAGTTGTTTTGTAAAATCATAATTATGTATATCACTACTTTCTTAACATCGCTTTTCGCCCCAAAGAGCCTCGTAGTTATGTAAATATTAAAAAGACTTCACTTGAACCGATCCTGTCAGCTCCGCGATCCTGGAGGACCTTGAAGCTCAACATACTTGAAACCTCCACTCTCTACGCTCGTGTCGCTGGCTCGGCCATGACGTAACTATATCACATATTTTTGGGAGATCAAGGTTGAACATTTCATTTTTGACAATACTATTTGAAATCGTTGAGAGGTGAGGATGCATTACTTGCAGAATAAAAATTAAAATTTTTTTATCTAATTCAGAATGTTATAGTTTGTATAACACGACATTTTGATATCATCAATTCGATATTTCTGAATTTCTGAAAGGTTTTACATAAGCACAATTTAATCCTAGATACCAATTTCCTTAGTCCTATCTTAACTTTTGTACCCGTTATCGAGCTTAGTATAGACGACATGTTGAAAATCATTTTTCCGATTTCAAGAAGACTTTGATAGGCTATATGAAGATCGATCAATAAACAGTGGTCAACATTTATTGCAATTACTAAAGTTAACATATGCTTCGCATAAGTTACAATAAACCAGAAAAAAACTACCATTAAATGAAAATAATGCTAAAAAATACATTATACATAAACAAAAGTACATTAAAAATGTAAATTTCTAGCGAGAATAAAAATATGATGTTTTGGGTAAAGGAATTATCGTTAAAAATTGTAAACGTTTAACAAAAAATAAAAAATAGAAAAAAAAACTACGAATTTTTCACATTTATAGTAACGTTTTTCACATTCGTTTCAACTTAAAATGTTAGTTTAAGGTTTTCCAAAAAATCTCGGAATTTTTGTTTTTCGAATTGTCATTGAAGATATAAGTTTTGTACTTTGATGATAAACCCCTTTATTTCACCTTACACATTTTTTTATTTATTTTATTTTATTTTATTTTTTCAAACGGATAAATACACGTTTTACAAAAAAAATAAACGTCTAAACAGTAATAAAAGAACACCCCCCAGATATGTCAAAAATTTGTCAATATAAGAAATTTTATTACAATCGGTTCGTACGTTATTGAATGTAGAACACTGCATACATGACGGACATGATTCGAAAAACCACTTTTTCTGACTCAGCCGGTCCAAAACGGATGAATAAAAAACTAGACATAGGTTTTTTTTAACCTACCTATTAACTTTCTCGATACTGCGTTTACATACGATTACTATTTCACATTTGTTGGTTTTATTTACTTGTTTATGATGTTTTTAAATTCGATTTTAATTTTTCAGAACATACAGTTTCATAGACAGGTTTTGTATACCTGTATAGTTTATTTAAGACGTGTTTAGCATGATGTTTTTTAGTTGCGTAATAACTCAGCTGCACTGCAATAATACAAACTGCCAACTTACTATTAAACTGAGTATATAGTGTATATCAATAACATCCCTCCATCACACCTTAACTTTTCTATGAATTTAAATAGAGCCAAACCTTTAAGGGATTGTTAGTTAGGCCACCTGTAGTTTCTTTTAAGATAGTTTACAATTTTGTACCTACTCCTATAGGGGGATATTTTGGGGGCTACTAAAAATTTTCAAATAGGAACACACATAAAGATATTTCAAGTGACCTAGTCAACAGTCCCATAACATCTACAGTATTCATAGGAGAGTTTAAGTTAGAGGGGACTTTACAAACACACTCTCGTGTACAGTCTGGTAAGCTAGATAACCATTACACTACACCAGATAGATTGGTCATGCTGTTTAATTCACCAGAACTGACTTTTAATGGACGTTCAAGAAAGTTGTCCCAATTTTTACGATGTACATTCCATAGATTACTACAGGCCGGAAAATGCAATTATTTCTGTATGTAATAAAGTAGAAAGTAGCTTAGTGCAACCAGTCGCACATTATCAATGAAATTAAATTTGATCGTCGCACAAAGAAATATTGTAATATATTTACTTGTGATAATGTGAACACTAGATCTCGCAATTTGGATGATTAAATATATTCAATAAATACTACTTGTAAACCCATTGACCCAAAACTAGCTGCAAAATCGCAAAAAAAACAATATTACAGTTCAAAAGTAGTTGGTAAGAAACAAGAATGAATCTTAACCGTCGTCATTAAAAACTCGACTTTAAATAGGATTTACTCTTTGGACGCGTGGCACAAGCTTAACTTTATTTAAACAAAATTAAAAGTTGGCAATAGAAAGTTAGTGCAATATTTTTACAACTTTTATTTTATATCATCTCGGTCTTGAGTAAATAACTGAACCACCAGCTAACAACAATGAATGGATCACCGTTTTTTAATTTTTATTCCCGTTTAGAACCGAATTTCCAAGAAGTATTTTCTCTTGTTGTTTAAATTAATCTGACGGTATTTTCATCTTATACAAAACAGAAGAAAAGAGCATAAAATAAT
Source organism: Aphrophora alni (assembly GCA_963513935.1). Lineage (NCBI taxonomy): Eukaryota > Metazoa > Arthropoda > Insecta > Hemiptera > Aphrophoridae > Aphrophora > Aphrophora alni. Next base: position 13,994,296 of record OY740778.1, read on the forward strand.
GGCTCTCTAGTTCTCAAATACACTAATATGTCAGGGTCGGAAAGGAACAAGAATTGATCAAGAGAGATGAAGAAAGATTAAAGAGAGGGATTTAAATCAAGACTCCTATAAAGGTGTAGAAATCAGCTGAGTTCCTCTGGCCTGCCACGCCCGTACTCACTGAAGGGGACTTCAAAGAAGTATAATTATTGTGATGGAAACAATGATATTTGTTATTTATTTGAACTGTTCCTGACAGTAAACAGTTGTTTTTATCACGTCATCTGTTGTAGGTAGATTATGTTTAATGCAAACACTTGGACCGAATTTGGTTGTATCTTTAGTAATTATATATTTTTGGATAGTTAAAATATTTGAGATACTTACTATAATTAAATCTTAAAACTCGATTTTATAAAATCTGCTGTATTGTTTTCACAGTCGTACAATATTATTATTATTTTTTAAGAACGGAATTACTACTCAAACTCCATTGGCTTCCGTCACGTCAGGTATGAGATTATTGTGATACGGTTTGTTCACCGTACACCGACCCCAGTGCTTCTGGCGAGGTCTAGGATCTTGTGTAGGGTACCTTTGTCAAATCTTCGTTTGTCTGATGTCCAAAGTTTCTCCTTCTTCTGGACCCCAAGCCTACACAATCAATGAGTATGTGCTGCTGTTTCAAGTTTCTGACAGCGGAGACGACATTTAGGCGAAACTTGTAGTAATCCAATCTTATTTAAATGCCTCCGGATATGGCTTTGTTCAGTAACCATACGACTTGTCTCAGGGACTTTCTGTTAAACTGAACAAGTACTCAGCTCAGGATCTGGTCCCGCAAGAAGGCATTTTCTCATTTTTTTGGCCAGGGAATTGTCTCCATTGTTTGATGTGTTTTTCCCTAACCCATTTCCTCACCACACTTCTTGCCATTGGATGACTGATCCTCCAAACGGGTGACAGGATACATTGGCAGTTGACATGACACATAAGGAGCGTAGTTTATCAGTTTGGATAAAACCTCTACCTTGAAGGTTTTAATTGCCGCTTAGCTGTCTTAGAGTATTAGAATGTCCTTACCTTCTAATCCTCCATTAACACATGCTGATATTCCAAAAACTCAACTGTAAAATTATTATACATACTAGCTTCTAAAGTTGCCCCAATGGTTGACATTATCCACCATATCCAGACTGTTGATCATGCAATAATCCGTCTGTTACCAAACAAGCTGTTCTTGACGTACCGGTATCTGGGTATCTTTCCAGTCATCCCGTATGTTGGAAAGAAATATAAAAGTTCGAGTGAATACGTAATCGGTTTGATGCTATCATATAGCACGTCTAACACTGAGTCCTTCAATACCTTCTTGGCGATTGCACAGTGCCCTACCTCAATGTCGCCCCCCCCACCATGATGCCTATAGGCAATCTGTCTTGGCTCCGATATTATGTATATCTCTACAGGCGGCAGGATTAACAAAACATCTAATGCAACTATTGGTGTTCCTCTAAAAGTTCCGGTGACTAGTATGAATCCCAGCTGCTTGGTACATCACGTGTCAATATACCAGGAACCATACGTCATTCGAGATCTGACGATCGCCCTGTATATCCAGAGGACGATCCTTGGTTTTAATCCCCATTCATATCCAATAAGGCGTCTCCCTTTAAGATGACATTGTCGGAAGGGAATTTCTCAATTCTTATGCAGGATCATTTCCAGATATTTCACCCTACGCGAAATACCCCAACATTTTCATCCATTATAGAATGAATTAAATTTTTAAGGTGGACAAGGAAATATCGTTGTATTTCTTACAAAATACTTATCTACGTGACGTGACCCAGATTAATATTCATAAATCTAGAAGTATCATTAAATAATAACACAACTACTGAACACTTAAACAAAACAATCGCAGGATAAATAATAAATAATATAACTTAAAAGTTCTATGAATGTTCTAATCCTTGCTTTTCGTTCGTAACATACCCTAAGATATAATGCCAATACATATTATAATCTATCGATGTTTGTAAACCAAGTAATGCCGACATTTCCTTGAACTTATTTTCCTAAAAGTAAAATTCGAGATCTTGGAATAATTTCAACGTTTAGATATGATTGCCAAATAATATAAATTATTCTTGACAGCAGCTGTCAAACAATCAAACAATCAAACAAGATTTACCCCTAGGACTAGTTTGTCGTTAAAGGAAAGTAAGTTTAGACCCGATTAAAGTGAAAAAAATATTGTCCATTTTCACTCATTTTTTGGTTTCTTTTAGGGATGGTTGATTGAGAAAGATTGTGAAATATTTTTACATCATACAGTGCGTCTACATAATATAGAAGTATTAAAATAAAACATAATATAATAAAAATAAATAACATTCCTAAAGTATTTATTGCGGAAACTAAACTTTTGAAAGAAACATTAAGAAGCTTTACTTAAAACCAGAATTACACTCTCGTCTATTCGCCAGCGGGTATTTGAACATAATTTATTTAAAAAGTTTTTTTTTTTTTTTCATTTTAAACTAAACTCAGATGTTGTATTAATGGTCTGTTTGGATGTTTAATATTTGTTAAGACTATTAATCAATGTTTCATTTATTAACAAAGAGTTGAAAGAAGGTAAATTACTATGTTTGGCAGAATGGATTATGTTAGGCTAGGTTAGGTTAGGTTAGGTTAGTTTAGGTTAGGTTTGGTTTCATTTATTTACAAAGAATTCAAAGAAGGTAAATTACTGTGGTTGACAGAATGGATAGGTTAGGCTAGGTTAGGTTAGGTTTGGTTTCATTTATTAACAAAGAGTTGAAAGAAGGTAAATTACTCTGGTTGGCAGAATGGATAGGTTAGGCTAGGTTAGGTTAGGTTTGGTTAGGTTAGGTTAGGTTTGGTTTCATTTATTAACAAAGAGTTGAAAGAAGGTAAATTACTGTGGTTGGCAGAATGGATAGGTTAGGCTAGGTTAGGTTAGATTAGGTTAGGTTTGGTTTTATTTATTAACCAATGGAATGGCTAGGTTAGGTTAGGTTTGGTTAGGTTTGGTTAGGTTTGGTTTCATTTATTAACAAAGAGTTGAAAGAAGGTAAATTAGTGTGGTTGACAGAATGGATAGTTAGGCTAGGTTAGGTTAGGTTAGGGTAGGTTTGGTTTTATTTATCAACAAAGAGTTGAAAGAAGGTAAATTACTGTGTTGACAGATTGGATTATGTTAGGCTAGGTTAGGCTAGGTTATGTTAGGTTTGGTTTTATTTATTAACAAAGAGTTGAAAGAAGGTAAATTAGTGTGGTTGACAGAATGGATTAGATTAGGCTAGGTTAGGTTAGGTTAGGTTTGGTTTCATTTATTAACAAAGAGTTGAAAGACGGTAAATTACTAAGTTTGGCAGAATGGATTATGCAGTCTGCACACCACATCGGAAGTCGGAAGTAATTATTGAACATGGTTAATTATTAATCGCAATACGTGGAGTGTATAATAAAAGGATATTTTAACTCTATAATTTCAACAATTCATGTGATGGTTATAAATTATAAGAGAAATTATAACGTGCTAATAGTAGCTATTGCGCTGACAATATTTCACTTATGTAAACACCGACACCTCACACATGAAAAGAGCACCGATCTGATCCGTTGGAGGAAATTTCTTTTCACGCATACACCTAGAACGAGAATAAATGTAAGTTTATCTGTTTTTAAGACCTATGAGCGAAAAGTAATTAGTACAAGTTCCTTGGAAAAACTTATTTTTTTAACTTCACTATTTGTAAAACATATAGAAAATAAACTAATTGTTTATTTCTAAACATGAAAGATAGTGGATATGGGTCATGAACAAGAATTTAAAAGTTCATTTGTACAAGTTTAAATTTGGTATTAAATTAATACTAATTAACAACCAGTAACATTTTATTTTCAACAATTTTTTTTAAAATATACATTTGAAATTATAATTTACAAGCAGGATATTTATACAGGGTGCATCAAGTATGGAATATATAAAATATCTTTATAACGGCTGGATGTAAAAAGTTAGATTTTTATATGTTTTTGTGATATAATTTTACAGCCACTTTTGACTGTTTTAAATATTTGTTAACAATCTTATAACCTCCATCTTAAAATTAATTTTAATTTATTAAATACGAATACGGTCGTATGAAACATGTTTACACATTTTATTTTTTTATTCAGTCTTCAATTTTGAAAAAAAAAAAACATTTCGTTATATATGATTTCCTTGAAAAGTTATCAACTAATACAACTATAGAAAATTGAAAATATTATTTTACATGTGGACAAATAAGTTTTGTACCTTTAAACACGTACATGATGTAGTTTTGTACTAGCTTTGTAGATTTTCAAAGATGCTCGAATTGTTTTCTCATAGCTATCTGAGACAGTCCTAAATGGTTAATATATTCACCAACAACTTTAGAAATTGTAATCAGTAATAGAATTAATTTCTGTTCGTATCTTATTGTAGTTCATTTAGGTTAGGTTAGGTTAGGTTAGGTTAGGTTAGGTTAGGTTAGGTTAGGTTAGGTTAGGTTAGGTTAGGTTAGGTTAGGTTAGGTTAGGTTAGGTTAGGTTAGGTTAGGTTAGGTTAGGTTAGGTTAGGTTAGGTTAGGTTAGGTTAGGTTAGGTTAGGTTAGGTTAGGTTAGGTTAGGTTAGGTTAGGTTAGGTTAGGTTAGGTTAGGTTAGGTTAGGTTAGGTTAGGTTAGGTTAGGTTAGGTTAGGTTAGGTTAGGTTAGGTTAGGTTAGGTTAGGTTTTCTTAATATCCAAATAAGATGTAATGAAGAAGAAAATGGTCAAGAAAAACTACGACATGTACTAGATATTTAATGGTAAGCACCCAACTCATTTCTTTACCTATAGTTGTGGTTTTAAATATTCTGCAGTTATATTAGATGATAACTTTTTAAAGAAATGAGATATAAAAAACTGATTACACCATTGAATATTTTTTTACTGCAGATATATTATATTTCATCACTAGGACTAAATGTGAAGCTTTTCGATACAATTTCAAGTTTAAGGAAAATGAGTGAGGATCGTAAAACTTCTTTTGGTCCATGTATATTTTGATGGACTATATTTTTCGTTATACTGTAAACAATATTAGAAAACAATTTTACAAAAACTAAAATGTTATAACCTATTTACCTTCAAAAGTTTGGACAAGTTACAAAGTTTGCAGATGTTTAGTTTGTGTTATTGGTACTAATTATAAAATCGATGGTAACAGCTGTTTTATCTGTTATTTACAATCGAGAGTATCGATTGTTTTTATAGATTCTGTACAATCGTTAATTAATTCGTATAAGCGAAGTAACAGCTGATGACCTCTACCTCAGCTGATGTTTTTAGGTCCTAGGACTAAAAGGAAACACTTTACCATTTCAATGCATGTATTGAAAACAGCTGTTTTTGAAGCAGCATGACGAAAAATAATATGTACAGTAGTTACATCATCAGATGACAAATTAATGTAAACAGAATCCAAAGAGTTGTCATATAAATGTTTTCTTGTGTTATGATTGAGTAATAATGAATGAAGAATGATGAACTTAATTCATCATAACTTAGTGTTTAAGTACTATTTTTTAAATTTGATATTCACCAAAATAAAGAGATTTTTTTTGGAGTAATTTAGGTGGGAAACATTAATATCCTTAATATTAATAAAGAAGGGAAAATACATTTTATAGTTTTTTCGGAACGCTCTGAACCTGATTTAGAACCTTAAATGCAATGTTTTTTTTTATAGAACCTGATTTTTGGCAACCTGTAGATAGCCCAAAGAAGAGATTTCCACTGATTTGTCTATCCCCTTATTTTACCAAATAGAAGTTGATATATTGCAAAATATGTATATTTTGACTTACCCTGTATACAATACAGTTTGTTCCACACCACAAAGTATTAACATATAAATAACCCCAGTAGAATAGAATATGTTTAATTTATTAATGTTTAGTAAATATATTTGGTTGAATTTACTAAAGAGAATTTTTTTTATAGTGGCTTCGAAAACAAAATGATATTACAAAATAACAATAATACAGACATTAAAGGGAAATGAGAAACCATTGTGTAAATCATCGCATTGCTGGTTGAAGTATTGAAGTGGGGAAAACAGATATGCCTTTCTAATTAAATTTATCAGTGACGCTGCATTTATGATGGTTGTACCATTTCAAGAAAATATTTCACCTCCTACAAAAATAATTCGCAGATAAATTTGATACAGGCTAGAAGTAATATTATACTGGTAGATCAAGGAGTCTTATCCAGTAAGGTAAGTTTGTTTAACTGAAAATGTGACTATCGAATGGCTGTCCGTTTATTACCCTTTGTCCCTGTACTATAACGACAAACAAAAATTAAGATAGAAACATCCAAACTGGAATAGAGGACCTGTGTGGCCATATTTCATTGCTTTGAGAAACCGAATGTGTCTGTCGCCAGACTGTCTGACAATCGTCTTTGTTGTCGGCTGTACGTAAATACGATATCAGCCACACAATGTAAAATAGGAATATTGGAATTGCACAGTCATTTAGAACTACATTGAATTTGAACAAATATATAACTTTAAAAAATCAAAATGGCGACCGTTTTAAACAGGTTTTTGTTCGTATCGTTTGTGTTATTTCACTTACAACACTCTAAATTAGATGAAAATTTACAAATTTTAATTTTGCCTGTAATTATACCAAACTCACATATCTACAAATAGCTGAGTTTTGTCAAAAATATTGTTTAGAACTTAAACATCTTAAGATAATGTTATATTCGTACGGTTAGGAGATTAAGCAGAGTAGAAACACAGACAGGAGCGTAGCGAGTGGAAACTACCTGCCGTGAACGAAGAGAGTGGGTTTTTTTTTTATATATACATTTAAGAAACCCATTGAGGCCGACGTTAAGAAGGTTAGGTTAGGTTTAGTGATACAAGTCTATACATAGTGTTAGAAAAATGTGGGGCAATAATTTACGTAGTGATTCCTTGGGACAAAATAAGCAAAAAAGTTTATATAGACATTTATGTCCTATCTCGTTTCGTTTAGCGTCTGTCTGTCTGTATGTTTTTTACAAATTAATTCATAACTCCTTAACGGTTTGAGTTACAGCGTTGAGATTCTAGAAGAATGTTCACCTTATTGGCCGCTATCTTTGTGCAAAATATAAATTTAAAAAATCTTTTACCGTTTCAAAATGGCTACTATTTTAAATATTTGACGGCAAATTTCACGAAAACCGTTAATTTTACAAAAAAAAATGCAAGATACATAAAATGTAGTTAGTTTTATGGAGATTCCAACGATATCTTATGAAGCTTGTTTTGGACGAAGAATAACAGAGAAATTAATTTCTTCCTTGCTATACCTACAGTTTTCTCCATTTAAACAATTTTAAAACTGTAACAAATATCATAAAATCACAAATTATAAATATATAAATATTATTTTATTTTTAAACGTGTAGATTAATGCTGCTTTTGAACAAGTAAGGCACAATCCAGGCGTATTTGAACGTGAGGGAAGTTCAATGTTAAAATATATTGAGGGCTGTATCGAACAAAATGGGAGGCAGATTGAGCATCTACTGTGATGGTCATCTAACGTTCATTAGATGTTTTTATAATTTTGAAAATAAAATAATATTTATGTATTGATCATTTGTGATTTTATGATATTTGTTACAGTTTTAACATTGTTTAAATGGAGAAAACTGTAGGTATAGCAAGGATCACAAGGATCAAGCATATATCACTAAATTATAGTAAACAAAGGTAGTAGACAAAGGGTAATAAACGGACAGCCATTCGATAGTCACATTTTCAGTTCCCTGAAGCAATAATACGTAAACACTGAATAGTCCTCTATTCCAGTTTGCATTTTCCTATCTTAATTTTGCTAGCCGCTATCTTCTTTACGTAAAGATGATAAAGACAAAGATAACGGAATGCCGAGATGGTTTATTGCAGTTTCCTGGTGGCATTAAAAGTGAAGATTAGACAAAATCGGAGTTTAGATTTTGTGTGTAATTAGGCTATTAAAGTTACCATATACTTTGTATAATGAATATGTAAAAATTCTGTTTTATATTTTTTATGAATAATTCTTATAATGTGTTTATCTCTATATACTGTAGTATATTAATAATATGTCCCCTTCTCCAATATCCTATTCCATACTGAAGCCTACTTTTATCAAGTGGACATTTAAATATTTTCAAAATCTTTAAAGCCATACCGTTCGTTAAAAACACAATATTTGGAGAATTTAAAATTGTTTGAGAAATAGTGATGAAAATACTTTTGTTTGATCAAACTTTGCCTGTAGTATTCTTTTTAAAATACTAATATCTCAAAAAAACCATAAAAGAACATTCACTCCCTACAAGATATTTACTCAAATCATTCCTTCATTTAGAAACAAACAGTATTTTAGCCAAATCTACATGCAATGTAAATAGGATGCAATAAATTGCATTTTTCCACCGTTAAAAATGAAAGAGTAATTTCGTAAGTTTTTGGACGCCTACATTAACTTCTACTATGTAATTTATATGTTTGGGAGTGTATTTTATGTGTTTTTAAGTACGCCATTAATTTTACATTTTACGAGGAGATAAATTTCGCGTTGTTAATAAATTTGTTAAACTCTTGAGTTATGCTATTGTATTTTCCCTCTTCACGTATAAAAGTTTCTCCACTTTTACTTTAACACATATACAGTGTAGAAAACGTTTTGGCTATTCGTGAAGAAATATATTTGGATTTTTTGCGGATATGTTAATTTTAAATCCAAAAAAACTGTTTTTTAATTACGTTTATCTGATGTCTGTAGGTTGTACAGTGCCCTACAACAAAAACGCGTGAACCGATTTCAATCATATTTGGTATATAACCACATTTCAACCACATCTCGTATCGTCCCCCACTCCCTCATTGTTTTATAACTAATTTCAGTGTAGCTAGCAAAAAAAAGAGAGAGAAAATAATGATTTTCTAAAAATTTACTTAAAAAAATGTTGTTCCAAAGACCAACACAAAGAAATCGATGTCGACCTCTCTCTCTCTCTCTCTCTCTCTCTCTCTCTCTCTCTCTCTCTCTCTCTCTCTCTCTCTCTCTCTCTCTCTTCTCTCTCTCTCTCTCTCTCTCTCTCTCTCTCTCTCTCTCTCTCTCTCTCTCTCTCTCTCTCTCTCTCTCTCTTCTCTCTCTCTCTCTCTCTCTCTCCTCCTCTCTCTCTCTCTCTCTCTCTCTTCTCTCTCTCTCTCTCTCTCTCTCTCTCTCTCTCTCTCCTCTCTCTCTCTCTCTCTCTCTCTCTCTCTCTCTCTCTCTCTCTCTCTCCTCTCTCTCTCTCTCTCTCTCTCTCTCTCTCTTCTCTCTCTCTCTCTCTCTCTCTCTCTCTCTCTCCTTCTCTCTCTCTCTCTCTCTCTCTCTCTCTCTCTCTCTCTCTCTCTCTCTCTCTCTCTCTCTCTCTCTCTCTCTCTCTCTCTCTCTCTCTCTCTCTCTCTCTCTCTCTCTCTCTCTCTCTCTCTCTCTCTCTCTCTCTCTCTCTCTCTCTCTCTCTCTCTCTATATATATATATATATATATATATATATATATATAATTATATAAGTGGCTTAAATAAATTCAATTTATTTCGTAACTACTATTGCTTTTTCTTTCTTTTTTATATTACGTGAGCGGTTTGTCATCTTTACCCCCCTCCCCCCTCCCATATTATGTCTATCACTTCTTATATTTCTTCTGTAACCTAACCTAACCTAATCTAAACCAAACGAACCTAACCTTTACTCCCTCCCGTAAATATAAAGTTACCTGTGCTGGTGGGATGAATATCACAGAACATAAACTGTCATGTACCGGAGTCTGTGTGATACATAGTAATACTGACCAAGCGGAGTTCTGACTGGATGGACCATTCCCTCAGAAGAATATGCACTCCTGTTAGGGAAAAGGGAAGATAGGCCACAAAGGCTTTAGAAATGTGGAAAAAGAACGTTCCCGTCACTAGGTAACCTGGCGGGATAGATGGGGTAAGATGGAGTTGAAAATTACCTACAGATTCTGCCAAGTGGGGGAGTATATTAGGTTAGGTTAGGTTAGGTTAGAAATCTAGAAGATTGGTCAGGTTAGGTTAGAGAAGAGCTAGAAATCTGAGAGGGTACCACATTGATGTAGAAGAGATCCTTATTTTTGAATCTTTCATGTTCTGAACTTCCTAAAAGAAATAGAGTTGAGGGACTTCGATAGACGAGAGTTATGCATCTTATAGTATGGGGCACAATATACCTCTTGAGGTGAGAGTGCATTTTACTCTCACATCACTACTATGACTAACAATTAAATTAGACCTGAAACAACATTTATTAACTTTGCTTTAAGTTTATTTTATGACTATTTTTTAACAAAGTTTGCAACAATTAACTATCTAAAATTTGAAAACATTACAAATTGGAAGAACTATAAAACTAAAAACATAATTATAACCAAAAACAAGCATACATGTCCATAAATTTTGTCATGTTGCAATCGGTTGAAAATTTCTATTTTTGTTTTCATTAAATTTTTCGCTTGAATTATTTTATGATTGAGATATTAGTTTTTAATTTTCCAACTTGAAACCTTTGTGCGAAAAACACTCATGGAAAAACTATTAAAATTTTTATTGTGCACAAAAGTGAAATTATTTTCCAAAGTACAAACTCACACGAGTAAAAACAACAAGCGCCCTTAAAATAACATTATACATTTATCAATTTTACGTAAATAGATATAAATTGTACTAAACTTTTAAGTTACACCGAATTCTTTAACTAATTTGTTTCGTCTTGTACCATAAACTGAATCGCGACCGTGACCGTAACCGATCGGAACATACGTGGAAATTGATTACATGATTCAATGTAGGTTAAATCCAAGTGATCGTAGTTCAGTAGAACTATTAAATGACCGGGAAATCTAGATTTGTGTCACAGTTATAACTTTTGGCAAGTCGTAGGCATACATCCGAGTCAAATCCGCTTACGAAGTCGCGATAAGTTAGTTTTATATTTATTACGAGCGTAAACAAACATGGCTATACAGGGTGTTTCAAAAATCGTTTCAAAACTTCAGGAGCTTACTCCTCAGATCGAAACTTCTTAAATCACTTTTCTTTTTTTTCTACCTAGCCGCCAATTTGTGTTTTTAACAAAAATAATATATATTATTAACAGTAAATGATAATGAGTTGAATATTTTCATGCTACTTAGTTATAAAAACCAAATTTGAGAACAATAATCAGTGGCGACTATTTAAACTTTTTAACGTCAAATAATTCAAAAACCGTTAACATTACAAAATACTCACAAGAGACTAAATATTTTAATTAATTTTTAACGACAAACATCCGAAAGATTGAGAGACCGGCAGTCAATACGAAGGCCCCTAGATCCTTGTATTTTGAATGAGGATCAGCACATAGAAATTTCCTGTAGTTCCTTTTATACAGATCTTGTTTTCCATTATTATTATTATTTTTTTTTTTGTAAAATAAATTTTCATATAAAACAAAATTATTCATAATTGTTTTCGCGCTCCTATTTTGGTTTTAGGTTAATCTTTGTTGTTATAACAATTACCAAGAATTAATGTTTTCAGTTTTCCCTCGATAAGTCAGTTATCCTTTGAACTACAGAAACAATAAAACACTTTTAAATCTTCAAAAAAAAAACAAAAATCAATGTCCTTTGGTAAAGGTTTTGTAAAATTAAGAGTTTTTGATATATTTAACGATATAGCCCTCCATTTTGAAATGAGTGATGGAAACGGTTGGGTAGTTATAAACACTAAGTTGCATACAAAATTTCAACTCCATATCATTAACCGTTAAAAAGATATTATTATTGTTAAAAACACAAAATAGTGGCTTGATTGAAAACTAAGCATTTTAAGAAATATGGTTATAATTTTTTTTAATTGGTTTTGATGTGAGGTACTACGCTGCCGTTTTGAAACGATTTTTGGAAGCACTTTGTATATAAAAACGGTTAATGACCTAATGACAAATCTGGGCGACCAGGAATAATAATGAATATTGCAAACTATAATCCTAAGATCACAGAAATTGATCCAAAAAAACCAATTATAAATACTCAGTTGACCTCAAAGCGGATTTTTTTCGTTAAAAAACAACGCATCAATTTTTTATCCGTTACATAACTTTCTCTAATAGAAGAAAAAGGCAAGGTTTAGAAGTTACAATTTCTTGAGAGGTAAGGTTTAGAAGTTACATTTTCTTGAGAGGTAAGATTTAGAAGTTAAATTTTCTTGAGAGGTAAGGTTTAAAAGTTATATTTTCTTGAGAGGTAAGTTTAGAAGTTACATTTTCTTGAGAGGCAAGGTTTAGAAGTTACATTTTCTTGAGAGGCAAGGTTTAGAAGTTACATTTTCTTGAGAGGTAAGATTTAGGAAAAATTAAATTTTCTTGAGAGGTAAGGTTTAGAAGTTACATTTTCTTGAGAGGAAAAATTAAATTTTCTTGAGAGGTAAGGTTTAGAAGTTACATTTTCTTGAGAGGTAAGGTTTAAAAGTTAAATTTTCTTGAGGAGGTAAGGTTTAAAAGTTACATTTTCTTGAGAGGTAAGGTTTAGAAGTTACATTTTCTTGAGAGGTAAAGATTAGAAGTTATATTTTCTTGAGAGGTAAGGTTTAAAAGTTACATTTTCTTGGGAGGTAATATTTAGAAGTTAAATTTTCTTGAGAGGTAAGGTTTAAAAGTTAAATTTTCTTGAGAGGTAAGGTTTAGAAGTTACATTTTCTTGAGAGGTAAGGATTAGAAGTTACATTTTCTTGAAAGGTAAGATTTAAAAGTTACATTTTCTTGAGAGGTAAGGTTTAGAAGTTACATTTTCTTGAGAGGTAAGGTTTAAAAGTTACATTTTCTTGAGAGGTAAGGTTTAGAAGTTACATTTTCTTGAGAGGTAAGGATTAGAAGTTACATTTTCTTGAGAGGTAAGGTTTAAAAGTTACATTTTCTTGGGAGGTAAGGATTAGAAGTTACATTTTCTTGAGAGGTAAGGATTAGAAGTTAAATTTTCTTGAGAGGTAAGGTTTAAAAGTTACATTTTCTTGAGAGGTAAGATGTAGAAGTTAAATTTTCTTGAGAGGTAAGGATTAGAATTTACATTTTCTTCTGAGTTAAGGTTTAGAAGTTACATTTTCTTGAGAGGTAACGTTTAGAAGTTACATTTTCTTGAGAGGTAACGTTTAGAAGTTACATTTTCTTGAGAGGTAACGTTTAGAAGTTACATTTTCTTGGGAGCTAACGTTTAGAAGTTACATTTTCTTGAGAGTTGGTTTAGTAATTACATTTTTGAACATAACATTTTTATTTGTCATCGTAGAAGGTAAAATTCGATGCTGAATTGAAATATCTATAATATTATCTAAATTAATGTGTTGCAAGTTAAATATCACACGGCATATGAACAAAAAAATGTTTAAAATAGAATTTTAACATTTTCAATTGGAATATTTTGAATTGTACGAGCACGTTATAGTCCCTTAGGCCTATACTAATTCATTCTTACTTTTTTAGTTTTTGTTGTGCTTAAAACGATGAAGGATGGATGGTATCTTAAATTCACTTTCTCGGTTTTTTAAAACCACCAAACTTGAAAATCCTTCCCAAAACAGAGGTCGAAATTTTGTGTGATTACCAACCCTACCCTATTATTTGTAAACTGGGTATAAAATGAGAAAATAACGCAAAATACCACAAGGGTAGTAGCTCATTTATTAAACTTTAATTATAAACTCTATATATCAAGTCAGGCTGTACACATAAGCTGCCTGTTTCGAGATAATAATCGTCTACTTCTCAGAATGTCTCAGACACTTTTGACAATAAAAGAATTTCATAACAAATACGCAGCTAGCAATTTCTTTTCAAAGAACAGTTTCAATGTTTGTAACAAAGAAATGTAATATGTTGTATATTGCATCTATATAAGCACCACTTCTAAATCCTTTGATCTCCCTTAGTGAGAAACAGAAGAAACAAACCTTTTAAATTAAAGATTTTCAATTTCACATACTTCAAGACATTTATTAAGTTTTTCTTTAGTATTTTAATGGCAAGGCGGAAGCGGAAATCGTTTATAAAGAAATGATATCTACATTCCAATTACTTTTATTAAAAAACGTCTTATGTAATTTTGAACTTGACGCCTTAAAAAGTAGAAAGTTAATTGATGGATAGACAAAATGATAGTGGAGATTTTGAGAATATAGTATATCCTTTTTGACGTCGCCTGAGATCAAATGAGTTTTTAAATTGATGCGGATCTGTCGTGCTCTACAACCCAAACGTGTAAACCAATTTTAATCAAATTTCTTATATATACGGTAGGTATATTTTGATTATATCTTATTATTAAGTTTTTTTTATTTTTTTATTTTCGATAAGTTCAAGTTTTGGGGTAGCTCTCATACAAAATTCAGTATCCTCAAGGTAGGAAAGTGTCTGGGGTGCAGAGGAAAACCGGCGCCCCACACTTCGTTTGATTCGTTTGCTTTCAGCGGTACAACCCCAATAAAAATATATAGACCTCAAATGCGTCTGTGTAAACGCCTACCCTACTTTCGTTTCTTTTATCAGAGTAAATAAGAATAAAACGTTTACAAAATTAAACTTTAAGAATTAAATGTAGCTAAGCAGTAATTTGTGTACCTAGTTTTCTTGAAATGGGTTGTACCGTCAAGTCAGGGTAGGGAAGAAAGTAGAAGGGAGGACACGCCCCTTACGCCAGACACACTCCTAGTCTGAGGCTGCTGCACATGCAGTTGTGGTTTGGTTGGTGTAGCTGGTGTATCACTGAAGAGGACAACCTTGTCGTTGAAACGCGTCTGATACTTAGGCGTATTTTTTTTATGAGAATTGTGTTCTGTGTGTTTGTTATACTGTAGAGTTTTTCTCATAAGTCAAGCTCAACATTTAATATGCTGCACATAACATTAAGATTTCCTGAAAATTGACTGTAACTGTTGGTAAAAAAGTTGGTTACCCAAACCATCTAGGAACCCAAAAATGTATTGATCGTTATTTTTGAAAATAAAAAAAATCCTTATTTTTCAAAATCGACCGAACCAATTTCGTTCAAATTTTAGAAAAACGTGAAGACTAATGACATACATTCGTGTGCAAAATTATTAGTCAAAACATATTACGGTTTAGAATTAAATAAAAGGTCTCTATTGTCCAACTATTGTTCTTCTCCGAACCTGACGCTATTCTAGATGTTTTTACTGGTTTTATTCACATCAATTAACTCAGAATTAAAATTTTCCCAATGGGTTTTTCCATAACTTTTCGGGTGATTTTACAATAACATTCAGCACACAAGACGTACAGGACCATTAATTTTGAGTCGTAATATAAACCCCGCGGAATTCAATCAATCCGTATAATACCGAAGGATCAAAAATCCGGGCGAAATCATTCGCTCGTAAAAAATCTAAATAAGAGTTTTTACATCTGTTTATCTTATTTTTAGGGGAAAACAGCATTAAATTACTCCAACGATTAAGAAAGATAGATAATTAACTATTTTATCTTTTCCTTAACTGAGATTGGAACAGATAAAATTCAAAAACTATGAATACACTAATACATATCGATTTTAAAACTACCCCAAATCGACAATAAACTACCAGTAAATTGATATTAACTACCCCTTGCTTGTGGGATTTATCATACTCTAACGAGTAAATAATTGAAATGGATTCATTTACATATTAATCGTATCTAGTTGCACATTGGAATAGATAATTATCAAAGCTTATATTGTTCAATTAATAAATTAATTAACTATCAAGTGACACTGGAGCGTAGAGAAGTTAAAGGTCGTTTGATGAGGTTATTCTCAGTTTAATATGTATTTATTGTTACAATCAACTACTCAAGTGTATGATGCGATATTTCTCTTCATTAAGGGGTTTTGAATTGCATTTAGTTATTGCTTTGACTCGCTTCGAGATATGTTTGTCACGATTATACAATTTGTGAAATATGGGGAAACTTTGTATTCGAAAAAAATTCTGCCTTTGTTTTTTTACTAATTAACACGCATCATAACTTCAGGAAACCGAAAAATTGATTCAGGCATTCCGTCTATCACTTGTTATTGACGTTGGCGTTTGTACGTAAGCACGATAGCAGCCACAAAAATTAAAGAGCATAAAATTTGATATAGAGGAGCATATTGTGGTGATATAGAAAAGGAATAGCGGAAATAAAATTAGTTTTTTTTTATCTTTTGTATTATTCATCTTATAATACATCTTGTTAGATAAACATTTTCACTTTTCAATTCTGTATGTACCAACCTCATTTCTAGACGATGACAAATAGCAAAGTTTTTTTTTTTTTTTTTTTTTAATGTACAGCAGAATTAAAGTAATTTAATGCCTTATAAGTTGACTAAACAACGAGATATGCACAGAAAAGTTTTTATTGTCCGCCATCTTGACATTTTATGAATTTCAATAGGGTTCTAAATGAACACACAATAGTCTCCTATATCAAATTTTATGTTTCTAAATTAATTTGTGTGACCGTTGGATATAGATGACAACAGCGACGGACGGACAGATAACGAAGCGTGAAGTATAGTAAACACAGAGGTAGAAATTATTGACCATTACCAATATATAAGGTAACCTGAAGGTAGGAATGTGTTTGGGGTGAAGAGGAAAAGAGCCCCCCACAAACTTTGTTTGTTTCGTTTACTTTCAGCGGTATAACCCCAATAAAAAAATATAGAACTCAAATGCTTCTGTGTAAACGCGTACCCTACTTTCGTTTCTTTTATCGGTGTAAATAAGAATAAAACTTTTACAAAAGTCTATCACGAAGTTGTAACTTTAGGAATTAAATGTAGCTAAGCAGTAATTTGTGTACCTAGTTTTCTTGGAATGGGTTGTACCGCCAAGTCAGTTTAGGGAAGCAAGTAGAAGGGAGGACACGCCCCTTACACCGGACAAAATCCTAGTCTGAGGCTACTGTACTTCGTGTACTGGAAAAGTAAAATGTAATTCCTCTGTTTTTAAAATCAGCGTTGCAATTAAACTGTAAGTTTCATTATTCAAATGTCTTCTCGAACAGATTTGTCTAAATCGAAACGCAGGTGTTGCGACCAGAAAAGGAAATGATAATAAAAAAAATTCAGCGAGAGGAGTTGGGAGGTAGACAGGAAACAAGGCAATGTTACTTTAATTAGCGGCTTGTGCTGGTTCTTACACGACTCTCCCAAGCGTGAACATGAAGGGACATTGCGAATTGTGGGAGAGGGAAGAGTACTGGGGGAGTATTAACTCTCTCAAAGCTACGTAGTGTGGAGAATGTTTTAGGTAGAGCTTAATTTTAACGAAAATATCCGATTCTAATTGCTCAGTTTCTTAGAAATGATCCTGACAATTAGTTACTGGTTGATCAGAAAAAACACGTTAATTAAAAAGCAATTTACTTTCTTTCTTTTTTTTCTGTGGAGGGGGGAATGCCTTGGACCCTCGGTTCTTCCCAATTTTCACTAAAGCCTACCTTCCAGATGTTAAACCTCTTCACGAGACCGACTTCTGACTTCATGAAGAGCAGATCTATATCTTCACCTATATCACTTTATATCTTCTTCGACTGTCTGCTCTTTTTATCATCAATATTTGGTGAACGTTGTCAACTAAGGAGCGTTGCATTCCACTTATAAACCTAATCCGTTATCATCTGTAATCATATTTTCAAATGATAAACGCACCCTAAGTTTTTGAGAAAGATTGTGTAAGTCAAAAAGTATGTGCACGAAAGAAACAATTCCCACAAATAAAACACTATCACAATTAACGTTATCAAGTTCAATAAATATAGCTCCAATTCCTTACCGAAGTGTACTTAAAGGTTTATTAAACTTTCTAACGTTGTGTTGGTGTTTTATCTGTGGTTTGGTGATTACATCTTTCTTATAGTTATTGAAAACACGGCTCATTGGATGTTGTAACTCTCTGTTATCATTGCTTAAAAAAAACGAATAAAATAACATAGAATAAAGAATTTCTTCTGGAATACATTAGGAGACTTAGAGTCGGAAGAAAACAAGAGTTGGTCCAGAGAAATCTGCTGGAAATGATGAAAGCCGTCCAAAACTGCATAAAAAAGTTGTGGGTCCATCTAGGGTAGTTGTCTCATACTAACAGACCTTTTTTCTCTTTTCAATAAGATAAAAATAAAAACAAACCAAAAGAGTCTACCAATATAAAACCAATACATTTTTTACTAGTCTAAAGAGGTGAAAAACATAACCTTGTATTAACGAATCTCCAGATATGGGATAAATCTTCAAAATAAGGAACTTTCCTTAAAATTCAAATCATCTGGAAAACCAGGATGTTTGATTGTAATTGTGTTTTGTATGCAGAGATGTAACCTGCAGTGTTCGCAATTGAAAATGAGGACATTTTATTTATCAGTCTATCGGTGGAGGCTGCCCTACCGCACGGTTAATAAACTACAGATATCTTTACAAAACTACCTTCTTATCTAAGATGCCTGAAAATGGTTATTTCCACAACAAAAAAAAAAACAGCAATTATTTTTTAACCACATGCTGATCTCCATACTAAGTACAAGTGAAACAAGTTGATGGGCGCCATCATGGTGCTTACCCAGCCCCGTCATACAGTAGGTTTACAATGCAAGGAGTTCCACTAAATGTAATGCCCCAAAATTTGGTTTCTTGGGTCTTGTAGGAAATGTTAAATTGAGTTTTATGCAATGATTTTGCAGATGTATTACACTCTCCACTCGCTTCTTTTGTGACAGTGTCTCGCCCCTACATGCCTCTTAGCTGTAAATTTATTAAGGTGCTCCCACTCGTTACGATCGTACCAGTAATGCGGCTCTCTTGGATAACTAGAAGAGTTTTACGATTACTTAGGTCAGTTTTCGAAATTAACTTCTCTATTTGTGTAATGGAAATTGAAAAGGCTGAAAGTGCCAAAAAAATACTAGAGGTCAGAATCCACATTCACATGAACATAAAGTTAAATTCACAGAAAAAGATTGAAATCTAGTTCGGCACCACATTAATTCGTTTCCCAGGTATGAAAGCCTCTATTCCCTCAAAAGAACAACAAATGAGTTTTCATCCCCGGACCTAAACAAAAACCGTATGTTTTTATCTTTCAAAGCCCAAAATCCAACAACTACAAGTAACTTACAAAAACCATACTCAAGTTTTTCAACAAGACTTTACCAAACTAAAATTCAAATGTTTAGCAACAGACACTTGTAAGAAATGTGACGTGTTTAAAGTCCAATCTCAAGCAGCTGTCAGTGAAACTGCCACTATGAACATTCATCCTTTACGTGTAATGAGCGCTGGACTTCCAGCTTTTTAACTAACAAGGTATGGCACTTACAGCGTTTCCCAAAAAAAGATATGATGGCACTTTCAGCTTTTCATATGCAAAATCAAGTTATATATATATGTACAATAAAAAAAAACCAACTCTTGAAAAACAAATAAAAATATATTTTGGATTTTTAATTAATTTTATAGATTTTTAAAGGATACAGTATAAGTTTTTATTGAATACTGAAAATTTTACTTTGTGGCACTTTCAGCCTTTTCCATTTCCGTTACACATTTGTCATCGTAGAAAGGTGGGTTTGGTAATATAACATCCAGGTTTTCAATCTAAAGTTTTATTTAATTACATGTTATAACATTTAATAACACACGATATATGAACAAAAAACTGTTTAAAATGCAGCCATTTTGAAATTTTGTATTCGATTTTTTTTTGTTTCAATAGCGATCTGCAGTAAGGAACACCAAATTTCATGTTTCTGTCTTAATTTGTGTGAATTCTATCTTGCAGACAACGAAAGACGGACGAATTTTTACTTTTCAGCCAAAAAATTACCAAACACCATATACTTCGTATACTGTTTAATAATAACAAAGCAGTAATTTATTATCCAAGTTAAATTCTAAAAAGTTATTGTTCTCATCGTATAACAGAGCGACAACTCCTTGTGGTGTAACAGTAGACTAACATTACCTGCCATCTATGTGATAAAAGATAAACTACCGTCTAACTTGAATGTTGCCGTAGGATTTATTGGCTATAATGTATTCACTATATTATTTATTTGAATCTGTTATTTCTACACAGTGTTTAGTGTTTTATATTGAATAAATAGAGCACAAACTTTCTTACATATGAATCAAGGTCAAATATAGGAGGAAATCAAATGTAAGATACAAAATTTATCTTGCGTTTAACAACTATTATGTAATGCTACAATGTAGGGTTTATGGGTTCTGAATAGCGTATTGGAAATGTCACAAATATATTAGTCGTTTTAAAAATATTGGTTTGTAATAATTGTATAAGAAGGTAAGAATAACAATGGACTTTTAATCTTTCTAAATCGGCAAAAACAATTTTGATTTATAACTTTAACCCAGGATACTTTATGACTCACTGGGTTTCACAGCTACAAGTTACATTATCAAGTAATGGAACTTGTGGGCTTGGTGTCAAAGGTGTGTACAATCCTTCTTAGGTTATTTAGTCATTGTATAATCCTCGTCAATACCTTAACTGACGAAACCATGGTCGGCTAGAGCAATAAATTGTAGAATTTAACAAACGAATTTGTGTATGTTTTATTTGTATAATTATTTAACTAAAATTTAAACCATTTTACAAATAATATTTCATAAAGCTTTATTTTTATTTAGTTATTTCTCCTTTTCAATAGGATGTAATAAACTAATTGATGTCAAAGATATGTATTATTAGAGGACAGAGTCTTTTTAATATAAAGGATGATCAACTCAAAATGGCGACCATTAGGATCTATAAGAGAGAATCACAGCCATTTTCAAATATAGCAACTATATTTGTTTGTCAATTATCAACACAATACTTTTAAGTTGTGTTTAGATAGAATATGTAATTTATTTCAAAACTTGTTATTCTTCGGTATTTTTGATAAACCCAACCGTTTAGAATCTATTGTTTGTGAAAAGGTGGAAATTTATTTATAAGGTCTTTAATTATTTTATCCTAAATTTTGAGTAAAAATATAATTGTCTTCATAATATGTTGTCAGGTTAGTAGTGCATTTTTTAAAATTATTTCACTTCTCGTCCCTACAATTAAACAGTTGTATTTATTATATCTGGTGTGTATTCATCAAGCCAGTAAAAATCGAAAAAAATACAAAATTTGCAATCTTTTATAAATGTTTGGGTGTTAAAAATAGTTTACGTATTTTGTTTAAAGCTTCAATGTCAACTCATACATTGTAACACAAATAGCTCTAACTGTAACTGAACATATTTTGGAAATCAGTTCTGTGGTTTCAGTGTTATAACCGAAAAAGTTATTAACGAGTTACTGATAAAATTGTACTTCAGAATTTTAAGAAATGAGCAATATATTTAGAAAAAAATCTATATTTTCTATTCTGTCAAATTTTTAGCTTTCGTATTACTCGTGGAGACAATATTGTTATATGTTTAGAATTACTGAATAAATTTTAACAAATATTAATCCATCATCATATATCTTACCTCTAAAAGGTAATAAAACAACATTAAAATTGGATCAGCAGTTTTTGAGTTAAAAACAACCAGACAGGCAACGACATTTAATTTTATACCGTGTGTCTCAAAAGTCTCCCCCTCCCTATAAATTTTGAACGGATGCAAACAACAAGATTTAATTCAGGGAATGTTTACAGTAAATCATCAAGAGTGGAGAATTTTCGTATTTAAAAAATTTAACCCCTCTCCCAAAAATAGGGGTGTATGGTGATGTGTCAAAAATTTTAAATATCAATATCCACTGAATGATACCTACTTTTAAATGTCTTTATAAAAGAAGAAGAATGGTGCAAACTAGAGGTCTCTAAGTTCGTCCTAACCAACATAGCAACCAATCGAATTTTGAATTTTATCCTACAAATTCCTAATGTTTTTTTACATTACAAACTACTTTATAGTGATAAAATTCATAGAGGCTTACCTTGATTTTTAGCTCATATTAAGTCCTCGAAATAACTACCGTTTACATCTTGGCAGAAATAGAGCCTGGACTCAAAAGCTTATTGCGCGTTTCTTAACATTTCCTGTATAATAAGCTAGCTGGTGTTTTCAATTTTGTTCTTAAGTCATCAAGGTTTTGTAGTTTCGTCTCATTACCTTTACATTTCAGAACCCCGCCCACCCCCCCCCCCCAATCAAGTGGTGGTGATCAAAAGATAAACGTACCATAAAGCATAATCATCTTCATTTGAGCGAACCATTTTTATTAATCACAAAATAAATAACTTTAATCACTTGCAAAATAACTCTGAGTGCTGCACCACAGACTAACAACTACACAAAACCTGATTCAGCCCATAATAGGCCTGGGAGTTCTGCAGTTCCCCCGGCGGTCAGGGGCAGATCCCGAAGGGTATCTGCAGTTCCCCCGAAGCCCCTTTTTGGGTGTATTGCAGTTCTCCTGTCGATCATTTCTGTATTACCGTTATTTTCTAACGCAACAAATAAATTATGTAATGCAAAAAAAAATAACTTGTAAAAGAAAAAGAAAATAGCTATAAGGGTCTAATAGGAATAAACATTTTACTTTTGACAAAAGTTTGTTTTTTGTTTTTTTTTTATTCCCAAGTGTAGTAAGGGACTTTTGAAAGGGTACCTTTAGAGATGAGGTAGTTTACCGGACTCATTGTTGTTCAACCTTTTTAATCTTAAGTATAATCTGGTTGATCATGTTTTAAAAGTGAATACACATCTATTTAACGTACTTATTGAACATTACAAAATGACAGTTCTTCAACAGGGAAGTAATTTAGAATTCATTTATTAGAGTAAAATTCAAAATTTTATTGATCGTTATGTTGGATAGGACGAACTTAGAGACCTCTAGTTTGCACCATTTTTCTTCGTTTATCAAGACCTTTAAAATGCGGTATTCAGAGGGGGTTGATAAATAAATATTTTGAAATAACTCATAGACCCCTCTTTTTGGGAGACGGGTTGAATTTTTTAAAATACAAAAATTCTCCACTCTTGGTGATTTAAACATTCCCTGAAGTAAATCTTGTTATTTGCATCCGTTCAAAAATTTAGAAGTCTCCTTTGGACCTAAATCAATAGAAGGGGGACTTTTGGAACACACGGTAATGTGTACAGACAGCTGTAGTTTATGTTCTAAAATTATTTATCTACGATTGCACCATAAAACATTTATTTCGAATCCACTATTCGAATTGTAACAAGTTTCATTAACAATTAACTCTTCCATTACCTTACTTACAGATTTTCCATTACGATACAAATTTCCAACCAAACCGTTCTAAACCATTCAGTAGAAATTCAAGGTTTTTACAACTACAATTGTGTTTTTTTTTAAAACAGCTGATCTTCATTTGTCAAATTAATTTTGATTTCTAAACAAACGTAGACATCTAAAGTTGAATTCTGTTGTGAGTTTTTTATTTAAAATATTTATCAACGAACGATAGTAGCTGAGACGAAGACCCGGACTAAACGAGACATAACCAAAAAATCTACATTGGCTAACTCTTGTCTTTCAAATTAAAGGAAAAATATAAGAAAGTATTTTCAACTCATGCACTGGAGGAGAACAAAACAAAACATTAATTCATTTTTGAGAATGTTATGATTACTTATGTTGGAAAGTTGTCACAAAACAATCCATCTTCATTGTGGTTAATTTATTCTGTGCTTCAAGTTCACCATTTATATGAAACAATAAATAGACATATAGAAATGATAAATCTTATCGGTCTATTACAAACAATATAAACACCTGTCCCCTTTAAAATTAAAATTTATTTATTTTTCAAATACTCTATATCCCTATTTAAAGTAGTCATAGATAAAGTAATGTGTGCACCTATCGTATGTAGTCCTTAACGCACCGTTTTGAAATTTCAGTTATTTTTAATTCTTGCATTAATGGCTTTCATTATATAATCGTTGGAAAACTACTATTGTAAATAATTACTAAATTTAAATTTTAGGAGCCATAGTGACCTTGTTGTCTTATTAAAATCTTTAATCAAGACATCAAAAAAATCTTTATTTGTAAAATTAGAATCGATCACAATGAAATGAGTTTTATTTATTGTGACTTAATTTTGATGGAAATGAAATTTCTTGAACAACATTTATAAAAATATGTTTCAAATTTCATAAAACTAGCCTGCGATGTGTTTGATAAACAGTTTCCTCTTCATTTTATTCAAAAAACACAAACTGATATGGATTAGTTCTTGTTACAACTCTGCAACCCTTCTATTTTACCTAATCGTTTGGTTTAACTCTAATATTAACAGATTTCTATTTATTCACTGGCTATTAAGGGAAGCACCCTTATGTAAATCCAATTAATATGGAATCAACCTCCTCCCGTAGAACGTACATTTGCTCTTTATGTTTCATTATTGTAGGTTTTATTAATTCCCTAGCGGCCAACTCCTGTAGTAAAGTTGTGGTAATCGTTTGTGGGTAATCTATTAACTTAATTGGTTCTTATTGTTAGTGTCTAATATTATTATACAAACAATTATATATATGTTGTTCCTAGATAAACAACCCTCTCCACACCCTCCTTGTAAAGCAGGTTATTTCTTCTGAACAAAATTTCCTTGAATGGTTGAATATTCTACGTATTTGTTACGTATTTGTTACGTAGATTTGTTACGATATTCTACGATAATATCTACGTATTTGTTATTTTAATTTTTATGAAGCAAAAAATATCTCCGTTATCATCGGTTTTTTTTAGAAAAATAATAAAAATTTCATAAAATAGAAGCCCCTAGCTCTAGGGTATTCTAATAACGTTTAGAAAAAAGAAAGAGTGGTATTTAACCCAAGACACCATTGAAAACAGTGTAGATCCAGCTGGGTTACCTCGGGATTGCCACATATTTATTCACTTCAATGAACCTCTGACCGGCGTATCTATATTCGGAACCTCTGTTGATATTTGGTTTTATTTATTTTAGGTCACGTGCCATATAAATGAATTTTCTGTTACTGATCAATTACTGAAATATAAATATATTTCACAGAAGAAAAAAAAACAATAGAATTGGCGCTATTGTAGTACTTACCCAGACTCATAATACAATATAATACAAGCAGATCCTCTAAATGTAATGCACAAAATCTGGTTTCTTAGACGTTACTGGAAATGTTAGATTGTATTGGTAGATCAAGTGGTAGGGTGTTTCTTTAAAACAGTTGTTACACGGGTTTCTGAACCTTGTAATTGTTTATATCAATACTTATTTGAGATTGAATAGGAATTAGTGGGACTTTACTCTGAATAGGAATTATTTGAGATTGAATTTACAATTACGTTTGAGTACATAATAAAAAGCATCCACTCTCAGCTTCGTTCGTGGACTTGAACGGATCTCGAAGGTGTGATAAAGTCTCTACTCGCTACGTCCGTGTTTGTACTCGGCCCCTGCCCGATCTTGTAGCTATAAAAATATCATTTTATTGAGAACTCACTTTATGAAAATGTATTTTTGACAATAACTTCCCTATTTGACATCACAGAGAGGTGGGGTTGGTACTATTACATGTAAAACTACAATTCACATTTGTATATAATTGTGTGTGTTTTAATAGGAATAATATTCACATTTGTATATAATTGTGTGTGTTTTAATAGGAATAATATTCACATTTGTATATATTGTGTGTGTTTTAATAGGAATAATATTCACATTTGTATATAATTGTGTGTGTTTTAATAGGAATAATATTCACATTTGTATATAATTGTGTGTGTTTTAATAGGAATAATATTCACATTTGTATATAATTGTGTGTGTTTTAATAGGAATAATATTCACATTTGTATATATATTTTTTTCGGTTTTAATAGGAATAACAAACGGGATATAAACAAGAAACTGTTTAAAACAGCCGCAAATTTGACATTTTTTATTAAATTTTTCTAAATTTCATACAACCGACAACGACGAAGACAGCATATCGTAAATTTATTTCCGCACAACCTGAGGCCCATGAAACGGGAAGATCAGTTAAAATTAGGAGGGCGATTTCTTGTACGGTTACCAAATTTACGGTATTCATCGTTTATTTGGAAAGTTTAACATCGTACGTGTTATAGGCCTAATTTTAACAAAACCATATAGGAAATTTTTAGGTCTGTAGGTTAAACCAAGGACTGTTATAATTTCAGGCGCATGTCTGTTGGTCTTTTTGTCTGTAAATCGCAACCTTTCTAAACAGACAAGACGATAAATCCTACATATTTCAAACTGAGGATTTATATTATTGTATTGTCCCATATATAAGAAAAATATAGCGGTAACAAAAATAATGAACTTGGGGCGAATAAAGGGCACAAATTATCTAGTCAAAAAAAATGTAAATATTATGTGTGGAGTATCAAATAATACTAGAAATTATTCTGATTACGAAAATGTATGTTTATTTGACTAACAATTGATTATGTTGACTCTACGCCAATTTTAAATTTTCTGTTACTACGTCCTCCCCCCCCCTCTAATTTGAACCTAAAAATCTGAGAAAAAACATATTTTTGGATTTGAAATTAAATTGCAGTGCGAAATCATATTGTAGTATTTGAATGACGAATACAACTTAATTCAACCACAAAATGAGAAATGCATAGCGCATTTTAAGTTTTAAAAGCAGCTTTTATTTGCTTTTCTATACGGTAAATTTCTTCGAACTTAAACCTTTATTTCACCGATAATAAGTGGTCAATACCATAAAATATTCCATAATGTATGTATTGATTCGTCGTTTTTATTTTTTGTAACTGAATAGGAATTTTGAGTAGTAAGAAATCTATTTTATTTTAACACGAATTTGCGATATCTGAGAAAGTTTCTGCACTGATTTTACACTGTTAATTATAGTTAAAGTAAGTAAGTAAACAGGTATTGAAAACAAAGAATATATCTTTTAATTAAACACTTTTAAATTTTACAAATAAAACGTGACATTACGTTTAAGGTTTTTCTCCAATAAGTAAAGGACTTTATCGGAAACAACCCCCCCTCTTTTCCTCCCTTAACAGAAGATCGATATCACATTAAATATACGTTCGCTTAATAAAAGCAATGTGCGTGTGATATAACTCCCCTAGAGCTGAATTTACCACAAATCCAGCAGCCCAATCCACCAATGCTTGGGGCTTACTTGACGTATCGACAAGTTTAACTCAAATGATTTATAGAAATAAAAAAAATATCCGGATCCTGCTTAAGGGGATTAAGCGTGGAACGTCTCGTATTTCCATTAGATTGAATCGTAAACATGGAATTAAGAGTAGGATACATTGACCAGTTTTCTTGTAATTTTTATAGAAGATAAGGTATTTA